>JARHVA010001141.1:2757500-3212500 GCA_037957365.1 Torreya grandis | reverse complement strand
TTATATTTTACTCTCTATTTTTATTTCTATTTTTGTTTTAATTTTTTTTGAAGAATAATGCAATCATTCTAAACTCTAGCTAAATCATTCCAAAGTCCAACAAAATCATATAAAGTCTAGCAAAATCATTTTAGACAATAGTAAATCATCTATAGCTTTAGTAAGATCATTAGAAATAGTGAATTAATTTTGTAAGTTTTTAGTTTCTATTTTCTATTTTAAATTTTTCTAGGTTTGATGACTATTAATAATTTCACTATTTTATCTAAATGTGCAATAATGAAATCATTCCAGAGGCTTAATTTTCTATGTTTTTTTATTGATTTTTCTAACTTTATTGTAGGTTGCCTTGATTTCTGGCCATACACAAAACTTCTAATAGATTATTTGTATGCCAAAAGTCAAATTAAAAAATATAAAAAGTTAAAAAAATTGAATTTTAGCTTGTTTTTTATTTTTTATTTTTTAAGTTTTGAAACAAACTTTTTCAATTTCATCTTTTTCATTTTTAGTAGTAAATAGCAAACATTTCATTTTTAGAATTAATTAAATATTTAGCAAGTAATTTATGTGTCTTAATTTTTTTGAATATTATCTATTTTTTGGTTTTACACTAGTAATGATACTTAGAAAATTAGAAACAACACATGCAATTTTTTTACCCAAGACTCATTCCATGTATGCTCTTATCTTGGTATCACATTCGTGGTAATACTTGAGAATCAGATACAAGTGTTAGTATTTATTATTATTACTAGGGGATCTATCAATTATGTATTTCATCACCACACATTAGGCCAAACCTATGAAGTTAGGGGATTCTATGCTCCAATACTTAGGTCTTAGACAACATGATTTGAAGTTTGATTTTTTTGACATGAACACACTAAAATCCTATAGTTGTGTTGGACACATTATGAATAGGCCCATTTCTATGAATTATATTAAATAAAATTATTCCATATTTTTGGGCCTCATCATATCAAAAGTTATATTTAGAACTCCCCTAGATAATCTTTTTTATACCTTAAGCCTAGGAAAGTTATTTTTACCATTTAATGTGTAGTGCATTGGTTAGTGGTTAGCATTGAGAAGTTACTTTCCATGTACCCTTGAAACTAGGATTAGTGTCCTATGGGAATTATAGGATACTCCATGGTTAGTTCCTTGAAATATTAGGTTGTAACTGATGCAATAAACAAGTGACATGAAAAGTTTATGAGTTGTTCAAGTCCCTTTGCCTAGATTTTATCTATTTTGTAAAATGACATATGTGTGTATAAGATAACTTGTTTGTTATATTTCATTATGATATACCACATGATAAAATCCTTGGTTGAAAATAAAATTATTTTTGAGTCTTAAACCAAGTCATAATAATAAAATCTTTAAAATCGTAAGTTCTAGTCAAAACTTAGAACAACTTTATTATCAATCAAATTCTAATCACTTTGGTCTTTTATATTTATTAAAGTATAGTGTCAAGTATTTTATTTCTTTTTTGAGTCAATATTTTTTGTTAACAATGTCACCTATCATAAGGCAAATGGCTATGATAAATAATCCCAAAGTGAGGGATGCTCTTTTTATAAATGGCCCCTTCCAATTTGGTAGTAAATAAAACCAAGGTCACCATGTTGAATTACATGAAATCCATGACCATGAGGAAGAAGAGGGATGATATTATCAAGATGAAGGTATCCCTATGGAAATTTTACCTCCTTTATTCAACTAATACATCATGCCATACAAGAATGAAATTTTGATTCAAAATTTAAGTTTGGGGGCCGAAATTCCACCCAACTTTGATGTTAAAAATCTATAACATTTAATTCCTAAGAAATATTCATTATCATCCATTCAATCCCATTCCATATCCCAAGGCTCCGTAGAGGATAAAAATTCTCTCATGGGTTTCTCCAATCCCAATCCCCAAGTCTCCCAATAAAAAGGGAAGGCCATACTTGATGAGGAATCATCTCAAGTGAGTCATGGGCTTTATATGGAAGCCCATAGTCATCAAATAAACCAAGAGATTATAAACCTCTAACCTATTAAAACAAATAATTATTTGATTGAGCTGAGTTTTAACCCTAATCTAAGTTTGAGTTTTAATTCAAATTCACCCTCATTCATCAAAAAATCCAATCCTAACTTGAATACTCATTCAAATTTATTAATCATTAACTCATCCAACTCAAACATTAAGCTTGGGGGCCAAACTTCCACCCAAATTTGATGTTCAGAATCTACAACATTTAACTACTGAGAAAGAGTCCTTGTCCCCTATTCAATCCCAACCTATATCTTAAGGATATTTAGAGGCCATCAATGCTCTCATGGGTTTTCACAATCCCAATCCCCAAGTCTCCTAATAAAAATAGGACATCTTTAATGAGGAATCATCTAAATTGAGTCATAGGTTTTATATGTTATCTCATACTCATCAAATAAACTAAGAGATTACAAACCTCCAAGCTAGTAAAATAAACAATCCTTTGATTGATCTGAGTTCCAACTCTAATATAAGTTTGAGTGTGAACCCAAATTCACCCTCATTCATTAACCAATCCAATCATAACTTGAATACTCATTCAAGTTTATCAATCATGAACCCATCCAACTCAAACTTGAATATTCATTCAAGTTTAACAAACATCAACCCATCCAATCTAAACTTGAATATTCATTTAATTTTACCAACATCAACCAACCCAATCCTAACTTGAAAATACATTTGAGTTTACTAATCATAAACCAATCTAATCCAAACTTGAATATTTTTCTAGGCTTACTAATCCATAATAAATCCAATTTGAACCTAAATATTTATTAAAATTCTAAAATCAATCCAAATCCAAACCTTCATGGTTCAAAAATAAACAACATCAATATAAATCAAAATTTTAACTTGAATACTTATTATATTTCACCCATCAACCAATCAACTTCAAATCCAAACTTGAATACTTATTCAAGTTTACCCATAAATCAAAAATTTGGGATAGGAAGTGTATGAAATTAGTTTTAAAATATAAAATATTTTTTATGGTTAGTTACATTACATTCAAATCAAACACCAGCTAATGCCAATCCATTAAATACTAATCCAACTTTCAACCAAATTTTTAAACCTAACATCCATTCAAATATAATTTTGAGTTCAAATCTTTTTCCAAATCCAAACTTGAACCAAACTACCCAAATACATCACGTCAAACCAACCCTAATACATTTAAAATCCTAACTTTAACATAATCCAAACCAAATAAATCCTAACTTAAACACCAATCCCAACCAAATAGATCCTAACTTAAACACCAATCCCAACAAAAAAAATCATAGCTTCAACACAATCCCAAATAAATAAACCCTAACTTCAACACCAATCCAAACCAAGAAAATACTAAATTTTCCACCAATCCAAACACCTTTACATAGTCACACTAATTAATTCACTAAAAATACACCCCTTAACCAATATCCATTTTCACAAGATAACACCAATTCAAACCCATTCATGGGTCAAACTTGTAACTCGTTTACTTCTTCAAGTCAAAGTAATCAATTATCATCATACTTCATTCAAGAGTTGAAAAATATGAATGTAAAGGTCTAAGGCTTATTATATGGTACTTTTTCAAGGGAAAAGCAATATAATTTCAAGGAAAATTTTTGTTATCCATATGATGTAAATAACATGACAACACCTTTCCAAAAACATTTTAAACTCCCTAAATTTGATAAGAACAAAGGCAAGGGTGATCTTACGGAACATAATAAAAAATTATATATGGCATGTTCCAATTTTTCCTATAATAATTATAGATTGAGACTCTTTCCATGTAGTCTAGGGGGTCAAGCCCTAGAATGGTTCTCATGTGTACCCAAAGGATTAATATTTACCTTTGAAGACCTATCTAAAAAATTTGTTCATCATTTTTCATATAATTTTGAAAAATAATTGAACACACTTGAATTATATAACATATAAAATGTGATTTTGAAACCTTTGCATCTTTATTACAAATATGGTGGTCATTGTCAATCCACTTTCCATGGTCTTTCCCCAAAATAGAGATCATTGTTATCTTCATTAATAACCTTCACTTGGAATTGGGTCATCACTTGTGACTTCTTTGTCCACATTCCTTTGACAAAATCATTGAAAAGGGAGGCCAAATTGAATGATCATTAGTTATTAAATGTGTTATCAAAATATTCAAAAATAATAATTCATCAAACCAAATTAAAAAGCCTAAGTTTTTTGCCAATAATAAAATATTGTGGGTGACAATGTGACCAATATTAAGAAATTATAGAACCCTCAAAAAATAACACCAAGTTAACACACAACACATAAACAACATAACCATACTTGACATCCATAAAAAGCATAAGTTCACCAAATTAGGAGATTATTATGAATCAATTTTTAAAAACTTGGCCCAAGAAAACATGATTATTTTTCTCAAGACTAAACCCTTTGAAGAAAATGTTTATAAACTTTATTGGTACCATGAAGATGAATATTGTGAGTACCATAGGATTAAGGGACACTCATAAAATATGTGTATTAAGCTCAAACATTATGTCCAAGATCTTATAAATCGATGGGACATAGATATTTAAATTTAACCATCCACCTTGTCTAATAACCAAAAGTTAGGAATATATACAGATCTTCTCCCCAAAAATGAGCAAGGACATGGTAAGAAAAAATAAGAGAAACTTTAAGAAAGTAATGTCAATTAAACCAATAACCATTTTGACTCTATAGTCAATTATTTTGATTATACCAACCATCATTTCACTACTTTACAAGCTCAATATTATTTCATTAATACAAGGCATTCTAAGATTACCATTCCTAGTGCTTCCTCATCCAATGTTAAGAATAAGTACAATATTATAGACCACTTAAGAAGATGCCCACTAACATATCCATTATATAGCTTATAAAAACTTCTTATGTATATAAATATATATTTTTTAAAGTCTTGGAAGAGTCAATAGTATTACAAGACATCAATTCATAAAATTTTCAAGCATTAGTTGGAAATTAATATAGTAACAATCATGTGACATTTGATCATTTGAATGTCTCTCTAATGGGATCTATCCATAACATTACTTTGTATATAGAAGTCATTAAATCTAGAAATAAAGTAAAAAATTAGTGTTTATAGACAATGGTTTATCTTTAAAACTATGTACATTAAGATTAATCAAACACTTAAGGTATCCTAGAACAACATTAGAATCAAATATCATTACAATTAAGGTAAAATCCAAAAATGAGCACACATAAATGGGTACCATACATCTTCCTTTGAGGTGAGGACCTGTTGGATATTTGTAAATGATGTCATGTAGGTGTTCATGTGAGTATATGAAGTCCATTTATAGTCTATGTGATAATGACAAAGTGTGAAATGTGTTTGTCCCAGTATGCTTGAAGTATGTTTGGTTGATATTATATTTTGGCATGGTTAGAGATGTTCAAGGATGAGTATGGTGATTTGAGGATGTGAAAGTTGTCCCTAAGATGATTTATATACTTTTATTTTTTTTGTGTAATTGGAATTCATCTGGTTGTCCATAGTTTTCATCTAAAAACTTTGGGTCCAATAGTAGAAAAACTAAGTAGGCAATTTAATGATGTCACCATTATCACATGGGAATGAGTCAAGGGAGCTTGGTCATATGTTTTTGATAACATTAGTCCCTAGTTGATTTTCACTAAATTTTAGATCATGCTCTAAAGTGTGTCAAAAGATATGCAAGGGAAAAATTGGGATCCTAGGTAGTTTGACAATATTTTCCCATACTTCGCCAAATTTGCATGAGGTAAAAAAGAGTCGACTAAGTAGTTTGATGGTGGAATATCTTACACATGTGGACATTTAAGGAGAAGGTGATAATATGGGTTTATTCAATTTTTATACCTAGTTTATTTGTGTTAACTTTTAGGTCAAGTACCAAAGTATGACAAAATATATGCATGTTCAAAGTTGGCCTTCCAAACAAGCTTTTGACATAATTGGCTTTGTGGCAAAAAAATCTAAGTGAAAATTTTAATGTAATTATATCTCACATGTGTGAGGGTTCTAGGAGAATATTTAAATATGGTTATATTCTCATATATTAAGAGATCATATGGTCCAAATTTGAGAACTTGTAAGTGACCGAGGTACAAGATATGATTGTGCAAAGTTGGCATTCTAGGTAGATAAGCAAGGCTCCCATACTTAGTGATTTTCAAAAGAGTTAAAGTTAAATAAAAATTGATAGAGCACATTACTCCAATAAGTTAAGAAGCAATGAGATATTTCCAGGTATTCAATGTTTAACAATGATTAGAGATAATTATCAAGCTTTTTCCAAGGATCAATGGTGAGTGACTGATCATATAGATAGAGATCAATGGTGTGTATTAATGACAATAGGTCAAAGTGATAGCTGTTTATAATTATTAAATAATGAGTTATGTATAAGAGATTAATGGAGAACACAAGGTCAAATTTGAAAGAGTGCATGAGATAAGGTCAACACGTTCAAAGTTTAATATTTGGCATTGGTGGACTATGTGTTAAAGGTTGAGATACGTACAAGAAGATTGATGGTGCATGTTTAATTTTAGTAGTGAGGACATGAGATGAAATAATGGTGTTTGAGGTTTAACTATAACTATTTGCATTTGAATATTTGAATTTTCAAAGGAAAAACTAGTGCTCTATATTTTGGCTATAACTTTCGATCCAAGCAAAATTTATTGATAGTGTAAAAATAAAACTTGTAGAGGACTATAAGGTGCATATATAAATATAGATTTTAATATCTAAATTTGTGTATAGTCATAGTTATGAAGTTTAAAATTTAAATGTGTGTTTGCACTTTTTATTTAAGTGACTCAAGAAGGATAATTGAGCTTATGTAGATGTTGTTTTGATGTTCCATGGTGAATTAACTATTGGGGAGTATTGTAGACTCCACAAGGATGATATGTGTGAATTATTAAAGATTGAACAATAATATGGAGTATGAATAATGGTTTAGATGGTGACTTTGTTTTCATTCATAATGATTATGTGCATAGAATGTTGCATAAATGAATTATACTTAGGAAGAAGGGTACTATGTTGGTTGATGACACTTAAGGGGGAATTATAGATCATATAGAATAGGTCCATTCTTTTGGTAGTGTTTATATGTTATTTTTTTTATTGATGGTGTGGTAAATGGGTGAATAGATCTCCATGAGATTTATAAGAGCTACAAGGGCCTTATTAAAAGGTGTAGTTACTTAAGGGTGACCCATAGATGCTATGGTTGACCTATGAAGAATGTATTGAGCTATGTCTTCATATGATAGATGATTTAAGGGTTAAGGAATTCCTAATGGCCAACTAAGATAGTGATTATCATGTTTTCTCTATATATAGTAAAACCAAATGTGTTGGTTTCTAGATTTTGAGGTGTGACATATGAGAATTTTGAAAGAGGCCTGTTTGTATGAACTGTGGAATAAAGGATGGGTAGAGTGACCTATGGAATGAGTTGAAGATAATAATAATAGACTGAGGATTATTTTTATGACCTGTAGGTCATAATTATATTGGTAGAATATTGCTCTTAATGTTTGAGTATGGGTGAAGGTGAAGAGTGATTATCAAAGGTCCATCATCAAGTGTTGAAGACATTAGTTCATAGGTGGATGGGTTCATAGGTGTTTTTATGGAAACTAAAAATATAAAGGGGTTGTAACCTCATTGAAAGGTGGAACTTGTTAAAAGTTTGGTTATTGCTATAACTCAACTAGATAGGTGTTGTATCACCTTGTGGGATTGTAGTCTCACTAAATAGGGATTATAGTTCCTTGATCAATTGCAGATGGTCTACATTAAATATTTTTATTATAGGATAGTATTCTAATTGTAGGTTCCAGTGGGGTTTTCCCCCCTAAGAGGGTTTCCCAAATATGCCATGTGTTTTTTTATTGATCTTGCATTATCTCTCTTGCTCATTGCTATGAATGATGTGTATGCTTCATGAATGTTTGTGGTAACTGATTAAGTGTTTGTAAGGATTTAAATTGAAGTTGCATTATTTAGGATCATTGATTCACCACCCTTTACAATGATTTTACCTCTAAAAATTGGCATCAAAGAAGGCCCTTCATGAAAATTTTAAACACTTAAAGGTGATAAAAGGTACAATGGTTGACAAAGAGGTTATGGCTTATATTCAATAAAATATAGTATGTGATTTATCAAAATTTAATGATGTGAAAACACAAGTGAAAAATCTAGAGCAAACAATCAAGAATCTACACATCATGTTGAATAAATATCTTAATTAAAGAATGGAACAATTGGAAAGTAAATTCATGACTTCCTTAGATTTACTCTTATCCAAGGGCAAAAGGGATTTCATCTCCACCAGAAGGGTCAAGAATGAAAATTAATGGATTAGTAATGATCAATAAAACGGAGGTCAAATATGAACAATGCCTTCAATGGGTATTACTTCTCTATAATCATTTTGGTCATAGATATATAGACTACACTCTCTCATCAGAGATAAAAAAGATCTCATATGTTACAATTGTAACCAACAAGGTCATATAGCTAAAAAATACAAAATATCATTTTTGAGAAAGGATATACAAGTCATTGACAATATCAAATAGTTCAAGCAAACTAAGTCTAAAGAAGAAAAGAAGAGAAATAAAAGTAGATCACCAAAGGAAGAGTCATTATTTTTTCAATTAGACTTGCATACTCAAGAAGATAAGAACAAGAGATGGTTCATAGATAATGGATGCTCAAATCATATGATATGAGACACAAGCAAGTTTATCTCTCTCAAAAAGACAAACCTAGGTGTAGTTAGATTTGGTGACAATAAATCTACTAACATAGTTAGTGAAGGTACTATGAGTTTAGACAATGGTCATACTAGGACTAAGAATGTATTATATGTAGAAGGTTTGAAACATAATATTTTAAGTGTGAGTCAAATGTGTAAGAAAGGAAATGCTGTAACTTTTCATGATGATGTATGTGAAATAAGATAGGTAAAATATGGTAGATTAATTTCAAATGCTCATAAAACAAATAAAAACATGTATGTATTTCATGAATCCAAGAAGGAAGAGTGATTAATAGGTTAATTGGAAGAAATATGGATTTGGCATAAAATTATTGAACATATAAATTTTGATAATATGATAAAAATTAGCTGAAAGGGGTTGGTAAGGCATAGGCCTAAGATTTATAAGATTCCTCATTCTCTTTGCAAGTCATGTCTTCATGGGAAGTAAACCAAGAGAAGATATAAAACCAAGGAATTCTCCACTATAGAGCCATTAGAGTTGATCCACATTGATCTATGTGGACCTAGGAGAACTCAGAGTATTCAAGGTAATAAATACTTCATGCTTCTCATTGATTATTTTACTAGGATAACTTGGATATTCTTTCTTAAATAAAAATTAGAATATTTTACAAAAAAAATTGTCATTCAAGGATCTTGTGGAAAATGATAAAGGTTCAAGGATAAAATGTGTGAGATCAAAAAAATGAGGTGAGTTTTGGTTTCATAAGTTTAATGATTTTTGTGAAGAACATGGGATAAGAAGGCAATATTCTGCTGCTAGAACACCACAACAAATGGTGTGGTTAAAAGGGAAAATAGGATTGTTATTGAGATGTTTAGAACCATGATTCAAGATGCAAAATTTTTAGATGGTTATTGGGAAGAGGCATCCAAATTTTTTGTTTACATCTTAAATAGGTGTCAAACTAGAGTAAATGATAATAAGACTCCTTATGAGCTATGGAAGAATAGAGTGGCTATTTTCAAACATTTTAGAGTGTTTGGGAGTAGGTGCTTCATCACAAGAGATGAAGAGAATATTGGAAAATTTGATTTAAGATCTAATGAGGGAATCTTATTAGGTTATTCTTATATCATTACTTACCTATATGTGCTTCAACAATAGACTTCTCAAAATTATTGAAAGTTCAAATGTAAGGGTAGATGAGACAAGTAGAGTCAAGAAGCCAAAAGTGTAAGTAAGTGAATAAATTCAAAATTATATTAAAAAAATGATGATTTATCCATTCAAATAGATGATGAAGATGAAGATGAGGAATAAAGATAAGATTCTAAAGCTCAATCTAGAAGAGTTCAAAAAGATAATCCAATCTCTCAAATTATTGAAAAGGTTGGTGTAAGGCTGAAAACTAGAAGAAGAATGTTGATCAATGAAAATCAATAAGGCTCAAATCTATTATCCATGATTGAACCTATAAAATTCATGGAAGCTAGAAAATTTGAAATTTAAAATGATGCAATGGATGAAGAAATTGATCAAATATAAAACAATGAAACATGGGACTTAGCTCCTAGGCCAAAAGATAAAATGTGATAGGTACCAAATGGGTTTCCAAAAACAAGATGATTGAAAAAGGATAATTCACAAGAAAAAAGGATATATTGGTGTGTAAAGGATATGCTTAGGTTAAAGGAATAGATTTTGATGAGACTTTTGCTCCTATGGAAAGAATGAAAGCAATTAGACTTTTCTTGGCATATACTAGTTTAAAAGGTATAAAGGTATATCAGATGGATGTGAAATCTACATTATTGAATGGAAATTTAGAAGAATAAGTCTACACTGAGTTACTTGAAGGATACTTCATGTCAAGTAATCAATATTTTGTGTGTAAATTGAAGAAGGCTCTTTATGTTCTTAAATAAGATCTTAGATCTTGGTATGATAAGTTAGATAAGTATATTTTGATTCAAGGTTTTAAAAAGGGGGTAGATGATAGTAATTTATATATTAATACTGAAGGAAATCATTAATTGATAATGGTTATATATGTTTTTGACATAGTTTTTGGATTTGATAATGACAAAATGAGTAGAGAATCTGCAAATATTATGAATATTGAGTTTGAAATGTCAATGTTAAGAGAACTATCTTTCTTCTTTGGATTACAGATTAATCAAATTGATGTAGGGATATTCATTTCATAAGCTAAATACATCAAGTATATGATAATTAAGTTTGACATGATGGATTGTAAGCCAATGGGCACTCCAATGATCACAAGATGCAAGATAAACAAATTGGATGACAAACCAAAAGTTGATCAAACTTTATATAGATCCTTGATTGGAAATATTTTATACTTTACTACATTTAGGCCTGACATCATGAAAGTAGTAGGTATTATAGGAAGGTTTCAAGATGACCCTAGAGAATCTCACTTAAAAGCAGCCAAAAGGATCTTGAGATATCTCAAAGGCACCATAGACTATGGTTTATGTTATCCTAGGGGTAAAGAATTTTGTTTGAAATCATATATTGATAATGATTGAGTAGGATGTGTGGATGATAATTGAAGTACCAGTGGTGGGGTCTTCTTCATGGGAGAATGTTTGGTGTCTTGGATAAGCAAGAAGCAAGCCTCAATATTTCTATCAACTATAGAAGATAGCTATATATTAGTTGATTCTTATTACTCACAAGTCATGTAAATAAAATAAACTTTAGAGGATTATCAGGTAAGACAAAATAGACCTTATCCTATTTATTATGATAATACTAGTGTAATTAGTATCTCAAAGAGTCCTATTATACACTCAAAAAATAAACACATTCCTATTAGACATCATTTCTTAAGAGAACAAGTTATTAATAAATGTGTTAATTTGGAGCATGTGCTTACAAAAGAGAAACTTGTAGATATTATGACTAAACCATTATCTAAATTTACTTTTAAGTATCTAAGACAAAGCTTGGGTGTCATTTTATTTCTTTGTGAATGATTAAAAGGTCTTTGGTTAAGGTGGAGCAACAAGTTCATGATCTTCATCTAGAGGTTTGTGAAGGACCTATTGTTTAGGGTCAAAATGGGTGTTTATAGATGGCATAATGAGTTTGATTCATTATCAAGTAGATTTTGGTGATAAAAAAGATATGTGCAGTTCTTTGTAATATGCTCCAAATGTTTTTGTGGTCTAAAGGTATGTTGAAGATAAATTGAATATTTTTGAGTGCTCTCAGTTTTCAAAATTTTTGGCTTAAGGGAAAGCAGGCCTAAAATGGGTTATAGGAAGTCTATGATACCAAATGTGAGAAGACTCAAATATTGGTCCATAAGTGTGTGATGGTTTTCTCTAAGTGTGCAAGAAGTTTTAGAGGTGTGCATTGACCAGAAGGAGGTTTATTGACCTTGTTTATTTTGAGTTTCTAGGGTTTTTTGGATATGATAGAAAAGTGGTCTACCTTATGATTTGAGGTCTAAGGATTATTAATTTTTTGAATGGGCCAAATGGGTTTTCAAATAAAGATCCATAGATATTTGAAGATTTGTGGTTCTCAAATTTTTCATGTTTTTGTCAAGATGGAAGCCTAATTATCTAATAGGTTTATTAAGTAAGTATGTTGTATAAGATGATCTTGGTGATGCAAATTAGTGTAATTCAAGTTGCATATGATAGAGTTCTAGACACTAAGTTCTAAGTCCTGAAGATATGTCTATTAAAAATTGTGGGCTCTACAAGTTCTAGGTAGGGTTATAATGAGGCTAGACATGTCTAGTTTGAAGTAGAGGGTTTTTTATCAGTTTCTCCAAAATAGAAAGGTATGTTTATTTCAAGGAGATTTATCATGTTAGTTTAAATCATTTTTCCTAATTGGTGAGTATCATGAAGTTTTGTTGGTGGTCCTTATGGTAGCTTGAGATAGAAGGATAGTAAGCATATGTGGTGGTTCTTTATGGTGTGTGGAGATATGAAGATGCTCAAAAGTTGAAATTGATAAAAATTATTAGGGGGATTCCCTTTTAGATACTTATTTATGTGTTCCATTATATTTCTATGGTTTTGTGTGTTCTTTCTTCATTTATTGCAATGTTTGGTTGAAGAGAGTGCTAGAATGGAGCAAGAGTAAATTATCAAGGCAAGAAAAGGTAGGCTCAAGGTAAGGGAGAGTTTGTATAACATTTATAAGGTGGTCCTATCATATTAGTATTATTTTAAGGTACTTATGATCAATTGATGCCCACTTTGTCATTGTGTCGAAGGGGGATAAAGTTCCTGTTGTGAGAGTGATTAAAGAGAGAAGGAAGATGAGTTGTATATTGCTATATATGATGGTTTTCAACATCAGTGACAAAGGGGGAGATATTTTGAGAGTTTTTAATGATGTCATGAAGGTTTATATGTTAGTGTATAATGTGAATTGATATTATATGTGATAATGACAAAGTGTGCAATGTGTTTGCCCTAGTATGATTGAGGTATGTTTGGTTGATCTTATATTTTGGCATGGTTATAGATGTTCAGGGATACGTATGGTGATTTGAGCCTATGGAATATGTCCCTAAGATGTTTTATATACTTTGAGTGATTGTATGTATAAGTTTAATTCATTTGGTTACCCATAGTTTTCATCTAGACACTTTGGGTCTAGTGGCAAAAAGTTTGAGTAGGTAGTTTGATGATATCATCATTACCACATGGGAATGAATAAAGGGGAGTTGGTCATATGTTTATGATAAAATTAGTCCCTAGTTTATTTTTTATAAATTTTAGATCATGCACTGAATCATGTCAAAATATATGCAAGGGCAAATTTAGGATCCCAAATAATTTGATAATATTTTCCCATACTTAGACAAATTTGTGTGAGGGAAGAAAGAGATGAGTAAGCAGTTTGATGGTATGATATCTCATACATGTGGATGTTTCAAGATAATGTGATCATATGGGATTGTTTAGTTTTGTACCTAGGTGATTTTTACTAACTTTCAAGTCAAGCACTGAAGCACAAAAAAAAGATATGCATGCTCAAAGTTGGCATTCCAGATAAGTTTTTGACATAGCTCTATGGCAAAAAAATCTAAGTGATCACTTCAATGTAGTTATGTGTCACATTTGTGAGGGTTATAGGATAATATTGACATATGGTTGGATTATCTTATATGAGGAGATCATATGGTCTAAATTCAATAACTTGTGAGCGTGTGTGAGGCAAAAGATATGACTATGCAAAGTTGGCCTTCTAAGCAGATAAGCAAGGTTCCCATACTTTGTCATTTTTGCACAATTTAGAGTTCAAGAAACATTTATATAACATGTTACTCCAATAATTTAGGAAACAAAAAGATGGTACTAAGTTTTCAATTTTTAACATTAAGAAGAGATAAAGATCAAGCTTCTTCTAAGGATCAATGGTGAGAGGGTGATCATATAGATAGAGATCAATAGTGTGTATTAAAGTCAAGAGGTCAAAGTTATAGCTATTTAACATTGTTATAGAATTATATATTTACAAGAGATCAACATAGTGTATGAGGTCAAAGGTATAAGAGTGCACGAGATAAGGTCAACATGTTCAAGGTTTGACATTTGGCATTGACAAATATGTGTTAAAGGTCAAACTATGTGTTAAAGGTTGAAGGTATGTGTTTAATATTAATAGTGAGGAAATTATATGTGATCATGGTGTTTGAGGTTTAACTGTGACCTTTTGCATTTGAATATTTAATTTTCAAAGGAAAAACTAGTGCTCTATATTTTGGCTACAACTTTTGATCCAGATAGAATTTTCTCATAGTGTAAAAAGAAAAATTGTATAAGACTTCATGATGCATATGGAAATATATATTTTAATATTTGAAAGTGTTTATAGTCATAGTTATGAAGGTTCAAAGTTGACTATGTGTTTATGCTTGTTTAGCAAGTGACCTGAGAAGGACAATTGAGCTTAAGTAGATGTTATTTTGATGTTTTATGGTGAGTTATCCATTAGGGAGTATTGTAGACTCCAAAAGGATTATATATGTGCATTATTAATGCTTTACCAATCATATTCAATATGAACAATGGTTTAGAAGTTAACTTTGTGTTCATTCATAATGACTAGGTGCATAGAATGTTGCTTGAATGAATTATGCTTAAGTAGAAGGGTATTATGTTGGTTGTTAGAGATTAAGGGGGACATATAGATCATATTTAATGGGTCCATGCTTTTGGTAGTGGTTATATGTTCTTATTTTTCTTGATGATGTGCTAAATGGGTGAATAGGTCTTCATGAGACTTATAAGAGCTATAAGGGCCTTATTAAAAGGTGTAACTATGTAAGGGTGACCCATAGATGATATAAATGACATATGAATATTGTATTAAGATGTGTATTAATATGATAGATGAATTAAGGGTTAAGTCATGCCTAATGGCCAACCAAGATAGTGATTATCATGTTTTATCTATAAATAGTGAAATTAAATGTGTTGTTTTCTATATTTTGAGGTGTGACTTGTGAGAGTTTTGAGAGAGGATTATGTGTGTGAATTGTGGAGTGAAGGAGGGGTAGAGTGACATATGAATGATTTGAAAATAATAATATATTGAGGATTATTTGTATGACCTATGGGTCATAATTCTATTGGCAAAATAGTTTTTTTACTATTTGAGTATGAGCAAAGGTGGAGAGTGATAATCAAAGGTCCATCATCAGGTGTTGAAGACATAAATTCATAGGTAGATATTTTCATAGGTGTTTTTGTGGTAGCTTATCATCTAAGGAGGTTATAGCTTCCTTACAAGGTGGAACTTGCTAAAAGTCTAGTTATTATTGAAGCTCAACTAGATAGGTTTTGTAGCACCTTGTGGGATTGTAGTCTCACTAAATAGGGACTATAGTTCCTTGATGAATTGTATCTACATTGGATCTTTTTATTATAGGATAGTAGTCCAATTATAGGTTTGAGTGGGTTTTCTCCCCCAAGAGTTTTTCCCACATATGTCATGTGTTTTGTGATTGATCTTGCATTGTCTCTCTTGCTCATTTATATTAATGATCTGTATACTTCATGAATGTTTATGGTAACTGATTAAGTGTTTGTAAGGATTGAAATTGAAGTTGGATTATTTGGGCTTACTGATTCACTCCCCTTCTCAATGATTGTACATCTAATAGGACTGTCATTCAAGAGACATTATTTAATGTGCCTAACTTATATTTACCTTATAATTTACTTCTTGGACTTCCATGGATCCATTAAATGAATGTGATATGCCCTCCACATTACACCAATGTTTGAAATTTTACCATGATAGCATGGAATTAACTATCCGAGGTGATCCTCAACCCTTTTAATATTATATATTATTGGAAGAGTGTTATCAATAATCAAATTTTCTCCTCATTAATGAAGACACATTTACTCCTTTTGAGGAGTCACCTAAGCTTGACACCTAAATCCATTATGATACAATAATTAAAAAAACCTCCCCTTGGTTGTTGGTTGAATACACCATCCACATCTACTTTATATATATATCTCTCTGTGTGTGTGTGTGTGTGTGTGTGTGTGTGTGTGTGTGTGTGTGTGTGTGTGTGTGTGTGTGTGTGTGTGTGTGTGTGTGTGTGTGTGTATGTGTGTGTGTGTATGTATATATATATGTATATATATATGTATATATGTATATATATATGTGTATGTATATATATATATATATATATAGACACACACACACACACACACACACACACACACAAGCAAAGCATCCAATCATCCATTCACTTATAAAACCATGTCATCTACTTCATCCCACTTCAAAATTATTTATTAGGGCATGGGCAAGTATGAAATCCAAGATGATAATTAATTAGGTAAAGTTCACATGTCTCCAAATAATCACAACATGACTCAATATCTAAAGGAAACTCAATGGTTTGTAACTTTGGAAAAACATCATTTTTTTAAGGTGATCTTATTTTTTTATGAACAAATTGAAGATTCAAATTCTTCTTGGTTTTATTCTAATGAACCAACTACTTGTTTTATCAATGACAAATATCCGATATCCAAGTCCATAATGCCTAATAAAATGAATTATAAAGGCAAAGTCATTAGCATCCATGAATAAAGACTAATAAATCATATCATGCTTAAATATAATGAGGCTTTTCATGATATATTATTTGACCCACTTAATGTAAGCATAACACTTTTCCAAAGTGACTCTTCTAGTGAGTTTGAGTCAAGCACTTCAAACACGTAAATGGGTTCCATCTATAGACAATTTAAAGATCTATCTATGACCAACCTATTCCATGATACCACAATCTTAACACCTAACATAACATATCTAAATATAATCTAGTGGAACCAACAATCAATACCTACACTAGTTCACTTTCAAAATGATGAATCATTTTCATAATTCTTGAGCATAAGAGACTGTATTCTAACAAGTGATCATAAGAAGGGTATTTCCATCCAATTAGATGATTCCACATATTTTAAATATAATTTCAAAGAGGGTAAAGTGTAGACACCTAAATTTCACCATTTAGTGTCCAAATTCAATTTGACATGTTAACCCTTATCTCTTAGTAGTTCATATTCAAATTAACATCACTCCCATTTCTACATTGGTATTCTATTGGTTTTATTTTAGAAAAATGCCTCTAATTTAAAATTAATGGATTTAATTCACTTACTATATCAAAAATGAAGTAATTTTTGGTATACTTATCGGTGGTTCAAAGAATCGATACATTTATCATCTAGAAGATTAAGTTTGCTAAGGCATGAAATGTGATAAGACTCATCATCAATAATATTTTTTAAGGATATTCATAAATATGAAATATCAAATTCAATAAGATGGAATATCTTCCATAAAAATGTAAGGGTTTCCCCCATCAATGTGTAAATGGTAGTGTAGTATGCCCAGAGGGTGGGATAAAACTATGTATGCCAGTCACAACTAATTACATTGACACCTCTTTTAAGGATTTTTAAGATTTTTTAATTCATTGCCTTCACTTGGATGTTACATTATGGGTATTATGGCATGGACCAATTGTGTTTTATATGGTAAGTATTGTAAATGGCCTTGATGTATTTATTGTTCAATAATTTTGTATTATCATAGGTGATAGTGGATGAGATTCCAAAGTGGTAGATGTATACACAATATTTTTAACTTTTATCAAATACTAATGCTTTATATCTTTAAAGAACCCATCAAGAATCAATCTCTCTAAGTGCATGCCTTAAGGGATGCACCAAGAAAAGGTTTGGTAAACCTTTGCTTATTTACAAGATTATTTTCCCTTATTTCCACATTATTTCTAATCCAACTAGTTCTTAAAACCATTCCCTAAGTTGTTTCTCCTCCCTTGCACATTCCTCTAGTCTTTTTATCTTTCTATCCTTCTCCTTCCTTATTACCATTTTGACAAATCCAATACACTAGGTCAACCTAGTTGACCTAGTGTATTCTGGGGTCACTTTAGCTAATTTCTTACCCTTCTAGTCAACCTAACTAGACTTTAGGCATTATCTCAAGAATATACTAGGTCGACCTAGTCAAATTGGTATAATTGACATGTCTGAATGATTTTTGGGTGAGATAATCCTATATATACAACTTCATTTCAATCATTTTAATAATCATGTAATAAAGAGTTATTATTTACTCATGATTCTTCACAATCTGCTCTTCCACCATTCTACTTGAGGGGTCATAGCTTAGGTTTCTTATTTTGGATAATATAGTCTTGTGGATAGGTCTTAGATGCTTTGGCCTAACAAAGTGATCCTTACAAACCATAATAACCTCTTGTGAAGCCCCATTATCTAACTGAGATATTTAATTATGATGGGTTCACATTTAGGTAAGTATATTCTAACTTTATTTTCCTCTCTTTTAATAGATAGAAGTAGCATAAGTGTTGGCTCAAATAATATTACTCTTCATATTCTATATATTAGGGTGTTACTCATACTTAATTTATTTGAAATTCCATATACATATTTTATTGATTTGCATCTAACCCCTTGCATTATGCCACAAACTTTGGTGTGCACTAGATTAGTTTACTTTCTTGTTTGCTAGTATAAGTGAAATATCAAATCATAGGACTCTTTTAGGGTTGTTGTGTGATTGTGTTAGAATGTAAGCTTTGGAACCCTTCCTATCATGATATGTTGTGACAAGTGATACAAGTGGTCCACTAATTAGGTCTAGAATATCCCCATATTGGTCATGCTCCTGCTTAACAAGTGTAAACCCAATCGAAAGTTTAGGTGTGCTCTATCTTTTCTGATCTAGGATTGGTTCATGTATATCATGTAATTCTAATTGCATATATTCTAGTGAACCTAATGTGAAATCCTATCCCATAATTGGTTAGATTGTCTTCAAATTTCCATTTTTGTTTCCTTTCTTATTTAACATTATCTTCACCTTGGCTTCACCTTCATTACATTTTGGTGAACCCGATGTAAACTAACCCTTGCAAGATTTGTTCACTTTTTCTTTCACTTATTTCATTCTTTTTATCATTTATTTTATCATCATTTTATCACTTATTTACTCCCTATTTTCATTCCCTATGTCATCATGAATCCAATGTGTTTTATGGTTTATAAAATGTATGAGTGGAACTAAATATATATGCAAAACAAAATCCCTATATCTTTTTGTTATACTAGGTTAACCCTATCGACCTAGTATCTTTTTTAACCTATATTCACTATAATAGGTTGACCTAGATGACCTAGTACTTTTTAGACTCTTTTTGATCCTCTGTACACTATACTAGATTGACCTAGTTGACCCAATATAGTTTTACAATCCCTATTTCTATGTTAGGTCGACCAGGTCAACCCAATATAGTTTTCTTCCTTCTTTGATTTCTAACTTAGCTTTCGACATTATTTCTAAGTCTAGCTTAGTTATATATCTACCTAATTTAGTTCTTTATGTGGGTGTGTGTGTGTGTGTGTGTGTGTGTGTGTGTGTGTGTGTGTGTGTGTGTTATTCTTATTACTTAGCATTCTTTTTCTTTCTTCAAACATCATATCCCCCATTAGAATATTCTTGGATAACCTGAATCCATTTAGACACTCTATGGGGATCTCTTTGCTTCTTATATTTTCTTCTTCTTTTTAGATATTAGGGCATCTTTCAATGCCCATCCCCACATTACTCTATCCTTTGGGGTATCTTGTGATGCCTACCTACATGTCATTTCAGATTTTGGGGCATCTATAAATACCCATCCCTATATCCACTTACCCTTTGGGGCATCTTGTGATGCCTGTTATTATTTTCCATTACATGCTACTAAAATAATTCAACTTCAAAAAACCTTTCAAGATACATAGACTTATCTCTCATGTACTCATCCTTGATATATCCATTAATTTAGGATCATTTCCTTTTTATTGTGCTTTCTATTTATATCTATCTAATACTCTTTAGAAGTTACTTAAGCATGGGTCTCTCCCTTTGCAGTAGTTCCCTCTTATTCACAAACCTTTAGTCCTCCCTTTTTGGTATTTGGTTTCTTGATGTAACATAGTATTCATTATCTTATATTTCATTTTCATTTTATTTACTAATTTTTATTTAGTGCCGCTTGGGCTTTTCTTTTGTGATTTGCTTTGTAAGACCATAGATAGGACCCAACATCCCTCCCAAAACCACCATCTTTTTATCTTCTTTCTCTTCCTTCTACTTACCCATGTTATTTTAGCATCCTTTGGTTTTTTCTTTGTGAGGTGATTAATACAAAGGTTCCCTTACTTTTATTTTTATTAGTATCCTCGTGGGTCTCTCTTTCATGAGTTACTTTGTCAAACCATGGATAGAACCTGACCCTCCTCATAAAATTACCATTCTTTTCTCTTCATGATCCTTGTTATTAAACTTTAGCTTTAATTCTTTTGTTAGAAGAAATTTTCAAACAATATCTACTATCATGTTTTCATTCACTTCCCTTTTTCTTATGATAAGGAATCACACTTTTGTATCATTATATCCCTTATTTCCCTTTTGTCACAATTTTTATAATTTGAAGCAATTCAAATTGTTCCATGTGTCATTCCCCTTGATTTAACCTTTTTTTCACCTTCACATTAGATAAAACAAGGTTGAAGTCAAGATAGAACTTTTATTTCACTTGGATTTATGAGACTCTTAGACCTCATGCTCTTTAAAGTTTATCTCTCTTAACAACCTTATCCCAAGTTTTCAAATGAAATTCATCTTCAGTACCCATGTTTGGTTTTCCAAATCTATATGAAGGAGGAATAGAAAAATCCATCAAAATAAAGTTAAAAGCTAAATCATTTGAAAAAAAAGGAAATGATATCTAAAAGTCAACATATAAATCTTGAAAGTGAAATTCATACCAAAATATGTGATTAAAAGCACATCTCCTATCTCTAATCAAATCTTAAACTCCATAGTCAGCTTCACATAGAGCCAAAGTCCTTTGGGGTGTAGGAGGCTAGTAAATTGGAATAGGGGAATTCAAAAAATCTATGGTGCTACCTACATTCTCATGTAAGTACCCAATCTTCATAGTAGACTAAAAACTCTATAAGAGGTCTTGAAGAATGGGGAACACATCATGGGGAGGTAGGTCCATTTAAATTTTCATTCATATAGCCTTCATGGGATGATCTATATACTCTAATTTTTGACCTAAGTCTTGTGTAGCTAAGAAAAGTTCTTTAGATTCCCTAAGGTCAAAAGTCCTCTTGTTTTAACAAACCTAATTTGAGTGTCTTGACTTCGATAAAGATTTTTCTCTACCTTGGTTTTTCCTTCATTTTCCCCTCCACCCATTTCATTTTTCCCCCTTGATATCCAAATTTTGATTCCAAATTTATTTTCCCTCTTTTATACTTCCTTTTTCTCCACCTCTTAAAAACATGCTAGCACTACTTTATTTTCAATTTTATCTATCTTTATAACAAAACAACATGTTTGAGAAACTATGAATCGCATTTTTATTTTACAGCATAAAATTTACATTTGATAGACTTACTTTACTTTCCTTTTCCCATTTATAATGATTTTAATATCATACTATTGTGGACACCTGAGTTCATATGCTTTTTCCATTGTTGAGTGAGATGTGGTTTGTTACTGCTCACTCATCAATGTTGTTTTTCTTTTTATGCACCTTTTTCCATTATCGAGTGAGATGTGGATTATCACTTCTCACTCATTAATGTTGTTTTACCATTGATTTTTTTTATCATTCCATTTTAAACATTTATGCTTGGTTTGATTTGGTGAGTTTACATTTTCTTACTTAAGGCTTAATTATTTGAGTTTTTTGGTCTTTAGTAGCCTTGGATTTTTGGTTACTCAATTTACTCTTGTTTGAATTGGTCATTTTGTCTAACATATAACTTTTCACATAACTTGCCAAATTCTCAAGTATGTCTTGTCCACATAGCACCAATTATCTTGGATTTTCTTGCATTTGTTTATTTTTGCTTCCTTAGTTTTGTTGTTGAAAGCAATCTTTGTGCCCACCATAATTAAAACTAAAATCACAACTAACAATCATCCCATGATAAATGTAAGTCAATGTACACATCTATTTTAATTTTTAGTCGTTTACCTTTTAGCTTAGTTTCCCCTTCTGTCTTTTACTTTTAATTATTTTATGCTTTTTAAAATATTACAACTTTTTTTTAGTTTCAACATTGTGTGTGTCCTTATGTTATTTCTTGAAGCACCATCCCTTGTTACACCTTAGTGATACATTATGAGTTTTGAGTGGGGAATATGTATACAAAATATTTTTAAATTTTATCAAATACTAATACTTTACATCTTATAGGAACCCATCATGATTCAATCTCTCTGAGTGCATGCCTTAAGGGGTGCATCAAGAAAGGGGTGGGCAGAACTTTGGTGCTTTTTAGGATTATTGTCCCTTATTTACACATTATTTCCAATATAAATAGTTCTTAAAACCATTACCTAAGATATTTTTTGTCACTTACACATTCCTCTAGTCTTTTCCTCTTTCTATCCTTTTTCCCTTCTTTGTTACCATTTTGACCTATCTAATACACTAGGTCAACTTGGTCAACCCACTATATTCTGGGGTCACTTTAGCTCTTTTTCTTCTTATGCATCCAAATAACCTAGCATAAAATTTAAGCATTAGCCTAAGAATGTACTAGGTTGACCTGATCAACCTAACACAACCAACATGTCTAAATGATTTTTAGGTGATATACTCCTATATATAAGGTCATTTTGGTCAATTTAATAAGCATGCAATAAATATTTATTATTCACTTGCACTTCTTCACAATCTACTCTTCCACCATTCAAAAAGAGGAGTCTTAGCTTAGGTTTCTTATTTTAGAGAATATAGTGTTTTGGATAGGTCTTAGATGATTTGGCCTAAAAAAGTGATCCTTATAAACCACAAAAACCTCTTGCAAAGCCCCATTATCCAAGGGAGATATTTAATCATGATGGGTTCACATTTAGGTAAGTATATTCTAACTTTGTTCTCTTCTCTTTTAGTAGATAGAAGTAGCATAAGTGTTGGCTTGAATAATATTACTCTTCATATTTTATATATTAGGGTGTTACTCATACTTACTTTATTTGAAGTTCCCTATACATATTTGATTGTTTTACATCTAACCCCTCACATTGTACCACAAGCTTTGGTGCATACTAGATTATTTTACTTTTCTTGTTATATAAATAGTTTCCTTTCTTGTTTTCTAGTATAAATGAAATATCAAATCATTGGACTCTTATAAGGTTGTTGTGTGATTGTGTTAGACTGTAGTCTTTAGAACCCTTCCTAGAATGATATGTTGTGACAAGTGATACAAGTGATCCCATAATTGGGTCTAAGAAATCCTCATATTGGTCATGCTCCTGCTTAACAAGTGTATATCCAATCAAAAATGTAAGTGTGATCTATCTTATCTAATCTAAGATTGATTCATGTACATCATGCAATTTTGATTGTATGCAATATATAATATGGTTTAAGATAACTTAGAAATCTAGTTTACATTGACATATGTTAGTTTCATAGCTTAAACCTAATTCATAAAATATTTTGTGGTGGTAATAATATGATTGTGTCCATATGAATAATTTGGATTGATTTTAACAATGAGGTTTAACCCCCATGGGGAAAATGGCCAAGGTGTTGAAATGGGTTACAAAGTTTGTGAAGGACTATGTATGAGATCACATTGCTTTTGTAAAGGAATACATTTATTGACATAAGCACAAGAATAAAATTTCATTATAGGCTAATAATAACCTATATGCTAGAGCTTTTAAGTGATAAATATACCATTATAATGAACACCATAAATTACCTCATGAACTTCTCTAATAGCTAAAGTAGAATATTTAAAATTTAAAAACCATAATAGGGTTCCATCATAACCTATTTGATATAAAGTTTGACCAAGGATAGTATAAATATATTTTCATTGGATAAAATATTTTTTTTGGTTATGGATTAAGTTGAATGGGAGGGTGTTATTATGGAGATATTCATAAATATTAGTGTACCAAGAATAAGTGAGACCAAACAACTCACAAACCATATTATAATATGGTGTATCATATGTTGGTATCATTAAAAATTATAAAAATAATTTATTGTGCTTAGTTATGAGGTCATATAATTAACTAATATTTTCCACGGCATTGGTTTAACTATTATTAACCCTTGACACTTATTCAAACTATATAGATGTAAAACAAAACATGAGTGATGTAGGAACATTAGAATTTGGTGTTTGTAATTTTTTTATTAATTAGGTGTTGTGGGTCATATATTGTGTATTTTAATAGTTTTCATACTTTAATTTACATTTTAATAGTCATTTTGGCTTGTTTCTCATTTTCCCACCAAACTAAAATTTGAATTTTTAAACTAGTTTTAGGGGGTTTCAAGATCTTTTCTCATTCTCTAATGCTTGTTTTTGTGTATAATATTCATATAAGGGTAAAATAATTTCATCGGTATGATTTAGGAAAATCAAATTGTCTTTATTCATCTATTACCATGTTAAAATCACTTAAGGAGAAGTCTTAAGTGGGGTTACAAAGATTAGTTAGACAATTTTGAGAAACTTGAGGAGTTTTGGATCGATGGAGAGATAAAGAGTTTGATAAAATTATTTTTGGTAAGGATAAAATAGGAAAATAAGATATAAAAATAAATAATAATCATCAATATTTTTAAAATAAGAAGAATTTTTTAAAGACAACACAATAAAAATAAGCTAGTGTAATCATTACATTCCAAACACAATTCAAAGATTGTCCTATTGAGTTGATATTAAAATTAAATTATTGTATCTCATTTTATTTGAATTATAATTTTATTTTAATACTATTTATTTCTTTGTAACATATTTTATCTATATTTCAGACTTAAATAACAACTACGTGTTTCCTACAATCTACAAATGTGCAAGTATAGTCAAAGAAAAATTGTTTTATCCAACATTTAGGATTGTTCAAGTGTTAAAAATGGTTGAAAGAGTAGGATAATGGTGGGATATACCATATCCAATTTATTTTTTCAGAAAACTATCATAAAATTCAAATTATCTTTTTTGGGTGCTCTTAACCTATGTATAGGCCTTTTAGGTTTTTACGGACAAAAATCACTATAGCTTGAAATTTAATCCTTAAAAATTAATAAAACATTTTACAAATGTGAAAAAGTATATTTTAAAGTTTTTCAAGTGTTTTTAATTTGGTTTGACATATTTAGATAAAGATATTTATAATTCTCAGTTTGCATGTCTAAAAACTAGGTTTAGAAAATCATGTTTTGTGTTTTCAAGGTTGAAAGAGGGTATAAATGAATATGATGAATTGATATAGCATAAATTAAATGTGAATAGATATTTTATATCAATATTAATCCTTTTTTTTCTCTCATTTTTTCATAAATAAGGTCAAAAAAGCTTGTAGGCCTAATCTTTTCCATAAGCCAATTGCAAGTTTGATTCTTATTTATTTTCCATCACCATAGTTTTTGGTATTAAAGTAGGGATTTGGTTGAAATTTAGAGGTGAAATAAGGATAAATATTTCATTTAGAGAAGTTAATATTATGTTGTGAAAAATAAACTTGCAATAAAGTGCAAGAATGACACTTAGAGGAGTAGCCAAAGGTGGTGTTAGAGCAGATCGAAGAAGACAACCAAGAGATGTATTGCTAGAAGAGATAATAAACTTGAAAACACATTTAAAGGAAATATAATTCACTCAAATAATATGTGTTTTTATAGGTGACGTTATTTAAGGATAGTATTAACCATAAGAATAATTTTTATAATAAGAAGAGGAAGAGATAATGGAAGAAAGACTCTTGAAATAAGTCATAGGAATAAGATCAAAACCCAAATTTGAGGTTCCATTATATGGAGGTAGCCTAAATTTTGAATAATTGTTAGATTAGAAAGTTTAAATGGACAATTATTTTAACTTTTAAGGAATATAAGAAGACATAAAGGTCAAGTTTTCATGTACAAGGTGGAAGGGACATTCATCTTTTTGGTGGGATAGTGTCCAAGAGAAAAGAAATAAAATAAACAAATATAAGATCAAATAATGGTATAGAATGGAAAAAAATCTCAAATACAAATTCATTCCTATATAATATAATAAAATTTTGTTAAATAAACTCCAAAACATGAAGTAAAAATACATGAGTGTAAAGGACTACACTAGAGAATTCTACAAGCTTATAATTAGAGATGGTAATGTAGAAGAAGATGGTGATGAAATAACAAGGTACATCAATGGTTTTAGGTTCAATATTCAGGATGAGATAAAATATTTATATCCAAAATTAATTTAAAAATCTTATCAATTTTATCTCAAAGAAAAAGAGAAGCTAGGAAGAAAATATACTCAACATTCTAGAGGAAAATGCATAAATTTCAGAGCTAGAGAACAACAAGGTGGTAGAAGTCAACAATAGGTTCATAATAAAGAGGAAAGAATATTTAAAGGTCAATATAACCCCAAAATATGAGGATATTCATGGATGAAGAAGACCATATGCAAGAGGTAGATGAAGAGAATTTTTGGGGAAGTGCTTCAAGTGTAATAGGTATGTTGGACATAGGTCATATGAATAACCTGAAAATACACAAACAAGCCATGCAATAACTTAATATATCAATCAAGTTGTTTAATCTAAAGAATAAATTTTGGGTTCACCATCACATCTATAATAACCTAAAGTATGTGTCCTTGCTAATGAACATAGTACTCTTAAAGCTAAACAAAGAGGTGAAGGAACCAAACAAAAAGAAGACATTGTTTAGGATTACATGAAAGTTTAAAAGTAAGCATTTTAAGGTAATTATAAATAGTGAAAGTACATATAATATAATATCATTAAAAAATGGTTGATAAATTAGGCCTGAAAACATTATCACACCCCACTCCTTACAAGGTGACATGGCTACAAAAAGGACACCAAGTCTTGGTAAATAAGTAATTCAAAGTGGAGTTTTAAATAGGAAGATACAAGGATGAGGTGTTATATGATATCATTTCCATGTATTTATACCATATCCTATTAATAAGACCTTTAAAATTTGATATGATATCCATACATGATGGGAGAAGCAATACTTACACTTTTGAAGATGGAAAGAATCACACACACCATTGAAAGAGGAGAATGCAATAGTAGAATAAAGTTATAAGGTGTTGTTAATGAATGGAAAATACTTCTTACACCTAATTAAGTAAAAATAGGTAAGTTATGCATTAGTTTCAAAAACTAAAATGGTTATTACTAATGTTAAGCTAATTGATCTACCTCTAGATATTTATAATTTGTTAATTGAGTTGGTTGATATAGTTATGTATGATTTACCTAATGAATTGCCTCCAATGAGAAGTGTATACACATAATATTTTCAAAATTTTATCACTTACTAACACTTTTTATCTTGTAAGAACCTATCGAGTCTCAATCTCTCTGAGTGCATGCTTTAAGGGGTGCATTGGAAAAGGGGTGGGTAGACCATTGGTGATTCATAGGATTATTGTCCCTTTTATAACTTGTTATCTACACACTTATCTCCTAAAAAACTTATCCTCAAGCTTGTTATTATATATTTTAACCTCCCTAGTCATTTCCCACATTTCATCCTCTTTTTCCTCACCTTAATCCCTTTTTGTTAATTAATTTTACTAGGTTGAATGAGTCGACCCTGTATAATTTTGGGTGATTTTCACTTAGAAACTAGTTTGGATCTTAGCCGACCTAGCCCATGACCTAGTGAGTTATTGTCCAAAATTGTGCTAGGTCGACTAGGTTGACCCTATTGGCTAAATTTTTTAAAATGGTTTAGGGTCATATATATATATATATATATATATGAGTTTATTTCACCATTATTTAAAAAAGAAAAGAAGAAGTAAGAGTTATTGCATATCTGCTTATTGACCTTTCTACTTTAAGAGTAAGCTTAGGGTTCCATGCTTTCTTTGGAGATATGTATCTTATCTTATGGAAAAGTTTTTTGGATGCATTGATAGGTTTTGTGGCCTATACCACAATAACCTATTGTAAATCACCTTGGCCAAGGGAGAGATCGAGGCTTGATGGGTTCATCTTCAAAGGTAAGTATTCCTAACTTTTTTCCTCCTTTATAAGAGTAGATATATATGCATTTATACTTATCTTCCATGCATTAGTGTTTTATATACATTGATGTGAGTATATATCTTCTATGCATGTTTAATTTTATTATTTATAAACCCCACTTTATGCCACAAGATTTGGTGAACATTAGATTAGATTTAATTGTTGTTGGTTTAGTTAGATATCAAAACATAGGACTCCCTTAGGGTTATTACATGATTGTGCTTGACTGGAGGATTTGGAACCCTCCCTAGCATAGTGTATTATGGTAAAAGATTCCTTAATTATGTATAATGGATCTACATATTGATCAAGTTCCTGCTTAATAAATGTGTTCCTAATTATAAGTTTATGGTATGATATATCTTCTCCAAGTTAGGAATGATCTACAGAGATGATGTGTTTTTGATTGCATACATTCTAGTTAACCTAGCATGAGTCAAACCCTTACATATTTTATTTCACATTTTTCATTATTTTATCATTTTATTCTTATATATTTGTGATATTGAGTTGATAGTGTCGACATAGTTCTAACTTTTATGAATAGGTTTAACAACACAATCATATAAATATGACTCAATTCTATTTGTATAGGTTTTTCATCTAGTTCAGACTACATAGTTGGCCCAATTGACCCTGTACACTTCCAAGCATCTAGTTTAACATAGTAGGTCAACCCAATTGACCCTATATACTTTTAGGCATCTAGTTCAACATACTAGGTTGATTTAGTTGACCCTATACACTTTTAGGCATCTCGTTAAACATACTAGGTTGACCCAATTGCTCCTGTACATTTTTAGGGTTTTCAACAATAAGATCTACATGGCTAGGTTCATTCAGTTGATACAGTTAGTATAATTGAAAAGTAGAAATTAGGGTACTTCAATAAAAATCTTATTTTCCTTTGCATCCTCCAACCCACCATGGTTCCTTTATATCCTTCTTTGTCATTTCTAGCCTTTGTTACACTTATATTTTTTATATTTTGTAGTCTTTAAAACTACCCCTATACAGTCAACTAGGTCAACCCTATCAATGTAATTTTTCATTCTATGTTCTATTTAGAAAGCTAGGTTGACCCTATTAATTTAGTTATTTTTTATACCTTTGCTTCCATAGTATAGAGGTGACACTATCGACCTTATTTTGTATTCTCTATATACACTATCAACTGAATCATTACCAAGGGGGAAGCTGACTTAGTTTTTTAGCCAAGTATAAACACATGGTTGATGGTATATTTTGGCTAAGCACCTGATACACTTATTATTGTGATGTGTGAAGTGATGGGGTAGGCCCTAATACTAAGTAAGTGCCATTGCCAATATAGATTCATTTCAACCCAAATGTCCTAAAACCATCCTTAGATTGTTTTCTAATGATTTTCTTACAACCAACTTCCTATCACATCTAAAATCATATTCTAATAATCTAAAAACATTTAGGTTAACCACTTAGTTATCTTTTACTTTCTAAGTTGACTACTTACTCTTTGCTCAACTATATGTTGTATTACAAAAGCTTTCACTAGCTAGTTTTGGTGAAAGGTTTTGTGTTGTGTACATTAATTGGATCATCCTCATTGACCCAATTTATTGTGTGTTTCCTTTCATTTATTTCTTTCCTAAATACTTGTAATTTTTTTCTTATTTTAGTAAAAAGTCATTCCTATTGACACAGTCTCTTATAGACTATCCATTTTTCCTTATTTACTATACTAGGTCAACCCTATCTACTCTGTATAATTTTTAGCCCCTATTTTCTATACTAGATCAACCCCATCAACTCTATACACATTTCCATTTTCTATTTTATATAATAATTTAACCCAATTGACTCTATACAAGTTTTTAAACCATATTTTCTATACTAGGTCAACCTAGTCGACTTTGTATAGTTTTCTATCACTTCCTATTTACTTTATTTCACTTCTCTCTTGCCTTGTTTAGTCCTTCTCCTTCATCATGAACTTCCTATTTGAATATAAAACTGAGTTACATTCATTGGACATGATGAGTCTTACCAACCCTTATAGGGTCTCCCATAAGCATAGTAGGGCTCCTCTCTTAGATGAGAGTAATGTTCATATAGCTACTCACACAATAAACTATAAGACCCCTCATTTAATTTTTGTAGTATAATCCTCTATTTTAACTTGAAGATCAACCCAAATTAGAGTATACACCTGAAATGCTCTTCTTTATCTCTAAATTTCCTCAACATCAAGGAAAGGATCCTTCTACCATTTACTATCTCATAATTAGTGGTCAAATTGAAGAGCCTCATTCACCTTCTCCCACATTCTCACATGTATTTGTGGGTATTACCTTATTTGATTCTCATATTCTTCCCTTTATTATTACACCTTCTCATGCCATGACCTCTTTTTCTTTAATTTCTTCCACCTCCATTCCTAGTATATCCACTAACATGGTAGGTTATACATCTAGTGGGACCCTCTTAAGACCCATTATGCTTAATTATTACACTAGTGTATGATTTTATACCCAAGTTAATCATTATTCTAGTGGTTCCTCTTATCATTTATTCACTAGTTCATCTTTTACCACACAAGCAAATTTTCCCACTAGTGCCTCACATTTTAATAGTTCCTCTCAAGGCCATATCAACACCAATAGTGGTACCTAAGCCACTAATACCAATTATAATGCTTCAAGTAATGCTAAAAATTCCAATCAAACCCACTAAATCTTATTTCAAATGACTAATAAAATTAATACTTTTCAAGACCATAATATAAATAAAATGATGAGAATGTAAAATCACCTTCTTCACCTTCAAATCCACCCTCAACCAATGTTTTGGGGCACACATAATCAAAATTTCCCCTTCCTCCTCTTATATATTCCCATGGAAATCTAATGCCTTAACCTCCTCTTGTCAAAAATATAATTAAACATCTTCAAAATGAACTTCTTACCACTCAAATTGATAATATTGATATAGGAGGTATCACCCCTACCATTTCCTACAATGGGTCCACTGATCCTACTCTACATATAGAGACATTTAGAAATATTTATAAGGATTGGGTCAAATTAAACACCTTTACCACTACCAATATCTTAGCCAAAACCCATATAGGTGATGCTTTATATTAGTACAACCAACTTAAAAATCATTCTATTACTATTTTGGAAGATTTAGTAAATTCTCTAGTCGAAGAGTTCTAAACTAGTGATCTTCCTAAAAATACTTTGGCCCATTTTATAAATTGTAAGCAACTTGAAAATTAAATTACCAAATCTTTTATTAAAAGGTGGAAAATTTGTTCGATAAATGCAAACATAACATGTTTGATGATAACCTTTTACATCTCTTTACCAATGCTCTTTTTCCCAAGTTGTAATATTGGTTCTGTACTCTTTCTTTACATATTATAGAGGAGGTCATTGACTAATATAAACATTAATATTTCCTTATGCATCAATTAGATCCACCCCAACCTTCTACAGTTACTTGTATCTTACTTTAAAAAAAATAATGCTACTAATGATGGTGTCATGGACTCTTATGACACCATTCACACTTTTCAAGCTATTGTTCCTAACCAAACTTTGGAACTAGATCCCCCTTCTCAACACTTAACCAATCCTCATTTCTATTCAACTAATAACATCAATGTTCAAAAACCCTTATCCTCGGCTGAATTATTAAAACTTCTACCTAGGCCTCTTCTACAAGAACTTGACCCCACTCATCCTATGAAATCTTGGTATTTTTTAATTTTTGTTAAATGGTTTTGAAAGGGACCATACCTAATACAAAAAGGCTCAAAATCCAAATAAAACTAGGAAACCCATAACCAAAAAAGGTTCAAACTCTAGATAAAACATGAGTATAATATTAGTTTTTTTAAAGAATGGGGTCCACCCCCCAGCTACAAAAAAGGTCTAAAAACTAGAAAAGTCAAAAGAGGGAAACAACAGGGAGAATCCTAATAGATAACAACACTAAAATAATAAATAAATAGTAACTTCATAGCATCCAAGTAGCAACAAGACAACAAAATAGAGAAAAGGAAGCTTCACTTGAGGAGCTTATCAAAGATATTTTTGAGTCCCTCAAATGCATTAAATAGATTGGGAGTAGTGATTTGAGATGGGTTTATCATGTAAATTATGGTTAGATCATAAGTCTTCTCAGTGCCACCCTTCCATAATCTTGGAGGTGAAAACTTGCCTAATTTTAAACTCAAAGAACTCTAGAATAGCTTGGTGTATGCCCATATGATCAATCTACCTACCCTAATATGATCCAGAGTGTCTCCCTAATATTTCATTATTTTGAAACACATCTTCTATCTTAGTCTCATAATGGGAGGAGTTATCCACCTTCTTTTTACCCTTATCAATAATCTTGTTGAGCTGTGTGACCTCCTTCCTAAGCTCACTAATCCTTTCTTCATGAAATCCTAAATGATCTTAACAAGTTTTATTAGTTTCATTCTAGTTGATGTCATTATCAAGATAAATGTAGGCAAATTCATAATTTATCTATGGATTTTATTCTTGGTCCTAATTTTGATCATGACTCTATCATTAAAAAATATCAACAAGACTATGAAATTAATTTTAAATCTCATGAAACACATACTAAATCTCAATCTTTGCATCAATATGATGCTCATTTGGATATCTATAAATACCCTCTTCCTAATCACCAACCTAATCAAGATATCCAAGATAATCCCACCCCTTCCACCAATAATTAGAAATTCTAGTTTACCTGACTCCTAAAGAGAATGTGGTTAACATGACTAATATGTGAAGGGTGGTTTGCTTTAATTGATCCTCAACCTATCTACACCTTTCCATTGTCTTGCACATTTCATGTTATCAAGGATTATTCTCCAACTCACTTAAATGAGTTAGGGAAAGATGATATTATAAATTTTGCTGATCCAATTCCAACTCCTCCCTTGGATAACACTTCCTATTCTATTTCTACCATTCCTCAATCTTCTTTACCTAACAGTAATGATAATCAAGGTTTTATCAACATTTCATCTATTGATTCTCAAAACCAATCTAAGCCAACTACTTCATCTTATCGATATAATTTAAAACCTTATTCAAAAACTTCTCCTTCTTATCAACATAAATTCCAATGTACTTTGGCTCCTCTTTTTGAGGATCTCATTCATCACTATGCACCTATTTATAACAACCTTCTTAGGGGTTATGATGAGTGGGATTCCATCCTAGAAATCACTAATCTCCCATCCCAAATTCCACTTATTTAGATTATGAGGACCTCTTCATGTCATCAAAATTGTCTCATGTAACTTTTGTATGAAATAAACATCCCTCATCCTCCCCTAGTAGGACATGAAGTAACCTTATCTAGATCTAAAGATAGCATATTATAATAATGTGAAGAGATGTCCATCCATGTTGATGAAATAATGGAAACTTATCTTTCCTTAACATTTACCATTGCTTCTATGATTCTTGATGAGATTCTTATTCATGTGGATGATCCTCCTCTATTCATTAGTTTCGAAATTGGTGATATCCAAGTCAAGTGTGCATTGATTGATAAGGTTTCCAACACCTATGTTTCCTCTCTTAATTTTATCAAAACCATTAGATACTATGAATATAATCTCAATTCCAAATGAAACACATGTCAATGATATGGTTGAAGGTAAATGTCTCCTTTGGGTTATGTGTGGATTCCCACTACCATCTCACCTATCACCATTCATGTGAAGGTGATGATATCTAACTTTCCTTTATCTTATAACATATTTCTTGGTAGGCCATAGAATGATTGTATGCGAGCGGTTTCTTCTTCAATTTTTGAATGCATAAATTTCCCCTATAATGGATCCATCTACAAGATTTAGGTTGACACTAACCCTTGGAATTTTGAATAATTCCAAGACCATGGTTTCTTCAAGATTCCTACTCTTGACCCTTTTCCTACTGTTCTATTTTGTGAGTCCTAATAATTTAACTTTACCATCAATTAAAATTTAGGTTATAATGATCATCTTGAACTCATTATTAATATTCTCCCTAACCTCTTAGATTTTGATCATGATGAGCCTAATGAGATCAACCTAAATATTAAAACTTCTTATCTCTCATCTCATCTCATCTCTCAGCTTCTTGCTTCTTTACAGCCTTGTTTTTGCAAACCACCCTATGATGACATCCTCATTATCCTAACTAAGACTTGAGATTCCATTCATCATACCTCATTGGATGATAATGTCATCTCCACCTACATCATTGATCTTCACACATCTAATTACAATGATGGTTATTCCTTGGATTATCCATTCCTATGTGGTCTTGTCTAGGCTTGTGATGATAAGATTATCCATTATTGTTCCTCTTTACTTTAGTATTATCATGTAACTTCCTGCATTCCATCATTTATAGTTCTAAATTTTATTATTTTTTCTCATTATCATAGGGTAGATATGGTGTAGACACCTTCAATTTTTGAAGAAACTCATAAGAGTATGCTTATGGATCATGTTATGACTGGGACTTACCACTTTGTTAGGTACCCTAACCCCTATATATTGCTTATTCCTACGATACATGTGACACTTCTTTAGCCTTCTATAGACCCCACTCCTCCCTCAATTGAACCTACATTAGATCCCATTCTTGTTCCTGCTATAGTTGATCCCATTTTAACTCCTATTATAATTGAGTTTATTCCTTCTTTTAATCCCATTTCTCCTTAAATTGACCCTAGTCCCATTATTTCACCATCACCACTTGATCTTGGTGATGATTTTCTTCCTTTACCATAGATGTATCTTTTACCCACAAAATGGGCTGATGATCCTTTTACCATTCCAATACCTTTTACCATTCCTCCCATAGGTCATTCCCATAAGAAGGTTCCCCCTTCTTCTCCTATGGTTCTACATCTTGTGGTTCTATCCCCTCCTATGGTCCTTTTGTCACCTTCTATTCTTCCACCCATGCATCATTCACCCATGGACCTTCCCTCACATGTAGATCCTTATCCACCTATGAGTTCCTCACATATGGATCCTTCCCCACTGGTGATTCATATATCTCTTGTAGAGTCTACTTCCATGCATTATTTTAATTATCCCTCAACTAATATCCCTCAGCATGATCCATAAAAAAATTCCTACCTTGAGATTAGACGTGAAGTATTTTCCCATTTTTTGTTGAAGATAGATGAGACTTTATCTTCAATTCACAACCAACTTCATAAATATATATATATATATATATATATAGTGTGTTATAGATAATGTGTGTGGATAAATCTATCAGTATTTATGAATATATGCATGGTATTCTTACATTTTCATTTGGATTGGATGTGTGCTCCAATCTTATCTTTATCTATTTTTTATATCATTTGACATTATGTCAAATTCTTATTTCTCTTATATGGTGACTTTGATTTTGCACTCTATATTGCTTATAATATAATTTATGTTTATTTATTGATGTTTTAATTATCATTGTTTTCTATTTCTTTCTTACAAACCCCATTATTTTATCTTCATGATTGTTTACTTTTTATCTCTATTTTTCATGGTTAAATTATCATTATGAATTGGTTATACACACTTTGTTCCCTTTAATCATTTTTACTATTACCATGTGATTATTTAGCAAATACTTAATCTCATTATAATCTTCTTATACTAGTTCACTTTGGGATCTCATTTTTCCATTTATTCCCTTTTTGCACACTAAGCATATACATGGTTGATACTTGAGATAACATGTTGGTTCATTGATAAGCCTAAGTGTTCTAGTCAATCTTGTTTTTGGTCACTTAGCCTCCTTTAGGCCAAGCCTAAAGATCATTCATGTGTATCACTCTATCTCTCATGATTGGTCATTCCAAGTCTGTAAGGAGGAGGAATCTTAAAAATCCTTAAAAACACTCAAATCCCTAAATCATTTAATAAAAGGCAATGATCCAAACAACAAAAAAAATCAAAACTCTTACAAGTCAAATCAAACTAAAAGACATGATTATAATCACATATCCTTTTTCTAGTTGAATCTCAAACTCCAAAATTGGCCTTATGATAGAGTTGAGGTCCATTGGGGTCTAGTAGGCTCGTAAATTAGAAAAGGAGACTATAAAAATCTTTTAGTGCTACCTACTTTCTCAACATAATTACCTAATCTTTGTAGTATATCGATGGATCTATAAGAGGCCTTGAGGAATGAGGAACATATTGTGATAAGGTAGGTCCATTTTAATTTTCTTTTACCAATCTACCTTTATGAGTTGATTTTAATAGCATGCTTATTTTCCTACACAACTTTGTGTCTATAGTGATCAAGTTTCCTTTGTACATTGATGGTCACTAGTCACTTAGTGTCTTCTCATACCATTAATATGCCTCCTATCTCCTAAGGCCTTCTCATAAGAAGCCCAAGTTATGATTTTTACATTTCCTTTTTCATTCCATCCATTCCTCATATTCCCTCTTGAGAAATATTGTTTTGTTCACTTATAACTTCCCTTAGGATTCCATTTGTGAGTTGCATTGTAAGACCATGGATAAGACTTGGAAATCCTAAAAAATTACCATAATTTCACATTCATATAGCCAACATCCATTATTAATATATTTTCACTATTATAGGACCATGGATAGGACCCGGCCCTCCTCAAAAAAAATTACAATAATCCAAGTGATAATCAAAATTTCATGTGTCAAATATAAGATAAGATGTGATCGATTATGAAGTTACATGTAATTGAAATGCTTCCTAACTTGATTTAGTATGTTTTATGGTTACTTAATTTCTCTTTCACTTTTATCTTTTTATTTTTTGATTGCATGTGAGAATCCAACCATTTCTTGAATTTTCTCATACTTCTTAGCTTGAATTAGTGTGATAAATTTAAGACCAATTTTGTTTTTCTCTTATACTTCCTAGCATGATTTAGTATGATTTATTGACCTAATTAATTTGTTTTTATATCATTTGTCCTTTTATGTGATATCCATTTTATTACATTATTTTAATAATTCCCAATATGATTTAGTGTGATCTTACTTGTTTTAATTTGATTTCAAATTTTTGTCTTGGTTTAAAAACAAACTTTTTCCCATCTTGTTTACCATCCATTTGTTCTTTATACTTAGTCATTTTTTGTTATTACACATTTCCCAACCTAAAATAGTGTGTATTACATTTTTGATAGATTATATTTTACCAAATATTTTTCATTTATTTATTTTTAACCATGCATGTATTCTACATAATGATAAAAAAAGAAACCACAAATTATAAATTTCCTATAGCATATACAACAAAAAACTAAATACATGTTCTAGAAATAAATATATCCAAGCATCCACAACCATGACCATAATGCAAACACATACAATAAGCATTCAACTACCAAAATCACACACACACACACACACACACACACACACACACACACACACACACACACACACACACACACACACACACACACACACACACACACACACACACACAATACAACCATATACAAAGCTCCAACTCTATGGTTGGGTCCCATCCTACTCATCTTGTAGCCTATCCATTCTACTCATAGATACGTCAGATTGACTCCTCTGAATCGAATGTCATAAAGAGGCTATCTAAGATCTCAATCCTAATACTTACCCCTATAGATGAGCCAACTGAGCCTATACCTATGCCAATTGGGTTAGGGTTGCTAAATGTGTTATTCTCTCCTAGGCTTGTACTTATCTCATCTATGTCATGGTATCTAGATGCACAGTTCTATCCTCAAGTAGGGCATGTCATACCCTTGCCTTTCCTACACCAACCTCTAATGGTGGATACATCCCTCTCTATGTGATTTCAACTACCTCATATCATATCCCACTAATATAAACCAAATTTCCTAAACTGGGGTAGATGGTACCCTAGAGTCCTCCAATGTGGCTAGGTCATACGATGCCATCACCTCATCTAGGATATCATGAAGTGCTCTCAACACTAAGGACCCCCATCTAGTCTCCTCATCATCTACAAACACCTATAAATATCAAAATAGATATATATTATATCATTGATATATCTCAAAATCTATATATCTCTACTCTATCTCAAGTAAACTTAAGAAAAAATTTAATCTTTTATTACCTGGATGTTTGTCAGCTACTACTATCTCACCATTTTCACAACCACTAAACATGGTCTCCCCATTATTAAATCCTCTAATAACCTCATATGCTAGTCACCTCCCAAAAATAAATCCTAGATTCACCACTCATGCCCATCTCAGGCTATGCCCGAGTGGTCTCTCTATAGTCTAACTCTACTCTAGCCTACCTACTAGGTCATCAAGAATGGTGAGGGTATTTGCTCCCTCCTACTCCTACTACTTTCATTAAAAACATATCTATGGTGGCCACTACTCCTCCTATTTTGGATCTAGTAGTGGTACCTCTAGTACTCCTACCTCCACATACATATCCTCCTAATATATTGCTTGTCATACCTGACTTGTCTATGATCTCTCACATCATGGCTTGAGCACTAGTCTAGTAATTGGTTGCCCTAGTCCTCCTCTCCCCCTTGGATCTCTCACATGCCAAGCCTAAAATGTTGTAAATACTATCAATGTAATTGGGTGAGGCTATCCCATATATTTTTGTACTTGTGCCACTTGATATAGCTTTATCTACTAGGTATAGTGCCCTATCACCTCTATCCATGCCAAATCTAGTGCCACTATCTCCCAACTAGGCCATATCATAATGATGTGCCTAAATGGCTGACATATAATATCCAATCATATCACCATATATAAAACTTACTTTTGGGGTATGTCTCATGCTACATGGTCCTATCTCCATCTCTAAACCTAAGGTAACCTATCATCGACCACATGAGACAACCCATGTGACTGATACATGGGGAATCTCTCATATATCCATGACATCAATAATATAATTATTCCCATAGAATTATACCCTATGGACACCACTCTATACATGTCATGCATGATTTTTACCCAGATGATAGATCTTAAGTCATATAACACCCTCTAATTTAATATCATCTGGCTCAAGGTTATCATAAATAGTGGTACCTTACCATCTAACTTATTACATAACACTTATGTTGTCTCAAGTCCTATGACATCCTTCCAAATATTTAGAATATAAAATGTATATAAATTTAATATAATTTCAAAATAGGGTAAATCCTCTTTGAGCCCATCACCCATATGGTTAAGGCTCTCCTCTCCTCCTCACTATCTATCACTCTCATGACTATGGGTGTACCTGCTATGGGTAGTCCAAGGATGTAAAACACATCATCCATGGTGATACCCAACCTATGAACATACATATTAGGTCTATAGTATGTATTTTTCCAAATTTTAGCCTATTAGGTTGATTGGGATGACCTAGTTGTTTTTACCTATTGATCCCTTATATTTTGAGTAATAAATGGCTTCTTATAGTTATTTTTACAAACCCTTCAAACCCATTTCCCTAAATGATTTTTCCTACTCTTATTATATTTTTTGTGTTTATTTTGACTCTTATAAATGATTTAAAACACTTAATTTCACTTAAATATTCAAAAACTACCTTGAGGTTCTCAGTTGCCTACCTCTATTACACCTGTTACTACCATTGGGGGTCTCTCTCATATAACATGTCCTCTCCTTTCCATCTTAGATAGTTTGGTATCCCAGAGCTCTTTTTATCTCCTTCATAAGTCAAAAATATAAAATGACTTCCCTTTGACCTTGTTTAAACTTACTTTTCAAAAATCTTAATATTTCAAATATTTTTTTATCAGATTCCTTATTTTGCCTATATATTTATTTTTTACTAATCCTTTTTTTGAATCATAAAATGTTCTAGAATTATTATGATGTAGAGAATATTTTTCACTACTATATGCCTATATTCCATTTTTTTGGCTATTTTTTGCACTAAATACACAGGTTTGCTTAATGTTCTTCACATTAGATGCCTTCACTTCTCTTACAGTCTAATTCTTTATCTATAACAATAAGGTAAGTAAAGGTATGATTTGTTCAATTTTGTCATTTTATTTATCTTATTTATTACTGATTGCACTTTACATATCATCAATGTTATGTGTTATCATGTTCTATTCCTAAATCACCATCTCATGTTTCACTCATGTGACACGTGATGAGCTTCGAGTGGGGCATATATATATATATATATATATATATATATATATATATATATATATATATATATACACACACACACACACACACACACACACACACACACACACACACACACACACACACACACACAGATTTGTTCAATTTTGTCATTTTATTTATCTTATTTATTACTGATTGCACTTTACATATCATCAATGTTATGTGTTATCATGTTCTATTCCTAAATCACCATCTCATGTTTCACTCATGTGACACGTGATGAGCTTCGAGTGGGGCATATATATATATATATATATATATATATATATATATATATACACACACACACACACACACACACATAATATTTTAAAACTTTTATCAATTATTGACACTTTGTATCTTGAAAGAACCCTTTGAGTCTCAATCTCTCTAAGTGCATGCCTTAAGGGGTACACTGAGAAAGGGGTGGGTAGACCATTAGTGCTTTGTAGGATTGTTTTCCCTTTTCCCACTTGTTATCTACACACTTGTCTCCTGAAAGCCTTATCGCTAAGATTGTTATTATCTATTGTAACCTCTCTAGTAATTTCCCACATTTTATCCTCATTTCCTCACATTAATCCCATTTTATCAGTCATTTGTACTAGGTTGAATGGATCAACTTTGTATAATTTTGGGTGATTTTCACTTAGGAAATAGTTTGGCTCTTGGTTGACCTAGCTCATGACCTAGTGAATTATTGTCTGAAATTGTGCTAGGTTGGTTGGGTCAACCCATTCAGTTGAAACTTTCAAAAGGGTTCAGGGTCAAATATGCCTATATATACAAGTTCATTTCACCATTATTGAGAGAAGAGAAGAAGAATTAAGAGTTATTTCACCTATTTATATTGACCATTCTACTTGATGAGTAAACTTAGGGTTCCATACTTTTTTTAGAGGTAAATATATTGTCTTGTGGAGAAGTCTTTTGGATGCATTGATAGGTTATGTAATTTATAGTTTATTTGTCTTTGTCATCCTTACATACCATAACCATCTATTGCAAATCACCTTATCTAAGGGAGAGATTGAGGCTTAGTGGGTTCATCTTCAAAGGTAAGTATTCCTAATTTTTTTCTTCCTTTGTAAGAATAGATGGATGTGCATTTTTACTTATTTTCAATGCATTAAGATTTAATATACATTGACATGAGTATATGTCTTCTATTCATGTTTAATTTTATTGTTTCTAACATCCACTTTATGCCACAAGATTTGGTGAGCACTAAATTAGATTTACTTTAGTTATTTTTATTTTAGTAATATATCAAAACACAGGACTCCGTTAGGTTTATTGCATGATTATGCTTGAGTGGAGGCTTTGGAATGCTCCCTATATAGTGTATTATGGTAAGAGATCATGTTCCCAATTGGAAGTGTATGGTATGATCTATATTTTATAATTTAGGATTGATTTATATTCATGATGCATTTTTTATTTCATATAAGAAGCATCAATCACCATATAGACTTGATTCTAGTATCCAATCTACAAAATAAGTTAGCTTATAGGATGACACCAAAATATAATGAGGAGATAAAAATGCAAGTCATGGAGTTATTAGAAAAAATAATGATCAAAGAAATATTAAGTCCTTATGTTGTTCCAATAATCCTAACCACTAAGAAAGATTAAGGATGTATAATTTTCAAGGATTACATAGCTATAAAAAAGATTGAAATTAGGTATAGATTTACATTACTTATAATTTATGATCTCATGGATTGTTTAAGTGGTGCAAGGTACTTTTACAAGATAGACTTGAAAAGTAGATATCATCATATTGGGATTCGACAGGGAGATGAATATAATATAACTTTTAATACCAATGATGGACTGTATGAATGGCTCATGAGGCCATTTAAGTTGATTAATGCTCTAATTACCTTCATAAGGCTTATTAATTAATAATTCAAGGATTTTATAGGTAAATTTTCATTTATTACTTATATTATATTATGATTTATGATTGGTCAAAAGAGGAGCATCTTAAGCATCTTAGAATGGTCTTAAACAAGTTACAAGAAGAAAAATTGTTAATCAATCTCAAGAAGTGAAGTTTCACGAAGACATAGTTGGTATATTTGGGGTTTTTCATTTCAAAAAAGGGATTAAGATGGATAAATACAAGTTGAAATCCATAATATAATGACCTACTCCAAGAAACACATTTGAGGTAAGGAGCTTTAATGGTTTGGCTAGATTTTATAAAAAATTAATCAAGAATTTTAGTGGAGTTTGTGATCCAATAGTTTAAATATCAAAGGGAAAAAAAAAAATCAATTTCAATGGGCTGAGGAAGATAAATAATTTTTATAATTATTAAATAATAAAATCATAGAGCAATATATTCTAGCTTTGCTTGATTTTAACAACTTATTCCAAGTAGTAGTCAAGAAAACCAAGGTCACCATGTTGAAATATGTCATGTCCCCAAAAATAAATATTTTGAAATTTTATTTATTATATAGATAATAAAAATAATAAAATTAAATTTAAACCTCTTTCCACATTATTTGGGACAATATTAGTAGATAACCACATAGAATTAACAATTTCCTTAGAAGCTAGAACCTGAATTTGATAATTTTTGTACAAAAGATTTTAAGTCTTTTTTATATTAATGAAGTATAAATTTTATACATGTAATATGATTTTAAAATTTAAAATATTAAAAAAATAATATCAAATATATTATAAAACATAAATTGAAACTAACTTTGAATTATTCCTCACAAAAAAACACCATAGTAATGACTATATTATACTCTAAATATAAAGATGAATTAAAAAAAAATTATATCTAAACTTGATGGATTGAGGAGTATAAAATTAATTATACATATCCAATATAAACACCATAATAAACCTGTAAAAACTGAAATCCATAACTAAACACAACATCAACACATAGGATGCTTCCAATGGCCAAAATTTGGCAAGTTTGGTGCCAAATTACATGAAATTCCCACAAATATGAAAGGTGGCATATTGTAAATTTACAATACATAATTTTTTTTATATAAATAATTTATAATAGTATCCAAAATAATATAAAAATTTTGGAAATCAAACCACACCAAAAGACACTTGAAAATATGCAAACAACTCACCAAAATTTGCGTAAACAATACCAATAAGCTCTAATGTAATATTTGGATGAGATCACATCCATAAATTAAAATGGATATATATTATGAATATTTAAATCAATGGGTTTTCATCCATCAATCTCCTCACATGAATTTTTTTGTCCTCAAATGTAAATTTGAACTGCAAAATCCAAGAATTTGTTGAAAGGGAAAAATATCCCACACTAATAAGGTTTATTATCTTAAATAAGAGATGGGGTGCTAATAAAAAAATTCATAAAATATAATAAAATAATAATATAATATTTACATATTCTATCTCCAATCATGGGTAATATATACTTTCTATATTTTATATCCAACATGGGTAATATAAACTTTCCATTTTCTATCTCCGACATGGGTAATAGAAACTTTCCCAAATTTGAACAACTTATCTTGAGGATAAAAATACTAGAATAAAAGAGTAAGTTTACTAAGAAACCCATCATTATTCTCTCATATAAATCCATGGATCAATTTATAATTTTATTTATAAACTCATCATTATCCTCTTCTAGAAAATCATGCCCCACTTTAAATAATAAAAATATTAGTAAATTAATATTTATCGTCATCCATGTTGATTTATTTGATCTTGCCAATTCTTGGCAAACACTTAATTACATACTAGATCCACTTTCATTCCACCTTATTCTCCTATAATCAAAAATAAAATTAATTAATTATTAAGTGGAAATGAAATAGAAAAAAGGGACATGACAAGTCCTCCCTCTTCAAAATGCTTATCCTCAAGTATTTCAAGCTCGAATGATTTAAAATCTCTAAACCTTCCCAAATGGCATCCAAAATTGGCTAGTTATTCTAATGAATAGAATATTTAGAGAGGTATATATTTCTGAATATCTTAACCCTATTATATATCATCTCTTCATAAACTAGGATCAATTTATCTTTCTCATCCAAAGATGGAAAATCTATGGAAGGTGAAATATGTTTCCCCAAAGCTCAAACATCATAAATGAAAACCTTCAAAATATTTGTGATGCGATGCATGATTATATTTTCCCATATTTGACTTAGGTCAAGTAATTAAAATCCAACTATACTAATTCTTCTATTCTGAATGTTATGAAAATCCCAAATCAATCTCAAAAACTCTTCACCACACATCCATTGCACCAATTTTATTTAATCTATAAATTTAATGTGCCAACTCTCTATTTTCATTTATTATAGCCTAAAATAATAGATACCTTGCTAAACAAAGCTAAGATATGTACAAGACCTAGATTCATCCTCTGAGAAATATAACATCTCATTCCAAAGTATCCCAATGCAAACGCCACCTTCTAACCCACTCATAATCATGGTCCTAGGTATCAAAAATATTAATATTCTTAATAAGTAATAATGGTACTAATAAAAAACAATTATAGATCCTTATTATTTTAATCTAATCCCTTAACACAAAATATTCCATGATTTAGTATCCTTAATATAATTATTCTTATATTTTCTCCAAACTAAAAACATTAAGTCATTAGTTAATTTTATTAAAATTAGCAAATCAAAACTAGCACTATTGCTGTAAAAATAATTTATTTTTATATGCATGGATAATGGAATAAATATAATAACAAAAAAATATTTTACTACAACTATAAAATCATCACAAGCAGACACCATTTGAAATGTGTTCTTTCCCTCATCCATAAATGTTTACCATAGCACCTATAAGTACACAAATGTAACTTGTTGGTGGATAGAATATATTAAAATAGATCCATTAATGATGAAATTAAAAATTATAAACCTCAATAAAACCTTATTATTTTTATTTCCAAATTATAACACCATCTATTGATGCTCTCTTGCATGAAAACTAAATATTGAAATGGTACCCACATGCTTATACTTTGCCATTTTGATATTCATGATAACTTTCTTATAGATAAAAAGATACTCAACACAAATCCTCAACTTACCATGGTATTTATTATTAAAATTACTTGGTAAACTCAAATATCTAAGTTTAGATAGTAAGCAAGTATGATGCAAAATAGATCAAGTTCTATCATATAGATATTATATACCAAAATCTAAAACACTACGTACCTTGCTCTCATACCAAAATTTATCCAGAAGAGGTGTCTTCAAGATATCTAAAATGATGAAGTATTATTGTGTCATCATACCACATTGGAAAAATTCACCTACAACCTCAATTATAACTTAGTTATTAGTGAGTCTTCTAGTAAGATTACCAAGAAGAATCATATCATGCTTGTTCACATGAATCTATATATCATCATGGTTTGATCTTGGGTCTTCATTAATTATCTCTTGTAGACCAAAGAACCAATCATTAAGAATATTTTGTGGTCTATTCATTATATCATGAGGCATAACCTCATGTTTGAAAACCTCACTTGGATCCCATATCTTATTTTTGACACTATTTATGCTACTAAATGAAATAAATGTTTTAACACTCATCACAAAAAGTGGATTGTCAAATGATAATTTTGCATCCATTTCAAAGAGTGGATTATCAAAATACTAGAAGTTATTTTCATTTTCCTATTTAGACCAAACCTCTTACTTTCCCATCTCTAAACAAGTAGTTTAAGGAAGTTCTTTCAAATCAAGGTCTTCTTGAATCTTATTAATCTCATTAATCACTTGCTTGATTTCTTTAGCCTTATCTTCATTCTCTTATTCCCTACATTTTTTAATAGTATCAAGTTGATATTATAATTATAATAATTACATTTGAGTGCTTTCCAAATAATTATTAGTTAACTCAATCTCAAAGGTGAGCTCATCAACCTTTGTCTTGGTTTCATATATGATTTTGGTAGCCACATCTCTATCTTTGATCATGTGCAAGTATGTTAATTTGATTTCTTCCATCATACTCATAACTATTTGTAACTATGAATAGGTGGAAATGTTTTTATGTTGAACTCTCTATCCCTTTTATAGTAGTTCTTTAATAGACTTTTTTGTGTTGTTCATCCTTGATAAAATTTTCACTTCATTCTCAACTATCACCATTAATTGATTTTTCTAATCTTCCTCATGAGTTCTAGACTCATGCAAAGATAATTAATTTTTATTAATAGACATAACAAAATCAAAATTTTCTTCATAGCTTCCAATTGTGTCATCATAAAACCCATCAGTCTCATGTGTTTCTCCTTCAATTTCTAAATAAGCTTCACTGGATTGAACTAAGTATTTATCAAAGGTTGTTTTTATTAAATTTTTAGAAAACTCAATTAAAACATTCATAAATTCAAATCCTTCAATATAATATTTATGGGACTCTACCATGCATGCTTCTTGAAATAAGACATTTTTTTCTTTAAAATAAAGTTCTAAATGTTCTTCCTTCTTAAATTTTGGTTCTTATCTTTCCACTTGCATGGTGGATTACTTCAAGAGATGATCACTAACTTATTTTAGATCTAAATTTTCTTTATTTCTAATTTATTTAAAATCTACTCTTCCTTTATGCCCCACTTCCACACTTTCTTCCCTAATCTCTTGTGGTTCTGTGGTCTCTATTTTTAGGTCTTTTGATTATCTTTCTAGCTTCACCTCTTCTTTTCCCCAATATTTTTGACTTGTCTTCGAAGGTTATTTATGTTTAACTAAGTTATATGCCTTGAGTTGAGACAAATATTTTCTATTTAAGAGAAATGGCTCTAGTATTAAAGATATTTTAATATCTTCTTGGAGTGAAGATGGTGTAAGATCGTTAACAATACCCTTGAGGGGTTCCAAAAAACCTTCAATAAAAAAAAGTAAATATTTATTCAAATACCTCTAATGCCATCACTAAAATATATTGTAACTCTACAACATATTATTCCATTGAGCTTTGTTGATGGATCACTATAAGATTCCTAAAATATTCATTCTTGTTTTGATATGTTTTAGCCATAACTAAATTTTACTTGCTATCAAAATATTTGAAGTGAATGGGTTGTTTTATCTTGGCTCATCTATATTTACATCATTTTATATTGAATAATATTTACGTTTTTTCCATCTTTTAAAAATATCAATAATCCTTTGATGATAAATAAATCAATGTACCTGATTAAATGTCTTCTCTTTCACTCAAAAATCTATTCTTAAAACCCTATAGGATGGCAAAATTATGGATCTAATATGATTGTCATGTCCCCAAAAATACATTTGTGAATTTTTATTTCTAATATAGATAATTTGAATCATATAATTAATTTTAAAACCCTTTCCACATAATTTGGGATAATATAACTAGATATCCACATAGAAGTAATAATTTCTTTAGAAGCTAGAACCTAAATTTGACATTTTTTTGTACAAAATATTTTAAGTATTTTTTATATTAATGAAATATGATTTTTATAAATTTAATATTATTTTAAAATATAAAATATTCATAAAATAACAAAAACTACAACAACAAACATAAACTGAAACTAACTTTGAATTATTCCTCAAAAGAGACTCACAAAAAACACCACAGTAATGACTATATTATGATTTGAATGAAAATATGAATTCAAAAATTTTTGTAGATGAATTTAATTGATTTATTAGTAAAAAATTAATAATACATATTAAATAAAATCACCATAATAAACCCCTACAAACTAAAATCCATAACTCAACATAATGACAACAACTAAGATGCTTCCACTGCCCAAGATTTAGAAATTTTGGTGTCAAATTACATGAAACTTCCCATAACTATGAAAGGTTAATTTTTTGAAGTTTATAATGTATTAAAACACTTATCTACATCTCTTATAATATTAACCAACACAACAAAAAAAATTGGAAATCAAACCACACCAAAAGACACTTGAAAATATGCAAACAACTCACCAAAATCTACCTAAACAATACCAATCATTTCCAATGTAATATATAGATGATATCACCTCGTTGTATCAAAGGGGATAAATTTTATGACACTTTAAGTCAATGGTTTTTCATCCATGTATCTCCTCACTTGAAGGTTCTCATCCTCAAATGTAAATTTGAACTGGAAGTCCAAGAATTTGTTAAAATGGCAAAAGATCCCACATTGATGAGGTTTCTTATCTTAAATATGAGTTTGGGTGTTAGTACCAAAGTAAAAAAAAGTTAAACAGTAATAATAATATAATATTTAAATATTATATCTCCAAACATGAGTAATATAAAATTTCCATATTTTATCTCTAACATAGGTATTAGAAACTTTCCATTTTCTATCTCTGATATGGGTAATAAAATCTTTCCCAAATTTGACCCACTTACCTTGAGGATAATAATATAGAATAAAATATAAAGTTTCCTTGAAACCCCATAATTATCCTCTCAAATAAATCCATGCCCCAATCAGTAATTTTCCTTAGAAACTCATCACTATGCTCTTCTAGAAAATCATGCCCCACTTTAGCTAATAAAAATATTAATAAATCAATATTTATCCTCATCCATATTGATTTATTAAACCTTTCAAATTCCATGTAAAAAATTAATTACATACTTGATCTACTTTCCTTCCCCCTTATTCTCTTATAATAATAAATTAGATTAATTAATTATTAAGTGGTAATTAATTGGAAAAAGGGACATGACAAAATACATAAAATCCATGACCATGAGGAATAAGAGGGAGAAGATTAAAAATATGAAGGGAACCCAAAGGACATTTTTCCTTCTTATTCATTTGACTGATACATTATGTAAAATAATAATGAAATTTTACTTCAAGGTTTAAGCTTTGGGGCCAAACTTCCACCTAAAGTTAATTTTCACAATCTACAACATTTAACTACTAGGAAAGAGGCCTTGTCACCCATTCAAGACCAATCTACATCCAAATGCTATTTAGAGGCTACCAATTATCTCATGGGTTCTTCCAATCCCAATCCAAAAGTATAGAAAGCTAGAGGGAAATTTCATCCTTAATGAGGAATTATCTCAAGAGAGTCATGGGTTTTCTATAGAAGCCTATATTCATAAAATCGACCAAGAGAGAGAAAGCCTCCAAGCTAGTAAAACAAATAATCCTTTGGTTGACCCAAGTTCCAAACCCAATCTAAGTTTTAATGTGACCCAAATTCACCCCTATTCCTAAAATAAATTTGCATTCAAATTTATCAATCATGAATCCATCCAAATCAAACTTGAATATTGATTCAAGTTTATCAAACATCAACCCATGAAATGCAAACTTGAATCTTCATTCAAGTTTTCCAACCATAAAACAACCCAATATTAACATGAATATTCATTAAATTTTACCAATTATAAACCTATACAATCCAAACTTGAATATTAATTCAATTTTACTAATCAATAATTAATCCAATCCAAACCTGAATACTTATTCAAGTTTTCTAATTATTCCAAATCTAAACCTTCATGGTTCACCAATCAACACTATCAATCCAAATCAAAATATGAACTTGAATAATTTTTCTAATTCACCCATCAACCAATCAAATTCAAATCCAAACTTGCATATTTTTATAATTTTACTCATCAATCAAATATTTTCATTAGGAAGTATAACAAATCAATTTTCAAATCCAAATTATTTTTTATGGTTAGTTCCATTGCATTCAAATCAAACTCCAAATAATTAAAAACCATTCAAAACTAATCCAAATTTTTAAAAAAAAAATTTAACCCTAAAATCCATTCAAATATTTTTTTATACCACATCCTTTTCCAAATCCAAACTTGAACCAAACTAACCCAAATCCATCTAATCAAACAAAACCAAATATGTTCAACTTAACAAATCTTAACTTCAACACCAATCCTAACCAAATAAATCCTAACTTTAACACTAATCCAAATCAAACAAATGTTAATTTTTACACCAATCTAAATACCTTTTCACAATCACAACATGATAATAACCCATTTAATATATTTACTAATCAATTAACTAACAATCCACCCCTTAACCAGTATCTATTTTCATAAGCTACCACCAATTCAAACCCATTCATGGGTCAAATTTCTAATTTTTAAACCTATTCAAGTCAAAATAATAAATTATCACAATACTTCATTCAAGAGTGGAAAATTATGAAGGACAAGGTCCAAGGATTACAAAATGGCACTTTTTCAAAGAAAAAAATACAAGTTAGAGGAAATTTGTCCTTATCCATATGATGTAAATAACATTACAACACCATTATCAAAACATTTTGAACTCCCTAAATTTAATAAGTACAAAGGTAAGGGTTATCCTAGGTAACATATTAAATACTTCTATATGGCATGTGTCGATGTTGCCTATAGTAATGAGTAAATATTTGAGAATGTTTCCATTCTATCTAGGGGATTAAACCCTAGAATGGTTCTCACATTTACCCAAAGGATTAATATTCACCTTTAAATACCTAAATTCAGACTCTTTCCTTTAGCATGTTGATGAATCTTACATCTTTCCATAAATTTATTGACATAATCTTAAATTATTATCCAATATTAGTATGAATTTAGTTGATAAAAGGTCTTTCTTTGTCCAAAATTTCCTTCAAAACCACCACTATGTTTTTTATTTAGCATATTTTCTTGCATGGATCATCTATGTATGCATAATTGGCAGCCTTTGAGTGATATGCCCTCTTATATCATATATTCCATCCATGGAATCCTATCCTTTATTATTGGATGATCACATGCTTCATAGGCCTCCTCAAAATTAGGATATTATATATACACATCTTTTAATGAATTAAATCCTAATACATTCACTTGAGACTAATGGATAATCAAATTTCTTCTACTTAATGCATCTACTAAAATTTTCAGCCTACCCACTCTTATGTTTGATAACAAAATCAAAACTCAATAAAAACTCAACCCACTTCATATGAATTTGAATATATTTATTTTGACTACTAATTAATTTTAAGGCATGGTTTTATGTACAAATCAAACTCTTTAGGTGTCAAGTAGTACCTCCATTTCCTCAAGTCTTATACAATGACATAGAACTCCTAGTCATAAGTTGAGTATTTATTCTTTACCTTAGTGAGTTTCTCAATAAAATAGGCAATTGGTTTTCCTTTTTGGATCAAAATATCTCCTATGTTATTCCCACTAGCATCACACTGGGATCATTGTCAAAAGGTTCATCCTTCACTATAGATTATTAAGCATAGCAATGTGCCTTGTGATAGGCAAAATTTAACTAGATAAAAAACCCATATAATAATTTCCAGGTATGGTGTTGAGATTTAAATGGATATTATTGTGACATTGAATGTAAAAAGAGATAAGAAAGGAAAATATAAACCAAATTAGTTGGGCACATATATAATCATTTCTAAGTATGGATTTGGAGATTATAAATTGGCTACTTAAGATGAAGAGGAGCTTGATGAGACTATGAACATCATGCACCTTAAAATATTATATGCATAAATAATTATAATGTTTTTGTATATAAATTAGGTGTTAAAAAACTTAAAAAATAAATAAACAAAAAATAAATAAATAAATAAAATCAAAAAAATTAAGAAAAAGAGAAAGAAAAATAGTAAGTCTAAAAGTGAAAACCACTTTACTGAAACTTTGGTCAAATACCATGATTAAAACTAATTTTTAACACCATGTGTAATACATTATCTATATACACCATAGCTACTTATGGGGCATCCCATTGCTTTCATCACTTGTATATTCCCACATAGTCACTTATTTAACCATCCATTCAATGACATGTTAGCTTAGGGGTTTTCCCAATGCACTTTTATTCATGTACTTACTCATGCTTAGAATAATATTTTGTATGTGAAAAATATTAACACATTTTTATTTAAATATCCTAGCACACAAACACTTCACCTATTTAACTTTCAAATCAATCATCATCATTCACTCACTCATTTTATTGGGAGGGGAAACCACTAGTCTATTTCATCCACACTTTACATTTCATCAATCAACACCTTTTATCATCCATTTCCATATTGTAAAAAATACATCTACCCTAATATCCCCACATATAATTTATCCATGATTTATTATGTAGGTAATTCTTAGAGACACTGGGTCTCTAGAGTCATCATGGTCACTATTATCCTAAGCATAATTTTCCCTTTTCTCACCCCTATCCATAAATCATATGGTTCTCATAGGGATTACTTATCACTCATTCAATTTTTTCATGGATATTGGATGCCAAAGGTTTTTACCCTAGCCTAGCATGTTCTTAATGTAATTTACTTATTCTAAGTGTCATTTGAATTATTTTTCCCCTTGTGTTTGTTCATCATTTATTTATTTTTATGTGTTTGGTAATTTACTTAGATTTTCTTATTTGAACATTTTACTTATCTATTCATATGATATTTTTATTTGTTTCTTACTTTCACATATTTTATCTTGTGTCATCTATTTGTTTCTTTTATTAATTTTGAGTCAATATCATTGTGTGTATGTAAAATGATGTGATTATGATCTTCCATATCATTAATGCTTTACCTTTCACAAATTAATATTTTAGTCCTTCTGTGTACAACATAATGGTCATCATGGTTATTTCATACCATTGGTGTATATTAATTTATGCTATATTAAATAAAGGTTGATCAATTCTAATTTGGTTCTTGATGTAATTATTGTTGGAAATCCAAAACAAATCAAAATAATAAAGTTATCTAAACCATGCATGCACATATTTTTTCATTCCATTTTATACCATAATAAAAATCTAAAAGGATTAACATATTCTATCACAAATAAAAATTAGGAGAATAATTGATTTCCCAAATTCTATCTATTCATCTACGCATCTACCATACATGAAACACATCCATAATATCCAACATATGTTCATAACACAAGTCTTAGGCCAAAAATAAACCATGTATATATATTAAATGTGTCATAGTGTATAATTACACTAATACATCTCAAAAAATATGTATACATAAATATATCATCATCTCATATCTCTCCCTAACCTTCATATGGAGTATTTGTAGGTATACTCAACTCATATCGCTATGGGGTACTCCTAGGAAGACCCATGACATGATGAGATGCCTATCTCATCAATTTATCAGACTTTACTACTTGAATTGATATCCTAATACATACCTCTTAATCGATTACTCTCTAAAATAAGGTTTTTTTATGCCTATGTGACTACCTCCTCATACAAAATCCTATAATATGTCACCTGCTCCATATCTCTCATGACATTGTCTAAGGCCACCAACTATCCTAGTCTTGTAAGTAACTCTTTATTTGTGTCTTTAGGATTAATATAGGGGTTATAAAATCTATTAAAATAATATATAATTAAAAACCAAATAAGTTTTTATAACCTCTAGACCGATTCCTCTCGATCTAAGGCAAATCTAAATAAATCTAAAATAAAAATAATAAACAAATAATTATTACCTTACCTTTCGAGGATCATTCACTTTGTCATAAGATTTTGTGGCTTGGATGTAGTCTCAATAAGTCTTTATAAATTTTATTGTCATGAAATATATCATATACTCTTGTAAACCTTGAAATGTTGAATTAATAAAATTTGAAATTACCTTAATAAATTTATAGAGCTTCATTTTTTATTTAAACATGGAAAATTTCAAAAGGAAAGGGTATATTTATATCAATTTTTAATAAATAGGGACCCTAAATTTTGCTTCCAAGATGGATGGTTATAAATCAATCCTCAAGAAGGTACATGGATTATCACATTGATTATTTACATGAGTTGTTCATCTTATCTCAGATTAATGGTGGAGAAAGGAAATTAAAAATATCCCAAGGGGGATTAATATGATCCCTTCATCTTGAATGAAACATGGATGGTGGATAATTTTCCTCAAAATATCTTTGTAAGATGCAATGTGGCATTTTCATCTTGTTTCCAAGATGAAGGATGGAGAACTCTTCTCAATAAACCACATGAATAATCATGTGGATCATCAATATGGGCCCTTTATCTTGCTTTCAAGATGAAGGGTTTAGAATTCTCCCTAAAATATCTTAAAAGATTCATTATTGTCCCTTCATCTTGTTTTGAAGATGAAGGGTAGAGAATAATCCTTCAAATTATTTCATTTATTAATTGGTGGATTGACAAAATGATATTTCATAGTATCTCAAGATTCTTTCTCAAACAAAGTTTCCTTTTGGAAGGAGAAGGAAAAGAATAATTAATAATAAAAAATAAACTATAATTCCATTTGCATAAAATTATAGTTATAAGAATGATTAATTAATTAAATAAATCAAATACCAATTTAATTAATATAATGTGGAGAACTTAATTATAAGAATGATTAAAGGAGATGATTAGAGAAGGGAAAATATTTGAATTAATTAATCAAAGGAGAATTTAATGAATTGATCAGAGAAGAATAATTGATCAGATAAAATGACAAGAATTATAATTAAATAGATTTAATATGGTGAATTTTCCTACCTAGGTATGTCCCAAGGTGAATTCAAACTTGTATGTTAGATGAATAAATGAATTTGGGATAATTTATGATTCTAGACTAGTTTGTGTATAATTTATGGGAAGTCAGTCCATTTTAAAATTTTGACATATAAGTGATTAAAATGGAGTGTCTACATTTCTACCCTATTTGAGGAGGCATTAGAAGATGTAGACAAAGTAACATATTATAAAATACTATAAAAAATTTAAAATGAGTGTATAATATGCTCATAATGATCTAGAATAAAATTAACAGATGTTATTTTTTATGATTTTGATAAATGCATTAGAAAATGGGTTCAAATATATCTCAAAATATCTCTTGGTAAGCCCTAGATTCCCCCTTGAGGAAAAAAATAGAAAAAAATTAGATGAGTGGACCCATGAAAGGATGAAATGATAGCTTATAAAATTTAAAAAGAAGAGGAAAAATGAAAGGAATAAGAGAAAATGAGAGGAAATATGGATACTAGGCATATAAATAAACCTCTAGATATGACAACATACCATGTCCTATAGGGGAATTTTTTGGAATAAAATGCTATAGATTCATTTTACCCTATCCATTCCAAAATTTACCTCTAATATTTTGTACAAAAGTGACCTAGAGAAAATGGCTCATATACCATGTATAATATCACTCTATATCACATTCAAGAGTTCAAATAACCATAGATAGTAGAACCACTAATACATACTTTTGTTTCTTATTTCAATTTTCCTTTAAATGCATTTATTACATGTATATGTAGGTAAAACAAAGAATTTGGTTTTTTCATAATAGTGAATTCGATCATGAAAATGACAAATTTATCTATGAAAATGGTGAATTCTCCATGAAAACAATAATTTCAAACATGTAAACATAAATCCATGCTCGATAATGTCAATTTCACCAAACAGTGAAATTATAGAGAGCAATTTTGTAAATTGGTAATTTTGACACTATAAAAAATGAATTTTCCTTGAAAATGATGTAAGTGAACAAAAGACTAGCACTTTTTCCAAACAATGAAAATGATTTAGGAAAAAGTGAAATGACCTTTTGATTGATGAAATGGTTTGATAAATGATGAATTCACCATAAAAATGGAAAAAAATATCTAGATTAGTAGTGAATTAGCCATAAAAATACTTAAATTGACCTACTAAATGATAAATTTACCACAAAAATGATTAAAATGTTCAAATTCATAAAAGAACTTAAATTTAGTAGAGAGAGAAATGAGAAAGCATGTGACTAATTTCAGCATGACTTAATGAAGTGATGGTGCTAGAAAATAGAATTGATTAACAAGTAGAATTTGATTGAATTAGATGTAGATGACTGAATTTACCCATCTTAATTGGATTATAGGAGCATGTAGAGATTCTTATAGCATGAGATATGTTGTACCACATCCTATAGTATCTAGTAGTATGAATGGATGATATGTGTAGCTTCTTTATAGTAATTAAACTCTTACACATGGTAAGGATTCCAATGATCAAGGTAGATCAAACATTTATTAGATTCATAGCTAAGATATGGTGTTTTAACATGTTGACATTATGATTATTGATAGGAGATGTGACCATTACACTAGATGATGTATGGTATATTTTATGAGTGCCTATAAGAGGATGACCATTATACTAGTTATCACTAGGGATCAAATAGTATATGCTAGAGGATTTGAATTGCCATATTGATATCGAGATGGTACAAGGTGGATATGAAGATATTGATGAGGTCAATATGGTTATGGATGTGCCATGAGATGGGGCCATGGAGGCTAATCTTCCACCATCAGTAATATTTGATAGGGAAATGATTTTTTTGATGGATATTATCATCAGCATTATACTACCTACCAAAAGTGGCTAGTTATTCCACATGGGACTAGGAGGAGTGGTTAATGATATGATAGAACATATAATTGTATTTTTTTGGGTCCCTACCATATTATCATAGGTATACAATAATTTACATTATGTGGTATATCAAGGAGGACACAATATAAGTGAAACCACATTGCTCTAGGTTTGGACATGGGAACATATTTATTTCAGAGACTAATGGGGTGGCATTAGTAGAGGAGAATAGAGGATTAGATGTTTTATGGGTTGTATCAAGTGGGACCTAGACACATGAGACATAAGGGAGATAAGATAATAAATTATGGTCATGTATAATCTTAGCTCCCTTAAGAGATACATACTAGTTAATTTTTTATATTATTAAGCAATAAGATTATACCATTAAGAGATACATAGTAGACAAATTACGACATTAGTTTAGGCTATAATAGGATGTATCCACTAGGCCACATCACTTTAGATTTGTGACAAGAGAAAGATACCATTGGGGATCAATAATGGATCAATTATAGGTAGGAGATAACTTTGGTTTGATTCTTTAGGTGTTTTAGGCATACATAAGAGATCTAGTAGATATATTAATGACTATAACCTATGCTACATGATCGATCAACATTATCCATTAAGATTAGATACTCTATTGGGTGGTGATTAGGGACATATACAAGGAGATCAAGGAAATTAGGTGCATGTACCACTATGGGTGCAACAAATTATACCTATAATGATGAGATTAAATGTTAGATCAAAAGAGGGGGAGGGAGAGGAGGAAGGGGATATGGAGGTAGAGGTGGAGTAAATATAGGAGGAGGTGTAGGTAGGGGTAAATAAATACATGGTTGAAGTGGAAATAGGATGTGTAGATCAGGATTTGTACATGAAAACAAATCCAAGATAGGTTGGGCCCTCGAGATGATCAATATCATCTACTAATCAGACCATCCTTGCTAGGTTGAGATAAGAGATTAGTGCTAGGGATATTGTGATAGTTGAGCTACATGCTAGATTAAATCATTGATAAAAGTAATTGACTTTGACATATATATATATATATATATATATATAGATAAGTGAAGATAAAGTAGAGATATCTAAATGAAAGGAAAAAGTGAGTCAAATGTTACATGTATAAGATCAAATAACTACATAAAATGATTCCACTCGAGAAGGGTGAGAGATAATTTTATCAAAGTGGGATTATAAAAATGTAGAGGAGGACATCATGGAGATGAAAAGAGAGAGCCTGAGTATATGCGATCAAGGTATAGATAGAGTGAGAAAATGCTCTAGATATTATGACACATTAGAGTTTTATTCAATTTTTTTGAGAAGATCGTTCAGGTTAACAATGATACTAGTTATTATAGGATCCTTTATGAGGTATTAATGCCACCTACAATCAAGGCTCCTACATTTTTGGAGTACATTGCATATAGATCAACATCAAGATCAGGTAGGTCTTAAAGTACTTCCACATTAATTAGGTCTATGTCTAGTTCATCTTCTCCAAAAGTAGTGATGGGTCCTTTAACACAATTAGCCCCATATTAGGATAGGATAAGATAACTATACATGATATGACACACATAGTAGATCTGCTAGGGATGGGCATAGTCAAAGATGACACTAAGATGGACCTATACAATTTTGATCCATGAGATGTATATATTTATGATTTACTCAGATGATTTGAGATGTACATGTATTTTAATTGATGTATATGATCCATTTTGGTGTATTTATATATACATATCCATGAATTATATTGTTATCTCATGTGACATTTATTTCATTTCCTTATGTCTCCTATACTTATATTATACATGATTTATATGATTTTTTTTGGATATTTTTTTATCATGATTATTTATGAGATATATGTTTATGCTTAGTGATGTGATGAAAATTATTATAATGTTTGTGTATAGATATCATTGGTTTATCATTTTTTTGTTATGATTGGAGATAGAGAGATAGTTGATTTAATAATGCTTAGACTTTTGAGACTTGATTTTTAATATTTCAAATGATAGTATGCATCATAATATATAAATTAATCATGATAACATTTTTTTATCAAGGCTTCCCATGGGTGGTATTACGTTCTCAAAATAGACCAGTATCTCAATGTGGCCCACAAAAAATTTCTAAAGACAGATGTAGAGGATAAGCAACTGGAAAAGAATGGAGACTTCTTTGACGTGGAATAGATAAAAGGAATTTGGTGAGATGTGTTATGATGTATCCATGAGTAATTTATCCTTGATGGTAGGAACAAAATAGTTCACAAATTTCATTTTATTTTTCTCAACCACTTCAGGAACAAGGATATAATTTCTTTCCCTTTCTATCTGCATTTTTTGTTGCTTCAAAGCTTGTATGCCCATAGGAAGAAGGAGTCTCACCCCATTTTACATGAAGGTCTGATACTTCTCATAGAGGTTTTTTGTAAAAATAAATCCATAGCTTCAACTCCTTCTTTTGACAAACATAAGGGTTCTCAATCCAAAAAGTGTAATAAGGATGAGAATGTTAAAGGGATAGAAAAGGCAAAACCAAAACCCTCAAGTTCTCAAAAACAAATTGTAGAAGAGGTTTTTGAGTCAGAGAGTACTAAAAGCTCTGAGAAGGATGTCCTAGAGGAAGAGGAAGGGATGGATGTTGGGGATTTTAGTTCCAATTTGGACAGATATCCAAAAACTAAAGGAAAATTTGAGAAAGGGAATGAAGAGGATACAATTGAGGGAAACTCAGAACAAAGCAATTCTGACAATGAGGGTAATCAGACTGTGTCTGGGGGAGGTGTTAAAGACAAAGATATCTTAATTGATGATCTAATTTCTATGAGAGAGGAGGATCACATGGTTTTGGCTTCTACTCCTACTATGGAGACTAGGGGACAAGAAAAGGAGGACCCTGTTCAGCATGAAGACCCTGTTGAGATTAGAGAGGAGGAACTAATGGATAGGGAGGAACAAATTGAAAAGGTTGATTCCCCTCCACATGAGATTATAGAAGACATTTGTGACTCTCTGTAGAGGGAAACCAAGCTTTCCTTCCTACATTCTACCAAGTTCAATGCTGATTCTAATCTCCAAGTTGATTCTTGGATCTATAATGAAATAATCGGGCTGAAGAAGAAAGTGGAAATAATGCAACACAATCAGTATGTTGATCAGGACATAATCAACCACTTGGAGGTGCAAATGAGGGATATCCCAAAAAAGAAAAAACTTAAAGATTATGAGCATAATCTTAGAATGCTCATCAAGTAAAGTGGAACAAAGATGGAGCAGGTAACATCAAGCCTCTGTGCTGCTACAACTAGCCTTGGTAAAAAAGCAAATGGAGAAACAATATCCTCGGAGGGCCCAAATAAGAGGACAAGGTAGATTTCAAGGAAGAAATCCTTGCAAGCTACTGCTACTTTAGCTACTAACTCCATCCAAGATACTGCTACAATTGGGAAGGAGGCTATCAAGATGATCATGGAATTGCAATAGAAGCCTAGGGTCTTCTTTGTTGGTTGTGTTCCTGTTTAGGTCCTTATTGCTGGTTGTTGTAACTGGTTCTTTTTTTTGGTCCTTTTTGTTGGTTCTTGGTCTAAAACTTTATTTGAGGTTCCAGGTCCTTATAAAACTTGGGTACTTTTATTGGACTATGTTTGTGGTTTTAGGTCCCTGTAAAACCTGATTTTGATGCTGCTCTTCAGTAGGTTTCAGGACTGCTTTTCTTGGTGGTTATTAATGTTTTATCTTTTTTTGATTCTGTTAAAGGGTTTTGGGGTCCATTCAAAACTTGATTTTACCGTAATCTAATTTTTTTTATCAAAGTATGTAAATTTTAATTCAAAATGCAAATATATACAACTGAAAACAAGATATGGAAAATCAAGCTTTAAATGTAAAATAAAATGCACTTAAATCAATTTCAATTTATATACAAATGTTCACAACTTAAAAATAGTTATATGAATAATCAAGACTTAAATTAAAATCATAATATAATAAAATTAAGGATATTAAATAATAAATAAACACACATAAAAATAAACACACAAATATCACACTAACACACAAGTGAAAGCAAATAAACATTTTGTTAATAAATGAGTGTGTGTAGCAAATAACATGATACTCTAGAAACCAAGGGTGTGATTAAATAGTCATGACTAAAGAGGGGGAATAAAATAATAAGGAAGGGGTGGTTGATTTTACTCTAAATTCCCCCTGCAATTGGATGTTTCCTACATAGTCCTATGGACTTCAAGCTAAATTTATTTCTCCCAAGCATTGGGAAATAAGAAAGGTGATGACAAGTAAAAAGACTTATTATAGAGGAAAAATAAGAAAGGGATCATAAAATGGTGAAAACGTATAAGGAATGAGATTTATAAAATAAAAAGTGTATGGGATGAAGATATGCTCACAAAATGATGATAGCATGGGAGAAAGGATGGTTGATCTAACCTTATAAAAATGATCACTACCTATATAATCTAAATGGACCTTAATCCATTGTAGTATGAAATAAATTGGGAGTAAAATGTGATAAGTATGAACAAGGATGGAAAAATGATTAAGATAATCATGAGTGAGATTAGATGGTTTAACTCACAAAATGGTAAGTGTGAGATAAAGGATGGTGAATTTGACCTTAGAAAACTAAGCACTACCTATATAGTCCAATTGGACCTCAAGCCATTATAGTTTGATAGACATTTAATGTAGAAAATAATAAGTAGGATCAAGAGAGGAAAGTAAAGTTTGAGACATGATAGTTTAAATAATAAAATGATGAAAGCATTAAATCTTAATCTCGTAAAATAGTGTGTATAAATAAGAAGAGATTGGTTCCACTATTGAGATGTCAACTCATGAGGAGATGAAATCACCTATGAGGTAATTCAGTATGTCTCACCTAGCTATGATCAAATATAAATACAAGTTGACTAACATGATGACAAATAATAAATAGCATCATATTAGAGATGGGCACAAATGGTGAAACTCATGGGATTCAAACCATGAAATTTTTTAACATGTTTTATGTAATGAATATTTATATGTTTAGGGATTTTTTTAAAAATTTAATGTTTAGGGATTTTAGGAATATTATAATGTTTATGGATTTCTAGAAAAAGATATAAACAAGGTTATTTTGACTAAAATAATATGAAAGATATAGGAAATGATACTCTCAAAAACATATATCTAGAGGAATAACAACTATGGGTATAAGGAGTCAACTTAAAACATGAAAGGGTTATACATGAGTAAATCAAGGAGTACTATTCAACAAAAAATTGGAATATGATGTAGCTTATCATGTAATAATGAATCAAGATGTAAAGGAAGTGTATTAGGGAATGTAAACAAGATTGGCTAGGAACACAAGGGAGCTATCAAAGTCATACAAGTTGGCAAATCATGATGTTAAATTTTCTAATATTTCACATGCATAGATATTTTGACACAAACCATTCTATAACTCTGATCTGATCTTGATTAATTTTTCTCTAGATTAATCTATACCACCTATTTAATTGTAATCCAATCAATGTGGTAATAGGAAAGAGGGGGGAGAAATAGTCAAGGGATTCCCCAAAGCAATAGAAAAAAGAGAGAATAGAGAAGGGATGCCCCCATGTAGGGACACTTATAGACAAGAGATAAAAAATTAAAACATAAAATATCTTGATATGTATAATGTTCATGAACTCATCTAATTCATACTCATATGGAGTAATGAGTTTATATGCAATTGATCCATAACTAGCTATGACAACAAAGGGGCACAACCAATTTTGTTCAAACTTACATTTATTTTCTTGATCATAATTAGCGTTCTTTTTATTTTATTTTAACACAATATCACCAAGATTAAACTATCAATAGATAATGCACTTGTTATAACCCCAATGTAATTAATTTTGATAAGATTTGAGGTGATTCTAGGTAGCTAACCATATCATGACTAGGAGTTCTAGTTTTGATAATCTAGTAACTTGATAGTCTTCCTTATCAAGAATGTCTTGTAATGAAATACATAAGGAGGGAAGCTCAATCTCAATAGGAAAGATTGTTTTAGATCCATAGACTAAGGAGTAGGGTGTCACACTAGTGGGAGTGTGAACATTATTACTGCAAGTCCCCAAGGCTAGGAATATTTTCAAATGCCAATTATGGCCAAAGTCATTGAAAATATTTTTTATAATTTGACCATGGTTTTATTGGATACCTCAGCTTGGCCATTACCTTAGGGGTAATAAATAGTGATTTGAATTTTTTGTTTAATATGGAATTCATAAAAGAGGTATGCAACATCCTTATTTTTAAATGATGTGCATTATCTGAGATGATAGTAGAAGGGATTCCATAATGACAAATGACATGGTTCAATATGAATTTGGAAATTTGCTTACCATTTATATAATTGATAAGGATTACTTTCAACAATTTATTGGAATATTTGGTAGTAGTGAGAATATGCTTATGGAAATCTAAAGAGGTGGAGTTAATTTTTCCTATGAGATCAAGCTCCCATGTATAAAATGTCTAGAGAGTTATATCTGATTAAAGTGTCTATGATGAATCATGAATAAATTTGTCATGATTTTGACATACCACACATTTATTGACATAGGCACATGTGTATTCTTTCATAGTGAGGATTTTTTTGGATAAGACCATAACACTAGTGTGGGAACCATAAATCCCTTCAGGAGTTTCCTAAACTTCTAAGTTAGATTCTCCCAAATTTAAAAAATGAATCATAGATTCATCATAGCCACCATGATAGAATATGTTTCCAATTAAATTGTAAATGGAGGTAGTTTAGATAAAATATTTTTTATGGTTGTGTGATAATTTAGTGATAAGGATTTGATCATGGAGATATGAATAAATGTCTATGTACCATTGGGAATTGGGACCAACAATGACACATATCATCTTAGAGTCTAAATAGTTGTATGCTATAATGATAAGGTTTTTAATTAATAATTGATATTGTTTTATAGTAGGAGAGAGTGAAATCATGTATCCAATGGTATAAATAACAGCAATGGACTTATTTTTAGCCCAAGGAACCTATTCAAACTAGATGTCTTCAAATTTGAGCTTGAGTGAATCTACCATGCCTTTTTAGGGAACAATATTTTCATACTTTATTTGATATTTATAAATTACTTGATTAATAATCAATTATTAACACCATATATGAGAAAATGTTGAATATTCCATTGAACTACAAGACAAATCCCAATAAGTAGATCATTATATTCGACTATGTTATTTGTGCATGGGAATCTAATGCAAAAGGCCTTGGGAATAAGATATCCTTTTGGAATACTGATAAATGTCCATATTATATAACCATGAGATGTAAGAGATCCATCAAAATATAATTTCCATTATTTTGATTCATCTAGAGTCATAATAAACTCATAAATAAAATTCACTATGATAGGATTAGAATGTTAAAGAGGTGCATCAACCAATTGATCTACTAATACCTAACCTTTACTAGAATTTTTGTGTGCATATTAAATGTAAAAATCATTCAGTAACAACACCCATTCATCCATTCAACTAGTTAAAGTTACATTTGCTAAGATATATTTTAAAAGATCCACTTTTATAATCAACACGGTCTTATTTTTCAACATATAATGCCTAAGCTTCTGATAAGTGAAAAGTAATGTGAGATAAAAACAAATTCAATCCAAGTGTATTTATGCTTATAATTTACTAGTTTTTAGATAAAATAATAGACACTCTTTGTTTACCTTGATCATCATGTTCGGTGAGGAGTGCCCCCAAGGAACTTGCAGCTGTAGAGACGTATAATAGCAAAATATTTCTAGGTGATAGTGGAAAAAGTATTAGAGTATTTACTAGGTATTTATTGAGTTGATCAAAGGATTATTGACATTATTAAATACATTTAAATGTTTTTCCCTTTTTCAAAAGGTGTGTAAATGGGTGGTATCAATCAAAAAGCTAGGAAATGAAATATCGAATGGCCTAGATCTTTCCTTGTAATCAAAAAAGTTATTTTAAATTAAAAGGAGGATTCATGTTTGTAATGACCTGAAATTTGGTTGTATCAACTTCAATTCCCATATGATAAATAATGAATCCTAATAAATTTATAGATGTAAATCCAAAAACACACTTCTTAAGTTTCAAGTGCACTTTGTATTCATGAAGCCTTTCCAATATTATTCCTAGTACTTAAGGATGCTCTACATGCATCATTTATTTACCAAAAATTTTATATACATAATCTTCAACAATATCATTCATAATATCATGAAAGATAATTGTCATGATAAATTGATATGTAGCTCTATCATTTTTCAAGCTAGATGGCATAACCTAGTAATAAATTGTTCCCCATGGATTTTTGAACATTGATTTGTGTTGATCTTATGGATCAATCTTGATTTGATTATAACAAGAGAATATATCCATAATATAACATCACATATCCTATTGTAGAATCCATGATCATGTCAATGTTAGGTAATGTAAAATCATCCTTCGAAAGAGCTTTGTTAAAGTATTTAAAATATATGCTTGTTTATATATCAATTAACTTCTTGATGATGGGTAAAATATTGACAATTAAATTTTCATAAGGAATAGGTTTAATAAAACACACCACCAATAACTTTTCTAATTTTGTTTTGACTAGGATGGCAATTCAAAGATGTATCTTCTAAAGTTTTTATTAATAGGATTAACATTCAGGTACATAACTAGATGATGCACTACCAAAGAAGTATATAAACCCATCATATCAGAGTATGCCCATGTGAATATATCAATGGATTATCTTATAATATAAATAATAAATTCACATTCCTCTAGAGTGAGAGACTCACCATGTTTGATCAACTATCATATTAGGAGCATTATGTGTGATAATATTCATTTTTGTAGTATCATCCACAAGATAATTGGAACCAACATCTAAGTATTTTGGGTATTAAATTTAATTTATCTTCTATGTTTTAATGTGTCCTATCATACCCACCCATGTAAGATGAATCAGAATCATTCATAGCAGCAATGACCAATGAGCTACTAGATGTAGATTTTATAGGACCATACTATCAAGTGTTTCTATATCTTTAAGACTGATGTATGATTAAGATGACAAATATGGACTTTTATAACATTGACATTCTTGTGAATAAGAGAAAAATTACCCATCCAATGGTGTCTGAAACAAGTTTTCACCAATGGACTTGCCATTTTCTTTACTATTTTCCTAATATGAAAGTGCCTCACAAAGGTTTTTACTTAAAGATATTGATGTTTGATTTTAATTATGACCAAGGAAGTTTGCATGCTCCCCAAAATAGGTTTCATATTTAAAATTGTATACAAATCATTTCATGTGGTCACCCATCAATAAATTATCTCTTAATCCCATGAACTCTAAAATGGCTTCTTCATTTGAAAACTTATCAAGTGTGATATTGTGGTCTTTCTAGTCCCAATAAACTATGTCACTATAGTGGAGAGTAAGGGGAAGTTTAGAATAGTGAAAATAATGATAATGGAATGAGAATAAAAAATATTGAGATTCAAAAGCTTATCATAAATGTTATAAAAAGGACTTTGTGTCACTTCTAGGAATATCACCATTAAATGTAGGGGTTGAATCACTTTCATGATGTGTGGAAATAACCTTAGGTGATTTTTGTCCAATACCTTTCTTATTTACATGTTTAGGAGGAAGAATAGGATGTATTCTACTTTTTTTCTTTTCTCTCAAGCATTTTCATTTATAAGTGTGATTTATCATATTTCTATTTGGGATAGGGTATTTTTTTCTTTGGAAATAAGGATAAAAACCCTCATCATACACCATGACTCATCTAATTGATCTAGATATTCATTATTAAATTCATTTTTTGGATAAATGATATATACCCTTTGAGGTTAGATTATACCCTCTTCTTATATCAATCTATCTTGTGCTTGCCATGGGATTTGGGTGATCTAGGGAGTTTATCAATATGAAAAACATTTTCAATACTATATGTGTTAAGGACCTTATTAAATATTTAAAGGAGAGGAATTTAGTGGGAGAAGAGGTAAGTTATAATAATAAATAAAGGTACTGGGATCAAGATAATTATATTTAGCAGTATTATTATTACCAAGTCTTGCACCCTAGAGGAGGTTGTTCAATCCTACTCTAAGATTTGGGAAACATTATAATACTTCTAGGTATGTGGGTTAGTTATAAAATAAGTACACCTCTATGTTTAAGGGATATATCCATAAATTTTAATTTAAGTGCTTATCACCTATACTAATTGATTTCTTGTGGGAAAAATGAATATAAGTTTGCATGAAAATAACCTATTATAAGGGGGTGATACACCATAAGGATTTCCACAATCTTATCATACTTATTTCACTAAGAGATAAGACCTATAGACTAGCTTCAAAGTCCTAAGATGTTCTAACATTAGTATTTAAATATAGAGGTGATATGCATGAGACATCTCAAGGTGAGTGGATAAGAGGGTAGATCTTAAAAGGCCTTCCAATTGGAGTTATAACTTCTCATTTGATGATCACTCTATACTCACTATGCCATTCTAGTTTGGCTTAAGTGAAAATGTTAGAAGAGATACTTGTGAGATTTGATGAAGAAAGAAATGTATATGAGTAATTAGGTTAGGTCTCATTCTCTCTCCCAAAGTTATGCTCATCTTTTGAAACCCTTTTGTACCTACACAACATCAACAATAATTAAGAAAAGCTCATGTGTACCCTATCCATATAAATAAGGTAGAAGTTAAATTGATGAGAAGGAGACCTAGAGAGCCCCATATAATTTCAAATTATTTAATTACCCAAAATAGATATCTTAGATTCATTTACTTTATCATCTTTCATATCAGGTCATTATCAAGTGTTTTAAAGGGTTTTGATTGGTTTGTCCTCTTAAGGATAGTTCATAACATTGTGACATCAAACATTTATAAAATATACACTAAATTATTATTCATGACCTTATTCAACATATCCTATCTCCTTAGACTCCCATTCTAGGTATATGTACATATATGAGCTCCTTAAGATGACTCCTTGAGCTCTCCTTCACATTCTACATACCCTATCATATTTCTAAGCCAAGAAATGGCTCCTTGTGACCTTTTATATAAATTTAAGTTTCTCACACACCTTATGTATCCCCATGAATGTGTTTCAATGCTCTTCAATTCTTACTTGGTGTTAAAAGTGGAATTGGACCTTCTTTAGGTAATAGGCCTAGTCAAGACCTAGTAGGTCTTACTACACCTATGTGGATTTAGGCCATCATGTTTGAAATCCAACACCTATGAGACCTTATCCATGATTTTTCATGTTTAAACCAACTTCATAAAGCTTTCCATAGTGGTCTAACACTCTATTCTCCTTCTTTTCAACATTGACTTACTAAACTTGCAGGGTCTAGTTCTCTGGGAATGCCCTCTTTATGAGATAAAATAGATAGAACTTACCATATTATCCTAGAAAAAGTGATGATTTTAATGGATTGGTCAAGTAATGGGGACAATTTTTACTAGTTTTCATGACTATATATCAATATCCCTTTCAAATCTTTCAAAACATAAGACGAACTTCTGTGTAACTCATTGACTAAGCATGGTTAATGTGTTAACTATAGGTTGATATGTTATAACCTTTATTTTCCATATTTCCATGTCTTGATCATTTCATGAAGTGTAAATCATTATTAATAATCTATTAAACATTTTAACACTCATTACTCATTTCCAACTCTTCAAGATATACTTTCTACTTGAAAGGCCTAATTAGAAAGTTAGTTATGACTATGTTTCACTTAGAAAAACATGCCTACCTATAGGTGTATACTATAATATTAGGTATTGTATACTACCTTAAAACCTTATTAAATTAATTTATGCTCCCTTAAAATTCATTTGAAAATTTTCTCATCATGCACAAATGCCTATGATAAGATTAGACTGTCACATGTTAGTACATTGTCACCCTAAAAATGAATGTAGGTGACTTTTCTAAGAGCAAAAGAGGTCTTGAAGATGAATTTCACCATTTTAAACCTATGCCACACATCATAGAGTTATTTTTAATCCTATGGAATCATTTTCAATTTTAAAATTCTTATGTTTGTGTGTTTAATCACCTAGATTCATTTTTTGAGACTATAGATACCTATAATTAGGTTGTAGGCTAACCTTTTGAAGTCAAGGGTACACCTATATATGTTGATATATCATGCACTCCAATCCTTCTTGATGATCTTTGAAATAATAGTTCCCTTCTCACATTCATATGACCAACTGAAATAAATGTATGCTCTTAAAATACCACATTAGACTATAAATTCAGTTAAGGCTCAAGATACTATAGAGAAGACTAAGCTTCTATAGTGAAAGAATGTATAAAATGAAAGATTCATTTACATCACATATTGAGACCAAAAACTCACTATATTTTCTCAAAGACTCAATCTTATATGAGGGATACAAGATAATATCATTCACATTCATCTATACTCCTTGTCACCTTATCATATAACATCATCAAAAGTGGACAAGGCTATGTTTTAGAGTTTTTAAGGTAACAAGTCCCTAAAACAAACTTCTCCATATATGATCCTGATTAAAGTCTACTTGTCACTAAATTCTTTAGTATTTATGGCCATGGAATTCTCCAACCTCTCAATTTTCTATGAAGGTCTCAAATATGTGTAAGTAGTTCACTCCAAATGCTCACACCTCTATGGAGACCTATAGGTGTACACACAGTAGCAAACAAGGCAGTGAAAGTGAAAGATGGATAATGTGCATAGTATGTGTTTTTACAACTTGTTTAGACTTTCTAAAAATATTCAAATAGATCTTTTTCAACCTTGAAATATGTTGAATAATTTAAATTCCTCATTTCAATATTCTTACTGCCTTTAAGGTACCTATAGGTGCACATCAATGTTGTAGGCATGTGTTAGGATTTAAATTAGAAGAAAATGCATTCAAAAGAGATTGTTTAGCCATTCTAGCATGTTAATATATATTTTAAGGGTTCTCACCACCTTGTAAATTTGTCTTTACATCACCATGAATTTTTTCAAAACCTTCATATGATGCATTCAACTAACTTTAAGTGGATATGTGCAGAGAGAATATTATGTTGTTTACTTGACTACAATTTCATTGATGTTGGCCTTTGAGACTAAGATTTGAAAGAAGGTGATGGACATGAAATATAGGAAACATGAAACATCCATATACCTATGTTTGAGACCACTACAAGAAATAACAACCTCTATAGCTGATGAATATGCCTGTAATTAAAAATGGAGATCTCACCCTACAACTTGAGATGTTTGGCTCATATACTAACCTCAAAACATTAAAAAAAAATATGGAAACCATGAAATAAGGAAGTACACATCCTATGGAATCAATTTAAATAAGTGGTTTAGATGAACTAGATGAAATAAGAAGAAAACCTACAGGGTGTGGGAATTAGTATGTAAAAAAAGAAAGTTAACTTCTTAGCATTATTTAAAAAATCATGGGTAACCAATCTTTGAAATCCTTTCATGAATGTGAATTATACAAATTTTTCTAACACCCCTCAATATAATTTGACCTAAAACCTCTCCTACTGATTGTACTAAGAGATACCATGTTGATTAGTTTTACATGCCTAGTACAACAATGAAAGAGTATAATGGTTTTGGTCCATTTTTGAGACTTACAAAGCTGATAAATCATATAAATGGAGTCAAAAAATTTAAAGAGTCATGACACAATCTTATCACACGTTTCATACTCCTTTATAAGTTGTACAACCACCTTGAATGGCCCAAACTACCACTTTTCTTCTTGTTTCAACATAATATCTATAATTTTTAGATAGACTAGCATTCCTCATAAGGTTCTAACATCATACACATTCATAGATACTTTTTAACACTTTTCTTCCAAGGCAAACCATACAAACCTCATTAATGACTCAAATATGACACCTATGATGACATAAGCCTAAAGATGAAAATGACTAAAGGAAATGACATAAAATAAGATCATGAAACACCTTATTACATCTTAATATACCACTATAAAAGTTTTATACTATAGGGGTTTGACTTATTTTCACTTCTTGTCAAAATAGTCAACATTCTTCATGATTTCCTAGGGGTGGTATGCTTGATGTGCCAAGACCAATAATCTAATCCTATCTATTGGTCCATGGAATCACCCATGCATAATTTTGACACTCACTTTAAAAAAAAATTAAACCCAAAGGAAAGACATGCAAAATAATACATACCAAAAGAAGCAAACATGTGTTTTTAAGAACACTTAGGAACACACACTCAACAAAGCAAAAACACACACCTATTCTAGTATTTATAGGACTAAACTTAATCTCATCAATAATATGGATTTAAATGGATCCCATTCACATGTATAGGTGGTTACTTTCCTCTCATACTTTCTAATTTGAAAGAGTTAATTTTTTTTCACTTGATGATGAAATATGGTCCACTCCATAAAGTATCAAATTTGGTATGTCTCCCTAGATTTGCTCTATCTTCATCCCATTTTATCACTATATCACCTTATTTAAATGTTTTTGGGGTTGAATTATTATCAAAATAACTCTTCATTATCATTTGGTGATGTTCTATAGATTTTTTATCCTTATCTCTAGTCTATTGCAACTCTATTAACTCTATCAAGCTCACCTCCATTGGAGTGTTCTCAAGTAACTCTAGTTGATGTGCCAACTCCAAGGTAGGGATATCTTGCGATATATATATCCTATCCTATCTTACATAAATAATAACAAAAGGATAATTCCTTATTAAACTCTTTGGAGCTATTCTATTATACCTATGTCTATCTTTAATTTAGTGTGCCAATCCCTTTGATTATCCTCCAAAGTTTTCTTAATGATTCTTATTAGATTATTATTAGTAGATTTAGCCAACCCATTAAATTGAGGGTAATATTTGGATGATGTAATCAATTATATGCCATTTCTTCTTTCCTAATCATCTATTTTAACACCCATGAAAATAAATTTATTATCTAAACTAATGGTGGAAGTGGTTCCTAACCTTGTTATGATTCTTTCATAGAACTCCAAGATAGTATTTTCATTGGATTCCTTCAATGCCTCTACCTCAACCCACCTTGTGAAGTAGTTATTTTCTATTATTATCCATTTGTCACCAGAAATTTATGGGGGATTTATCATTCTAATGAATTCAAGAACCCATTGCATGAAAGGTTGATCTACTTGAATAGGCCATAAAAGTATAACTACAAGGTTATGTTTTCCTAAAAATAAATCACATTGTACACACCTCACCCAAGCATTTCATTATTTAAAGAGGCTATGCCAATAATATATTACCCTCATGATTTTGGTATTTATTGTTCTTGGGGAGAAATGGCCTCCTATTGTTCCATCATGAAACTTTTTAAGCAACACTTTAAATTGGTCATTATCAATGCATCTCAATAACACATAACTAGTATATTTTCTAAAAATAACACCATCCATAAAGAAATAAAGAATAGATTAAAATATGAAGTAACTCCTTTTGGATCTAATCAAACCATTAGAATACTCACAACTTTGAATAAATTTTATGACATCTTGTGTCCAACTTTTTAGAGGCATGAGATTAGCTAGTTGGGAGCAATCATGATTGACTAAAGCTTATTCTTTTGACTCATGAAGGTCATAATCTAGGTGTTCACAAAGACCTTTACCCATTATCATTTTTGTCACTTTGATAACAACATAATATTCCATTACCTTAGTAATCCATCCTTTCCTCTTTTTACTAAGGTCTTTGCTCAAAATAGACTCTTTGGTACTAGGATGAGAGACCATAATATGAATCCTATTGTTTGAAACCATATGCCTAAACTTTTTTATTACTATTACAATAACAAGTACTTGTTTCTCCACAAATGTGTATTTGACCCAATAATATTCCAAACCGTGAATAAATAGTGCAATTAGTTGTTCCACCTTCATCATTATTTTGTATTAGCATAGTTGAGATAGTATCAAGGTTAGAAAATGAATACAACATGAATTCTTTAGAAAAACTAGGGTTCATAAGAGTGGAAGCTTGTTCAATTTATTTCTTGATAGATTCAAATTTTCTCTTACCTTCTTTAGTCTAAGATAAAACTTGGTTCTTATTAAGCATGGCTATGATAAGTTTCACCAAGTATTCAAAACCAAGTATGAACCTTCTTAAAAAATTTATCTTACCTAGGAGGACTTGGATTCATTTCTTATGAAAGGGAAATGGTAGGCCTAGAATACCCTCTATCCTTTCAAGGTTAATAGTTAGACCATATTTGGAAAAAAAACATGTCTTAAGAGATTACCTTTCATGGACAACAAAGGTGCATTTTTTAGGGTTGAGAGATAATCCATACTATATTCACCTTTCAAACACTTGCCTTAGGTGTTTCATATGATCATTATCATCCTTAGAGATTATTATTATGTCATATAGATACACTAACAACATTTCATTGATTAGACATTTGAAATCTATGTCCATTTCTCTTTGAAATGTATCACCATCATTTGAAAACCAAAAGGGAATCTTCCTATAGGCAAAATTCCCCCATTTTTTAGTGAATTTTGTCTTTAACTAATCATCTTCATTCACTAGAATTTGATTATAACCAGAATATCCATCAAAGAGAGAGAAATGTTGAGAACCTAAAATAACTTACAAAATATGATCCATTGAGGGTAAAGGATAGTGATATTTGAGTTACACTCTATTAATATATCTAAAATCCACACAAATTATTATCTCCCCATTATTATTTCTAATAGGCACAAGGATATCTACCCATGTTGAATGCTTGATAGGAATGATTATTTCAAATTCAAGGAGTTTGAAAAGTTCTTACCTCATTAGTTATTCAACCTTAGAGTTGATGGGCCTTTATTTTTCCCTAAGTGGTTTAGATCTAAGTTATAATTCCATGGTATGGTGTGATAGGATAGGATCAAACCCTTTTAGGTCCTTATATTCACAAAAAAAGATTTTATGAAACTCTCTACATAAGTCAATGAATGCTTGCTTCTCTAATGTAAAACATACCTTGCCTAGTTTGAGGAGTTTGTATTTAAGGATCAAGACCATTTAATAATTCTCCTCCTTTGTAGACATAATTAATTTTTCATTATTATTTTACTCATATTCATAAAATATACTCTCTAAGGTCACCAAGGCCTTAGGTATCTTATTTGTCCCTATTTGCACAATTTGATTATCAAATTGTTCTTAAAGTATCTTTTGGTCCCTTAAGGAAAACTTAGATTTATTTTGTAAGATGTGTGAAATTATAATTATGGAATGTCTAATAATTATATTTATGTGAGCTTGTTTCCCTTCTTATTTTATGGTAGTATGTATATCAAATTATGATCCTATGGCAGCTAGTCTATCAACATGATTATTCTACTCCCTTGGGACTGATTGTATGTTGAATGCATTGAAGTATTCAAGAAAATCCCATACCTTATGCTTATATGAATTAAAAAAAGGGTTATTTGAAATATAAATATTTATAACTTGATGAAAAATAAATTCACTATATTCAGACACTTGAAAATCCTTGATCCCTTTTCTCCTTGCTCATTGAAATCCATGAATCAAACTTTCATACTAAGCCACATTACAAGTAAAATTGAAATGGAACCTATATGAATTGTAATATTATTGTTTAGATGGGGAAATAAATAAAACACCATATCCTACACAAATCTTACTTCTTGAGCCATAAAAAATGATTTTCCATATTCCATCATTCTCACCTTCCTCTTTAGCAAGTAGGGGTATTGGTATTTCTTCATCATGTAGGTAATACAATCCTAAATTAGTTTCCTCAATGGAAGCATAATGGTCATGATCATAGGTTTTAGTACCATATTCATTAATAAATAAATCAAAAATTCTTTCAAGCTTGGAAAAATCACCATCATCCACAAAAAGCCCCTCTTTATCATTGATAACATAATTTAGATTAGCACTTGCTTCGAGATAAGGTTTAATATGAAATTTAGCAAGTGGTTGAGTCCTAATTATTACCTTTGATACATACCTTGTCTTTAAGGATAATAAACACCAATCATTTGATATGTATCCTCCTATCTTATCTATAAAATCTCTTGAAAGATAGATTTAAAAATGAATAGGCAAGCCAATAATAACAATATCTTAGAGGATGGGGAAATTAGGACAATCATGCAATAAAACCTTCAACCCTTTGATCAATACAAATAAATTGGTATGTGTACCATCTAAATTAATCAATAATTTATTATATGGTTCATATTTTAGTCTCAAATGATCAGCTACAACCTTGGACATCACTAATGTAGAGGCCCCACTATCAACTATGCAGTCATGAACTAGTTTATCACCCTTAATGAGAGTGAGATAGAAAGGTGGAGGCTTCTAAGTTTTGGTAGATGGTTACATAATATTATTAGGATAATAGGTGAGATAAAAATTTCTATGACCATAAATTGGTGATGGATGACTAACGTGGATAGTGGAAAGTTATTTTTTGTAAAAGCTCCTTTTGGCCAGGCATATGAAGGACATCCCAAAGAAAAATACATGTTTTGGTAGTCATCAGTAAGAATAAAATGTTTATATAAAAAATACCTAATTTTTGTTGAGAATTTTTAGGAAAGGAAGTGATTATAACTTGAGTGATTAATTACTTTGAGTATACTTTCCAACATTCTAACTTGAAGGAAGTGTAGGATTTGTAAGGAATGTCATGTTTATAGTTATGCTTTGTTACCTTGTAGGAGGATTAGATGACCTTGTAGGAACCATTTTAACATCCCCTCGAGAATTCCTCTTATCTCTTTTATTTTTTACAATTAAATTTACTTGGTTAATAACATAAGTTTCTTAAACTAAGAAGTTCATGAATATTTCTCCTTAAGGCTATGAACCCTCATTTATTTACATGAAGACTTCATCATCTACTGATAGATGAGGAGTGAATCCTCCTTAAGAAAATATATATTTCTCTCCACCTTAATTTTCATCCATGAACTTATCTTTTTTTCACTCTTCCCCTTGCACCAAGTTGATATTCATTGGTACCATTACTCTTGCATTGGGGGTTGAAGTAGGATTATATGCATTGGCAAGCCTATTGAAATTAAGTAGGCTTTAACCTCTCCCTTACCCATATTATTGAAAATATTTCTAATAATAGGTATAGGGGTTTTGATTCACACCCTTTTTCATTATTTATTACCTAAGCATAGCTCTTAACATTTGAATTTTTGCATCTTTATCCATGGAATCATCTACCTTCTTAGGAGAAATCTTTGGCTTAGAACTAACATTAGGAACTTGGGCAACACTTGGGGTATCTATAGGAATATTAGGTATGAAATGCATAAAAACTTTTAGGGGAAATTTTCCTACTTGAATTAGGCCATTATCAACTTTAATGGTAAGGTCATATGCCTCAGGTAGAGTGAAACCATCCATGGATTGTATCTTGATGGAAATATCAGTGCCAATGGCTCTCAAGTATGTGGGAAAGACAAAGATAGTAGGTGGTCTCATGGGAGGAGGTAACCTAATCCAAGTCATTTGAAATATCTCATTAAAATCATGCATTGTATCCTTAAGGGATCTTTGGATCACATTGAGCTGATGTATGAGTGAAGTGTGGTCACTCTTATCTTCAAATATTGATGTTATCAAAACTCTAAAATCATGCCATGCTTGATGCATCCACCAAGAAAAGTCCTATACCAATAAAGTTATTTCCTTTTAAGGGACATGGAAAGGAGTATAATAACAATATTGACCTTAGTTTCATTGTGAAAACTACAAAAAATTTATATATTCCTGATGTGTTCACAAGGAGTGACATGGCCTTCACCATTTAATGGAAAAAAAATCTTTGTAGCATTAGGGGGAATGCCATCATAGGAATAAAGATGAATCATATTTTAAGTGTTAAATGTTGGGAAGGAATGTTTCCTATCCATTTTTCAATAAATTTATTCTTCACTCTCTTGTTCCTCTTGCTTTTTAAAGGGCTAAATAGGTTGAGGGTATTAAACTCTAAGAGGAAGTTCATGTTGAAGAGGTATATTAATGGGGCTGAAAACTCTAATACAAGATGACCTAGTAAAGAACATGAAGTATAACCACAAATATATGAAAAAACATTGGTCTAAAACTATATTTTATCTTGAATGGAGTTAAAAATACTAAGTAACACACCAATATATAGCTGATGTTCTCAAGACCAATATTCACCTTAACAAGTTATCTTTAGGATAATGGGTCCCATCAAGCATGTCAAAATTCTGTCACCAAATATTTCACTCTATAGGATGTTTTTCAAGCCTATTATACAATTTTTGAAACAAAGGAATACTTTAAGGTGTGTAGGTTACCTATAAAATAAGTAGACCTCTAGGTTTAAGGGCTAGCTCCCTGAATTTGTATTTAAGTTCATATCAAGCTATACTAATTGATTACTTGTGGGAAAAAGGGATAGATTTTTGAATGAAAATAACCTATTATAAGTGGTTATACACCATAATAATTTAAACAATGCTATCATACTTATCTCAGTAAGAAACAATATTTACAAACTTTAAAGTCTTAAGATGTTCTAACATTAGTATTTCAAGATAGAGGTGATATTCATGACACAATTCAAGCTGAGTAGACTCTAAGTAAAATTTTACACTTTAATGGATACAAAAGCACTAGATACACTCTATATGACTAGTTAGAATGAGAACTTCTTAAACTAAACATGAAAGGACAATGAGAAGTAAGGATAAAATCACTAGACCTCACCATTCATCACTTTGCACACTTAGACAAAATGTTTGTGAGATAAAAACTAGATTGATTGTATTATTAAAATGAAAATTACAACATCAAATCAATAGTTCTCTTCCATACCAAGTTTGGTATTAGTATACAAGAGCCAAAATGGTTGGTGCTTATAAAATGTGAAGAAGGAGAGAGAAAAATGAAGTTTAAGAGTCACAAAGCCACTTGTCAAGATGAGAGAGAGAGATTATTTTAGGATAAATGAATATGAAACATACCATGAAAAGTATCTATGGAAAAATGTCTCTCCAAGCATGAAACTCCTCAAATATTATATAGGACACTTCAATTACATGTTTGTAAACTACCTTCATCATTTAACCATCTCTAAACACTCCAAAATAGACTACAGATAAATGAGATCATTACACTATGAGGTCGGGGGTTATAAATAGGCTCTAACATGCATTATATGTGTCCCTAATCATCAATATTCTTTTGGCTAGGTGTTCTCACTACCTATAGTCATAATCACCCTTCTTTCACTCACCCTCACACTTAGCACCAAGGTAGTCTTTGGTTTCTCAAACCAATACATACAAGGAGTGATCTAACACTTATAAATAGTGGTCACACCCTAAGATCCATTGATAAGACCTTTAAATACATCTCATTTGAAGTTATCACCTTCTCACTTGATGATCACTCTCTATTCACTATGCCATTTTGGATTGGTTGAAGTGAAGGTGTTTGAAGAGATACTTTTGATATTTTATGAAGCAATAAATCTATATTAGGAGTTATGATAGGTCTCATTCTCTCTCTCAAAGTGATCCTCATCTTTTCAAACCCTTCTCTACATGCACAACATCAAAAAATATCAAGGAAATCTATTTTATACCATATCCATATGAAAAGGGTAAAACCCAAATTGATGGGAAGGATACCTAGAGATTCCTCTACAAGTTAAATTTTTTTTCTTTCCCAAAATATCTCTCTTAGATACCTTTCCTTCTTCATCTTTCCCATCAGGTCATTATCAAGGGTTTTAAAGGGTGTTGAGTGGTTTATCCTTGTAATGATAGTTCATAAAATTGTGACATATAATCTTTAGAAAAATTCCACTAAATCCTTTTTCAATACCTTCTTAAATATATCCGAACTACTAAAACTCAAATTATTGGTATCCGTACATATATGATATTCTTAAGATGATTCCTCAAGCTCTCATTCGCATTATGCATACCCTGTCATATTTCTAAGCCAACAAATAGATTCAATGTGACATTATATATAAATTAAAGGTTATCACACACCTTATATCTCCCCATGAATTTTTCATAATTCTTTTTCATTCTCACTTGGTGTTAGAAGTGGAATTGGACCTTCTTTAGGCAATAAGCCTAGTCAAGACTTAATAGGTTTGACTACACCTATGTGGACTTAGGACATCATTTTTGGCCTCCAAAACCTATGAGACATTATAAATTCTCATTAATGTTTCAAAAAAATTCCTATAAATTCCCATAGTGGTCCAAGACTCTATGTACCTTTCTTTCATCATTGACTTACTAAACTTGCAGGGTTTAGTTCTCTGAGAGTGCCCTCTATCTAAGATAAAAATAGAGGGAGCTTACCCTATTGTCCCATCCAAAATTATGGTATGAAGGGATTATTAAATTCATGGGGACACTTTATACTAGTTTTAATGACTATATCTCATCAATATCCCCTCTGAATCTTCCAAAAACTAAGATAGACTTATGTGTAACTCACTGACTATGTAGGGTTAATGTGTTCATTGTAGGTTGCTATGTTAGAACATTTGTTTTCCCTATTTACATGTTTTGATAATTTCATGAATTGGAAATAATTTTAGATAATCTCTTAAGTATTTCAACACTCATTCCTCTTTTTTGAATCTTTAAGATATACTTTCTACTTGATAGGCCTAGTTGGCAAGTTAACAGTGACTATGTTGCACTCAGAAAAACATGCTTGCATGTAGGTGTCTATTATAATTCTAGGTCTTTTTTACTACCTTAAAACCTTATTTAATTACTTAAGGATCAATTTTTACTAATTTTTAATTATTCCCATCATACAAAAAGACATGTGATAAGTCTAGATAGTCACATGCTAGTACACTATCACCCTATAGATGAATACAGGCGACATATTTAAGATCAAAAAAGGTCTTAAAGATGAATTTAACCATTTAAAACCTATGACACGCATCTTATATTTATTTTTAATCCTTTACAATAGTTTATAGTTGGAAACTTCTTATGTTTTATCACCAATATTCATTTTTTGAGACTATAGATACCTATAGTCAGGTTGTAGGCTAACCTTTTAAAGGAAAGGGTATATATGTAGATGTTGATATAGGTCAATACCTTGCACTCCAATACTTCTTGATTATATTTGAAAAACTAGTGACCTTATCACCTTCATAGGACCCCTTGAAATTAATGTATGCACATATACTAACACCTTGGACTGTAAAGTCACTTTAGGCTCACGATATTATAGAGAACACTAAACTTCTATAGTAAAAGAATGTATAGAATAAAGGCTTCATTTACATCACCTATTGAGACAAAACTCTCACTATATTTGGTCAATGCCTCACTCATATATGAGGGATAAAATATAGGATCATTCAAATTAATCTAGACTCCCTATCACCTCATCATATGATAGTATCAAAAGTCGACAATGATCTATTTCAGAGTTTTTAAGTTAACAAGTCCCTAAAAAGAATTTCTCTGCATATGATCTTGATTCAAGTATGTTTGTCACTTAATGTTTTATTATTTATGGCCATGGAATTTTTTAATCTCTCAAATTTATATGAAGGCCTCAATCATATCTAAATACTTCACTCCAAATGCTTAGACCTATGTGGAAACCTTTAGGTGTACACACATTAGTAAATAAGGCAATGAAAGTGAAATATGGACAATGTGCATAGTGTGTGGTTCTCCAAAATGCTTATAATTGTAAAAGTATTCAAATATATCCTTTTCAACCTTTAAATATTTTGAACAAGTCAAATGCCTCATTTCAATGTGATTAGCTTCCTTTAGGGCCCTTATAGGTGCACATCAATGTTGCAGGGTTATGTTAGGATTTGAATTGGTAGATAATACATTAAAAAGAGACTATTTAGGCATTCTAGAATTTTTATTTATCTTTTAATGGTTATTACCAACTTTTAACATTACATTTACATCACCATGAACATTCTCAAAACCTTTATACACTACATTAAGTTGACTTTAAGTGGATATGTGCAAAGAGATGATTATGTTATTTGCTTGAATATAATTTAATTGATGTTGGACTTTGATATTAATCTTGGAAATAATATGATTTACATGGAATCTAAGAAACATGAAACATCCATATACATCTGTTTGAGACCACTACAAGAAATAACAACCTTTGTAGATGATGAACAAGCCTGCAATTAGCATGGAAACATAAACCTATAACATGAGATTTTTGTTTCATCTAATCACCTAAAAACATGTTAAAAAATATAAAAATCATGAAATATGTAATTACACATCCTTTGGAAGAAATTTCAACAAGTGGATTGTAAGGACTAGATCAAACAAGCAGAAAATATGCAAAGTGTGGGAATTAGTATGTAGAAAAAGATAGTCAACTTCTTAGCATTGGTTCATAAAGAATGGGTAACCAATATTTGACATATAACCATGAATTTTAATTATATTAATTTTAATAACACCCCTCAAGATCATTTGACCTAAAACCTCTCCTACTAGCTGTACTAAGAGAAAACTTGTTGATCACTTTTGCATGCTTAGTAGAGTGATGATGGAACATAATGGTTTTGGTCCATTTTTGAGACTTAAAAATCTGATAAATAATATAAATTGAGTCATATAAGGTTTATAACATTTTCACATGTTCCACACTCCTTTAAAAGTTGTACAACCACCTTAAACTACCCAAACTACCACTTTTCTTCTTATTTTAACGTAGTATCTTGAAGTTTCAGTTAGGGGCTCACATTATTGACAAGTTTCTGACATCATAAAAATTGAGAGAGACTTTTCAACACTTTTTTTCCAATTAAAACCATACAAACCTCATTAATGGCTCAAATATGACCCCTAATATGACATAGGCCTAAATATGAATATGACTAAGGTAAATGACACATTAAATGACATAAAATAGGACCATGACACACCCTATTACATCTTAATAGACCCTTATAAGAGTTTTTTCCTATATTTTTTTCACTTATTTTGACTTATGTTCAAAATATTCAACATTTTTCATGACTTCCTAGGGGTGGTATGCTTGATATGCCAAGACCAGTACCCTAATCTTATCTATTGGGCCATGGAGTCACCCATGCACAAGTTTGACACTCACATTCCTTTGAAACCATACTAAAAATAAAGTAAAGACAAAAAATAATAAATATCAAAATAAACAAACATGTGTTCTCAAGAACACTTAGGGAACACATACTCAATAAAGCAAAAACACACACCTATTCTAGTATTTATAGGACTAACCTTCATTTCATCAATAGCAGGGCTTTAAATGGATCCCATTCATAGGCATAATAAAATCCTCTCCACTAATCCTTTCCAATTGGAAAGAGTTGATTTATTTTTACTTTATGATGACATATGGTCCACTCCATAAAGTATCAAATTGGTATGTTTCCCTAGCTTTGTTCTATCTTCATGCCATTTTTACATTATGCCATCTTTTTCAAATTTTATTTGAGTTTAATTCTTATCAAAAGTCCCATTAATTATCATTTGGTGATGTTACATATCTTTGTGAGCCTTATCTCTAGTCTTATATAGTTCCATTAACTTAGTCAATCTCACCTCCATTAGAGTCTTCTCAAGCAACTCTAGTTGATGTGCCAACTCCAAGGTAGATAGTTCTTGGGATATATATAACCTATCCTCTCTTGCATAAATAAGAACAAAATTATAATTTCCTATTAACCTCTTAAGAGTTATTCTATCAGCCCATAACGCTATCTTCAATTTAGTGTGACAATCCCTTTGATTACCCTCCAAAGTTTTGTTGATGATTTTGATTAGATTATTATAAGTAGATTTAGCCAACACATTACCTTGAGGGTAATAGTTAGATGAACTACTCAAGTATATGCCATTTTTTCTTGCCCAATCAACTATTTTAACAATAATTAAAGCAAGTGAATTATCTAAAATGATGGTGTAAGGGGTTCCAAACCTTTTTATGATACTTTCATAGAAATCCAAGATAACATTTTCATAGGATTCCTTTAATGTCCCTACCTCAACCCACATTATGAAGTAGTCATTTTTAGTGAGTATCCATTTATGACTAGAACTTGATGGGGGATTTATCATGCTAATGAATTCAAGACCCCATTACATGAAATGTTGATCTACTTGAATAGGCCTAAAAGGAAGAGTTGTAAGCTTCTATTTTCCTAAAAACAAAGCACATTGGACACACATTCTCACCCAAGCATAACAATATTTAAAGAGGCTAGTCTAATATTATCCTACCCTCTTGATTTTGGTAGATGTGGTTCTTAGCGAGAAATGACCTCTTGATGTTCCATCATGAAATGATTTAAATAAGACTCCATATGGTCATTGCCAATGCATCTCAATAACACACCATTATTAGCTTTTCTATAAAGTGCACCATCCACAAGGCAATAAGGATGGCTTGAAATCTGAAGTACCTCTTTTTGGATCTACACAAAGCATTACAATACTCACCACTTTGAATAAATCTAATGACATTTTGTATTAAAATTTATAGAGGCATGAGATTAGATGGTTGGGAGAAATCATGATTGACTAAAGCTTCTTCTTTTGACTCATGGAGGTCTAAATATAGGTTTTTACAAAGACCTTTACCCTTCTCATCTTTGTTAATTTTATATCAACATCATATTCCATTACCTTAGTAATCCACCCTGTGTTAGAGGTACAATCACTAAGAGGGGGATGAATTAGTTAACTCACCAAAAAACATCTAAGAGGTACTCCCCTTAATATACCTGAGCCAATGCACCTCTTGAGCATCTTTAAATCTCTATACACCATGAAGAACCACCATATAGGATTACTAGCATTTTCTCTTAAACCAACTCAAGGAACACCAACAAAACTTCATGAAACTCACCAAATAAGACACAGTCTCTCAACTAACTCGATAACTCTCCTTGAAACACTCATGCCTTGCAATTTTAGAGAAACTGAGCAAAACCATCACATCTTCATTACTAGGCCTATCTAATCTCCTTATAGCCCTACCTAAAACTTTTATATCTCATAAATTTTAGTAGACATATATTTATGTCCTAAAATGTCATATCTAGATCACTCTCATATCACCCTTCAATGAAACCAATTTACATCACCTAGTTCATTCTCTAAAACATACTTTCTTAACAAACCTACTAGCTAATTAGGCCTCTATTTTGACAAAAAACATGGACAAATTTCAAAACACAAACCTTTTATATCTACATGAATCTTGATTTTACAACCCATTTGGCTCATTCAATCTTTTAATAATCCTCACACTTCAATTCACAAGGCAAACTAATTTTCTAGTAGAGCTTGAAACCCTAGAATCTCAAAAAAATATAGTCAAAAAACCTCCTTCTAGTCAATTCCATCCTCTCAAACTTAATTCACACTTAGAGACAACCATTACACACTTCTAGACAAAAAATTGATCATCCATACCCTAAGGAACTTTGATTTCCTATAATCCATTTTAGGACCTGCATAGTTTTAAGCACAAACTAGGAAAATTTGAGAGCAAACAAAAATTCTTCAATTGCACACAAAATATCTTCAAATATTTAAATCACATGGATTACACCATAAAGAAGTGAATATACCTTTCAAAGAATCAAACTCTTCTTGAAATTTCATCAATCTCAATAGGCCACCTAGAAATACCCATTTTGACCTTGCACTTTAGCTCCTTCTTAAACCTATAAAACAATCTCATGAACTTGTTACTCCCTATTAACCAATGAACTTTCTCTATAATAATTGGTATTATGAAATTATCAGACAAACTTTCTTATCCAAAAGAAATATGTCTCCTAAGAAGCATAGGCAAAGACACCCTACTTCACATTATCCTAGAATAATGTGAAACTAGGAGTTTCCCACAAATCCTCATATTCCTTATCAATAATTTTATAATTTTAATTCTTCTTAGGATTAATAGAAGCAACATGTTCATCTACTATAGTATTCTCCTTTTATTCTAGGATTGAATTGACAATACATGGAGACAACATAGATTCATGACATACCTTTTTATCTAAATAAACGACCTTGTAGTTAGGAACTTCATCACTAGGCATAAAAAAATGATGTTATTTACATGATACATGCTTAACAACAAAAATATGTTCACTTGGATCTATACACAACTCATAACTAGCCTCAACCAGTATCTTGGTTTTTACAACATGAGCAGACAATGAGAGCCATTGGCACTCTTCAAATTTTGAAGCATTATTCACCATAAAAAATATATTACTTGGAGATGTAGTCTCATCATGACTCATACTTACCACCTTTGACTTCCATGAGTTGACTTGCCTTCTACCTTGCACTCTAGGATCCTAATTAAACCTATTCTGACTTGTAGACCTTTTCTTGTAGAATCTATCAATGTGACCTCTCTATTCATATTTGTATCAAATCATACTCTTTGATGGAAACATAGTTTGACTTACCTTATTTGGACAAAAACTTACAATGTGTCCTATGTCATGACAAACAAAACAACCTCCTCTTTTTGAAGAGGACTCACCTTGTTTAACCTTATGTTAGTTTGAAAAGTGTCCCACAACAAGATAGTTGAAGAACTTAACTTTGTTCACACCCTTTGACTGATGACCCCCATCATATTTCCATGAAATTTCATTTCTAACAAGTCTCTTACATTCTCTAGATTTATGCCCTAATTGATTACATGTGAAATAGTAACCAATGAAACTTACATACCTCATGGCATTTAGTTATTTGATCCAAATTTTCCTCATTCTTCTAATACCTTCATTCCTTATTTGATTATTTATTTTCAAAGTATTATTTTCCTTGTTCACATTAGTCTTCATCTTGACTTGAGTTACATTCTTTTGTTCTACTTCATATCCAAGACTAGTTCTATCACTAGTATGCTTTTAACCACTCAGAATATTATCTGTATCATTTGAGCTCTTTTCAAATGTCATAAATTACTTCACCTTATTATGTGTCTTCTCTAACTTAGATTTCAATGACTCATTTTCAATTACATACCTTAAACATTCATCTTATTTTGCTTTCAAGCTTGTAGACAAGATTTCTAATCGACAATAGAGATGCTTAACCATATCTTCATGCTCCTTGGTATCTTCATTTATTCTTTCTTCATATGTACTAAATTTATCCTCATAGTCCTTGATATTAAACTTCATATTCAATTGCATAGCTCATGGCATTTGGTTACTTGATTTGATTTTTCATCATTCTACCAACACCTTCATTCCTTATCTAATGATTTATCTTTAAAGTACAATTTTCCTTATTCACATTAGTCTTCATCTTGTCTTGAGTTACATTCTTTTGTTATACTTCATATCCAAGACCAATTATATCAATAGCATGCTTTTGACCACTTAGAAAATTGTCTATATCACTTGAGATATTTTTAAATCTCATAAATGACTTCTATTGTTCCCAAAATCCATCACTTATTTTTTTGGACAACATGTCAACCATTTCAGTCGTACAGGCCAAAATGGTCTCTTTTTTTCTCAAAATGTTTTGAGCAGTCAAGTTATTCAATCACACAAGCCTTTTCAGCTAAGGAAATCACAGGTTCAAAAGGCAGGCTTTCACAACAAAAAATCTCAAAACACTTAAATCAAAAGGTTCAATGGCAGGGTTAAATAATATGGAATGAACCATTCAACCATTGAACTCCACCTCTAAAAGGTTCAAAGAGTTCAAAGGTTAAATGAGTTCAAAGCTTCAACGCATTCAAAGGGTTTAAAGATTCAAAGTTTAAATTTTGAGTGAATGGTTTAAGCATAAGATTCTATAAAAATGTTCAACTAAATGATGCAAACAATTGGTTCAATGATACCTTAAACTCATAAAAAATACTAAGTGAACATGGCTCTTTACAAAACATTAAACCATCAAAATACCAAACTGTTGAACTTTGACCTATTGAACCACTAAACTGGTGAACTCTAAAAGGTTCAAAGGTTAAAAGTGGTTAAAAGTGACTAGTGATGTCCCTATGGATTTCAAATTTAGGGTAATAAAATAACTATTGATTTTCAAATAATGTAGACTTGAAAACAAACTCAGTGACCAGCCAAGGAAGGAGCTGAAGAAACCAGTAGAAGGTGAGAAGATAGCCCTGAGAGCTTAGATCAGCAAGAAGAGACAAAATATAACAAGGAAAGAGGGAATCAAATAGAGAATCTAGAAGCATTGGTGGAAGAGTTATTCTAGTAGGTGGAGCAGTCCACCAGGTGGATATTAGAGAGCATAAGCATGCAATGGCATGGCCTATTTTTCTTCATTTGAGTAAAGATGAGTTGATAGTCATGTAAGTATCATAAAGAGGAGCAACCTCACCTTTTAGAAGATCAGGGAACCCATGATTTAGAGAGGACATTTGATATGATTTGAATAGCTCTAGCATGGCCTCTGCACATAACTTCCTCTTTCTAATACATTTAATGTAGCATGGGCCATTTTGTGAAAACAAGCACCAAAGTCTTTCTTTAGAGGCTATATATTGTAATCTCTCAGTTTGTAAAAAAGGGGATCTCTCTGTTATTAGAATTAAAACTCTACCCAAATTGAAAGGCATTCCTGAGACATTGAGCTTAGACTATTAATCATATTTTATCCAGTGAATGAGAAATTAAGTGACCTTTCAGAATTTGTGTTGAAATAGCTTGTGTTATCTAAGAAGTCATTCTTATTTCTTTTTCCTAAATATAGTCTTATCCATTTAATCAAATAAGCAAAACAAGTAGAAATAATCTAAAGATGTCTTGAAGTCAACTATGGGAGACTTTGTGCTACCATAATTGTCTTTAGTCTATGTGTGTTTTATGTTTCAAGATATTGGAGAGACTTTGAGCTCCCCTTATACTTCATAATATTTTACTCTATTTTAGTTTTTGGTAGAGACTTTATGCTACACTTCATTCTATTGTGTTACTTTGTCCTAAATTAGTAGGAGAAGCAATGAAAGACTTTATGTTTTCATGAGTTTCTTGCAGATCTAGTTACTACCCAGGCAGAATTCATGTTGTTTGTTAAACATCATTATTGAAAGAAGAGAAATGCCTTTAGTAATTACACAAGAATTCTCCTTTATTTTGTGAACATCATCTCTGAAGAAAGAGAGATGGATGGTATGATTTCACCCTTGAGTCTATTTTTAGTTTATATTAGTATATTATAGTTTATAGGAAATCTCCCCTTACTGAGAGGAGAGATTTATCTCATAATGGCTGTGGTAACCACACCCATTTTGCCATATAAATCTCATTGTGTTGTGGTTTATATACCAATTTTTCCATTAGTTATTTGATGACAAAATATTCATCCAATAATTTTTGGTGACTCCATTGGGGAAGAACATGCAATTTAAAGCCTCAAGCTTCAAATTGAAGTGTTTCCAATTCTTTTCCATTCTACACTCTGGTAGATCCATGGTATGCATGAATCTAGAGAGCTCAAGGTATTGTTGATCATATGTTTGAGTTAGTGCAGCAAAATAATTTTGACTTTTCTCCTCCACAATCTTGCCTTCAACAAACTAGGAGTTTTTTTCCTATAGACGTCAGGTCCCCAATACTAAGCAAAGCTTCTCTTTCCTCTGCTAGCAGAGCTTTGTCTATACGTACCCTATAGAGGTTCATTATCCCTCCTTTTAATCATCATATCATGGCAGCCCAAGGCCCTTGGGGTAACACTTTTGGCCCTCTAAATCTAACCCCACCTTTACATGAACTACCCTATAGTTCAAGAAAGAATTTTCCCAAGTTCTATGGTGATGGGAGAGTTCATCCTGATGAGCATATATAGCTTTCTACATAGCCTGTGGTGTGATAGGCATTGAGTTTGAAGATATAATGGTCGAGCTATTTATGGAAACATTCCAAGGTGCACTGGTTTTATCATCTATAAGCATAAATAGTAACTGACTAGAACACTCTCAAGGCCAAGTTTGAGGCTAGGTTCAAACCTATAGAAGATACACATGACTTGTTAGCCCAGCTTACACAAATGAAGAAGGAGCCTCATGAACCTATGCGAGACTTCATTGCTAAATTTGACAAGCTAAGGAAAAGGATTCCTATAATTGCTCAGCGAATGCCAAAAAATCTTAAGTGCTTCTTCATCAAATTTTAGCTTCTTAAAGTGAGTTTCCTGCTGAGGTAGGCTGGCCACATAGATCTTGTTGCAGCTCTAATTTTGGCCACTGAGGTTGAAGATGATCTTATTTTGGTAGGAAAGATAAGAAGAGATCCTAATAGAAATAAAACTTCTTTATCTTCTAAAAATTTCTCTACAGGCACCACTGATCATATAGTGCAAAAGCTAGCAAATGAATTGTTAGCTCTAAAAAATAAAATGGCACAAGGGATGTATGCCCCTCCTTCTTCTTAGGATATACCAAGGAGGATTTTTTCCAACTAGTCATATCAAGGCAAAGTTGCCAGAAATCAAAGGAAACCAAATTGTCTTCCTCCCCCATAGGGGAAGGTTGCCATTGAAGTATCATCGACTAACTCAGCAGTTGGTTATCATCAAGCTGAACATGATTTTTCTTTCCAACCTGAGTTGGACCAAGAAGATGACACTGATATCTTTGTATAAGGTGAAGAAGAATTAGCTAGCGACTCCAACATTGGTTTCTTGAATTACCAAGATGAAGCTAGAAGTAAGAGAGAAGTGTTTAATGGATCAAACATTGTTTTTACTAGGTCCCAAAACCAGTCAACTCAATAAGCTGATAAGGTAAAAATAAGAGAAGAATCTCAACTAGTAATTTCAATTTATAAATGGGGGACTTCACTACCTTTCCAATCAAAAGACCTAGTGATCAATAAAAAAGTAAGTACCTCAAACAACCCTGCACCTTCTGCTTCAATTTCTCATACCAGTACCACACCCATCCAAACCTAGAATGATGGACTTCCTTCCTTTATTATTATTTATTTTTAGTCATTTGATATAATTGACCATACTAGGAAGACCAAAATCCAAATTTTTGAGTTTGAATACTTACAAGCCAACCCTGAGTAGTTGGATAGGTTAGTTGAATGCATCAAGAACAAAATTGTCCCCATAGGATAAAATGTTTCAAAGGTGACTCGTGATCCCCCAAAAATGCATCCACCCAAAAAAAATTTGTCATTACTCCTCCTATTGCCCCTGGGAAGATATAACCTTTCTATGTTTTTTTGTTGATAAATGGTCATAAGTTGAGCAACTACATAATAGACTCTGGCGCTTCTGACAATGTGATGCCTGCCAAGGTGGCAGACTCTCTCAGTCTCACTCTAACTAAAAATTTTGAGAGATGTTTCTCCATGGAAAACAAACAAGTGACAATTTTGGGTCAGATCAAAGATGCCCAATTTGTATTCACGTCCTTCCCAAAAAAAGGATTAAAATGATAGTTTGGTGGCCAACGTTCTAGCTTCCTATGGCATTCTTCTTGGACAAAATTTTTGCAAGGATGTTGGTGGAGAATTGAACATAGACTTGTCTGAGGTGAGGATACCTATTAAGGGCATCATGCAAAGGCTAATTCCTAAGAAGAAATAAAAACATATTATCACTCAAACATCTGACCCTGAAGCTCAAATTTTGTTTGAATCCTCAAGAATGGGTAACTACTTCTTGTCTATAGAAGATGTTTCTTTTCATCAAATGAAAGTTCTGTAAGTGACAATCCAAAAAATTTAGACAAGACATCAGAAGAATTGGTAGAGCAATGTTTAGATGAAAAAGGATCTTCCCTCTCTAATGAAGAAAAGTCTGAAAGGAGATCAAATTCTAATGATGTCTAGATTCTAGAATTTGATGGTAGCAATTCTTCTACCGGTTTTGGAGTTGGAATTGTTTTGATATCTCCGTAAGGAGATATTTTCTCCTATTCATATAAGTTATAGTTTAGCAATAAAAAAAACACCACCTATTATTAATCTTTGTTGCTCAGATTGAAAGCTGCTCAAGCTAAAAATGTTAAGCTTCTTCACACTTGAAGAGATGCTGAACTAGTGGTTTTTCAGGTGAGGAACCTGTATCAAACCAAGAATGAAAGATTGTGACATTATCACAATCTGGTGTGGGACTGCCTTGAAATTTTTGAGGCTTTCATTATTTCTATAGTGTCCAAAGAATTCAATGATCGAGTAGATTCCTTGGCCATCTCTACAAATCTCATAATTCCTCACCAAAATTTTAAAGGGAATAAGTACACTATTGAGTTGGTCTTTCAACCAAGTGTACTTGATAATGCCAACCATTGGCAAGTGTTTAATGAGGACAACCAAATCATTAATTTTTTAGAATAGATGGATAGCTTTGAGGATCTTTATTTTGAAGATAGTGAATCTCTACTATGGGAATCAGTTCCTGAAATAAATTTAAAAATTGGTGAAGTGTTCATTTAGCTCAAAGTGAATAAAATTCCGAAAGGGTTAGTTTATCTTGAGAAGCTATTCGATAATCATGATAGTTTTATCAAGAAACAACAAATGGATTCTAGTTCCTCCAAAGATTTTGATGAAATAAATTTGGGTACACAAGATAATCTCAAAATGGTCAACATTGGGAATTATTGCACTCCTGATGAAAAACTCAAATTCATTACCCTGCTTCACCATTACATTATTTTTTTGGTGTACTCTTATGATGATCTAAAATCTCTCAAACCTAAATAATTTTGGCATGAAATTCCTCTCAAGGTTGGGTCATTGCCTCAAAATCAAAAATAAAGGCAGTATAACCCTAAGATATCAGGTACTATTCTTTTTGAGATTTAGAAAATGTTAAATGCGAGGATAATTTTTTGAATCCATCATTCCATCTGGATTGTGAACATAGTCCCTGTGAGAAAAAAGAATGGATAATTTCACCTTTATGTTGATTTCAAAAATCTAAATCAATCCTCTTTAAAAGACAACTACCCCCTGCCCATCATGGATCAACTACTTTAGATAGTGACTGGCTCAGAGATGTTATCAATATTAGATGGTTTTTCAAGATATAATCACGTGGAATTTGGTGAAGTAGACCAACATAAGACCACTTTCACTACACCTTGGGGCAATTTTGCATATCATAGAATACCTTTTGGTTTGATCAATACTGGTGCCACCTTCTAAAGAGTGATGGATCTTGCCTTCAAAAATGAAATGGGGAAGTTCATTGTGGTATATCTTGATGACTTGACCATCTTTTCCAAACATCGTTCTGATCATGTGCATCATTAACAACAAGTGGTGGAATGATGTCAACAAAATGAAATTTCTCTAAATCCTAAGAAATCAATTTTTAGGGTTATAGAAGGGAAACTTATCAGTCACACTGTATCTTGAGAAGGCATAAAGATCAACCTAGAAAGAGTTAAATCCATCCAAGATCTTGCTCTTCTTGCTAGTAAGACTACAATACATTCTTTCTTTAGAAAGGTGAATTTTCTATGAAGGTTCATTCTTGAATTCACAGAGAAGACTCACCAAATTGTCAACATGATGAAGGGTAAAGCTAATTTTTGATAGAATAAAGAAGGCAAGTTAACATTTCAAGAGATCAAGGAAGCTATCACCTATGCCCCAATTCTAGTTTGTCGAGATTATACCAAAGACTTCATAATATATAGCTATGCTTTTGAACACATGCTTTCAACCATTTTAGTTCAATAGAACAAAGAAGGTGTAGAGTCCCCCATATCTTTTATAAGTTGTCCTCTCAAAGATCATGAGCTAAAATATTCAAATATGGAAAAGCATGCTTATGCTATAGTTAAGGTGGTAAAACACTTCTATTTTTACATTCTGAACTCACACACTATTACTCTGGTTCCTGATACAATAGCAAAGTCCATTCTAACTCAACAAGAGTTTGGAACTAAAAGGGGTAATTAGATTGCTAAAATATAGGAGTTTGATCTTAATATCAAACCCATGAAGCTTGTGCGAGGAAGAGGTCTCTACCAATTAATTGTTGATAACATACTAGAGGAAGCAGGGCATGAAGAAACAGAGGTTAAAGACATGCCTACAGTTCTCTTTGTCACTACTAAAAATGAGTGGTATTCCAATATCACTTATTTCCTTACCTATGGTGAGTGTCCTACCCACCTATCTCATAAATAAAAGAGGATTTTTAAGTTGAAAGTTGCTAACTTTGTTCTATGGGACAATGGTTTATACAAGAGGAGCCTTGATGGGGTATTTCTTCGTTGTGTAGATAAAGTGTAACAGAGAAAACTTTTGGAGTCTTTCCATAATTTGGCTTGTAGAAGAAATTTTTTTGCACCTGTGATTGTGCATAAGATTCTATGAGCTAGGTACTATTGGCCTACTTTGTTTTGAGATTCATACACTTGGGTGTGTAGATGCAAGCTATGTCAATAGTTCATTGGGAAAGCCAAGTTGGCTGCATTACCTTTCAAGTCAGTGGTGATCAAAGAGCCATTTCCAACAATGGGGTATTGATTTCAATAGCACTATAAACCCATCTTTGAGTGCTAGACATGACTATGTTCTCGTAGCCATATATTATTTTACCAAGTGGGTGGAAGCCATTCCAGTCAAGCATGATACTTTAGAAGTGGTATGTAATTTCTTCAAGCAAAATATTATTTCCTAGTTTGGAGTCCCAACCAAGATTATAACAGATAATGTATCTTATTTCTCTTCTCATGAGGTTACCCAGTTCTACTATTATTATGGGATTATCCTCTCCCACTCTTCTGACTATTATCTGTAAAGAAATGGTCAAATAGAATCAAGCAATAAGAACCTGGTGACCATTATCAAGAAGCTGGTAGATGACAATCAGAGAACCTGACATAAAGCATTTTTTGATTCTTTATGGGTAGATAGGATTACACCCAAAAGGTCTATAGTTATGTCACCATTTCAACTTTTGTATGGTTTGAATGTAGAGATACCAATCACCCTAGAACTACCAGCACTAAAGTTGGTAAAGGCAGTCGAAGATCAAACATTTGAATATTCCATCGACAATAGGATCATATGCTTGACTAAACTAAATGAGCAACAAACTATGGTGGTGGACCATATTGCTACACATCAAATTCTAGTAAATAAAATCTTTGACTAGAAAGTAAGGATTCATGATTGTCATAGTGGAGATCAAGTCTTGTTGTGAGACAAGAGGAGAGAACCAAAAGGAATGTATGGAAAATTGGATTCCTTATGGAGAGGTCCATTTTCCATTCATTGATTAAATGGTAAAAATAGTTTCTTGCTAAAATATTAAGATAGAATGCCATTTTTATTACCTCACAGTGGGCAGCATCTAAAGCACTTCAATCCTTGAAGTATTAGATAAGTCCAGTTGTACATTTGTATAGTCTTTATTTGTTTCATATTGTTCATTTGGTTTTTGGCATCTTTCTCTTTTTGGATGGCATGACTCCATAGCCCAATGGCATAGATGAAGGCACTTAGAGTCTAGATTTTACTTCCTTCAATTGTTTCAAAATACAATTGATAGAATTTCCCCAATTAAAGCCAACTATTGTTCCCAAAAATTTCACTTGTTTTTATAGACAACATGTCAACCATTTTGGTCCTGCAAGCCAAAATGGTCTCTTTCTTTTTCAAAATGTTCTGAGTAGTCAAGTTATTCAATTGCACAAGCTTTTCTAGCTAAGGAAATCATAGGATTAAAAGGTGGGCTTTCACAAGGAAAAATCTCAAAACACTTAAGGCATTTCTTAAAAAAATTGTAAGGATGGTTCAATTCCAAGGTTCAATAAAAAGGTCTAATGGTGGGGTTCAATAATATGGAATGAACTATCTAATTGTTGAACCATTAAACACCACCTCCGAAAGGTTCAAAGAGTTCAAAGGTTCAATGAGTTCAAAGCTTCAAGGCATTCAAAGGGTTTAAAGATTCAAAGTTTAAGCGAATGGTTCAAGCAAAAGATTCTAGAAAAAGTTTTAACCAAATGGTGTAAACAATTGCTTCAATGACACCTTGAACTCATAAAGAAGACTAAGTGAATGTGGTTCTACAAAACATTGAACCGTTGAACTATCGAACCGTTGAACTTTGAATGGTTAAACCATTGGACTGGTGAACTTTGAAAGGTTTAAAGGTTCAAGGTTCAAAGTGGTTCAAAGAAACTAGTGATGTCCCCACAAACATAAAATTTAGGGCAATGAAATAACTATTGATTATTGAATAACACAGACCTGAGAACAAACTCAGTGACCAGCCAAGGAACGAGCTGAAGAAACTAGTAGAAGGTGAGAAGATAGCCCCGAGAGCTCAAATCAGTAGGAAGAGACAAAATATAGCAAGGAAAGAGGGAATTAAAAAAATAATCTAGAAATGTCAGTGGAAGAGTTATTCTAGTAGGTGGAGCATTCCACCAAGTGGATATTAGAGAACACAAGCATTAATGGTGCAACCTATTTTTATTCATTTGAGTAAAGATGAGTGGACAGTCATCTAAGTATCAAAAATAACAGTGGCCTTACCTTTAAGAAGATTAGGTGACCCATGCTTGGGAGAGGACATCTGATAAGATTTGAATGGCTCTAGCATGGCCTCTGCATAGAACTTTCTCTTTCCAATACATTCAATGCAGTATGGGCCATTTTGTGAACACAAGTGCCAAAGTATTTCTTTGGAGGCTATATATTGTAATCTCTCAGTTTGTAAAAAAGGGGATCTCTCTGTTATTGGAAGGGAAACTCTACCCAAATTGAAAGGAATTCATAAGACATTGAGCTTAGACTGTTAATCATATTTCATCAAGTGAATGAGAAAGCAAGTGACCTTTCAAACTTTGTGTTGAAATAGCTTGTGTTATCTAGGAAATTGTTCTTATGTATTTTTCCTAAATATAGTTGTGTCCATTTAATCAAATAATTAGAACAAGTGGAAATAATCTAAAAGATGTCCTAAATTTGACTGTAGGAGACTTTGTGCTGCCATAATTGTCTTTAGTCTATGTGTGTTTTATGTTTTAGGATATTGGAGAGACTTTGAGCTCCACTTATCCTTCATAATATTTTACTCTATTGTAGTTTTCAGTGGAGACTTTGTGTTGCACTTCATTCTACTGTGTTTCTTTATCCTAAATCAGTAGGAAAAACAATGAAAGGCTTTGTGTTTTCATAGGTTTCTTGTGGATCTAGTTACTACCTAGGAAGAATTCTTGCTATTTGCTAAACATCATTTCTAAAAGAAGAGAAATGCTTTTAGTAATTACACAAGAATTCTCCTTTATTTTTTGAACATCATCTCTGAAAAAAGAGAGATGGATGGTATCATTTCACCCTTGAGTCTATTTTTAGTTTATATTAGTATATTATAGTTTATAGGGAACCTCCCCTTACTGAGAGGAGATATTTATCTCATAATGGCTATGGTAACCACACCCATTTTACCGTATAAATCTCATTGTGCTATGGTTGATATACCCATTTTTTTTATCAATTATTTGATGACAAAATATTCACCCAACAACTTCAACTTACTAGATGTTTTATCTAACTCAGATTTCAATGACTCATTTTCAATTACATAACTTGAATATTTATCTTCTTTGGCTTTCAGGCTTATAGACAAGATTTCTAATTGACAATTGAGATGCTTGACCATATCTTAATTCTCCTTGGTATCTTCATTCATTATTACTTCATATACACTAAATTACTCCTCCTAGTCCTTGACTTTAGACTTCATCTTCTTTTTAATCTTCTTCTCAATCTTTAGTTCTTTAAGGGCATTCATCAATCCCATCTCATAGTCCACCTCATCATCATCATTATCTAAATCACTCCAAGTAGACTCATTTTGATGTGAGAAACTTCCTTACTCATCCATGAATAGGGATTCATCTTCAATAGGACCATCATCTTCATGATCATACTTTGAGTCACTATCTTCACTCTTATCTGATGAGATACAATCTTCTTTGGTGTAGAGACTCTTCTTGTTCTTGAAGGACTTCTTGTTGTTATGCTTTCTAAATCCTTTCTCCTTATATGTCTTCTTGTCTTCATATTGCCATTCAAGATGTTCTTCATCATCATTATTTTCATTCTTATGAGGGAACTTACAAGGAAAATGTCCTATCTCTCCATAGTTGAAACATTTGAAGGGTAGTTTACCCTTATACTTCTCTGAGCCTATTTTTAATTTCCTAGTAATCAAATAAATTAGTCTATCCTCATCAATGTAAGAAAACTTATCCTCTTTGGGTTATTATCTTAGAAATTATTCTTAGGCTTCATCTCTATATTGAATGTTTCTTCCTTCTTTGGTGGTATATCATTATTCTTCCTCATCTCATAGGCATTAAGGATACCATGCAATTCATCCAACTTCAACTGAGTAAGATCATAAATTTCTTCTAAAATATATACTTTAAGATAAAACTTGAAAGAGAGGGACCTTAATAACTTTTTAAATATAGTACCTTCTTCAAGGTTCTTTCCAAGAACTCAGATGATGTTCACAATCTCATAAACTCTATATAGAAAAGATGCCACATAATCTTCTTCCTTTATCTTGAGACTCTCAAATTATCTTCGATGAGTCTACAACTTTACCAACTTAAATTTTGAGTCTCTATCATAAATAGTCTTCAATTTATCCCACACTTCCTTATCAGATGTATAATGGATTACCTTGGTGTATTTAATATCTAAAATACCACAAGTGATAGCATTCATTTCCTTAAAATTGTTCTCAAACAACTTCTTATTTGTAACACTGGATGGAGGAATAGTAGGTGCAGAATGACCATCCATAAAATATAGCCAAATGTCAAACCCTAGGGACATGATGTAGGTCCTTATCCTTGCACTTGAAAAAGCATAATTAAATCCATTTAACATCAGTGATTACTTAGTAGAGAAACCTCTTTGATGACTACCCATATTGTACCTTGGATCTCCTTCAAGCTATCAAGCCTTTACCAAAGGGCCTTCTTTGATACCAATTATTAGAGGTAAAATCACTAAGAGCAGGGGGTTAATAAATGAGCCTAGATAATCTTTATTCAATTTAAAACATTTGAAAACTCTTACTCAAGTACCATAAGCATTCATGAAGCATACACACCATTCATAGCAATGAACAAGAGAGACAATAGAAGATCAAATACATAACACATGACATATGTGGGAAACCCTCTTAAGGGAGAAAACCCATTAAAACATATAATTGGACTACTTTCCTATAATAATAAGAACCAATTTATACTAGTTGTAACTAATCAAAGAACTACCATCCCCTATTTTAGTGAGACTAAAATCCCACATAGAGATACTATACATGTATAGATGAGCTACCATAACAACTAGACCTTTAGAAAATTTCACCTTACAAGGAGGCTGAAACCCGCTAGATTTTGAGCTATTGTAACAACACTTATGAACACAACATCTCTTCAAAACTGATTGCCTACCAATCTGATGGAAATACAAAATATATCACCTCTCTTCAACTCTACACACTCCATGCATCCAAAGCCACCTTTTGGATCACCCTAGACCTCTTAGCTTATCCTCAACATAAAATATTTCTAGTATAACATCAATAACTTAACCCATAGGTCATACACATAGTCCTTAATATACTTTACTCATCTACTGGGCACTCTACCTCTCTTTCACTCCACAACTCTCACATGAACCTTGCATAAGTCACCCATAAAAATATAGAAACTAAAAAAATTTATTTCACTATTTATAGAGATATCATAAATTAACATTTCCAAAATATTTCATGATGACCATAACACATGCCTTCACCCTTAATGTATCTATATGGGTTACCTTAAATCACAACCCTCTTTCAAATAGGGCTAAGTCACCTTTTAGATGATATGAAGACCCATTCACCTCTTTGAAAAAATTTCAAGAAAAATAAGACCATATGACCACTTCAAAATTCATATACCCATTACACATGACCCCTTTGACATCCTTAAATGATCACATTTTCCAAAACATTCTTCTTATAAAGCATAATTTTCTCAAATAACATTTTGTGCACATAGTCACCATGAATATATATAAAGTTAACTTATTAACCTTTGTTAATAATACATATGATTGGTCAAACCTTTATAATGCACAAATATGGTCCTCATGGATTATACAAAATTCTCCAATATCTAATTCCTAATGAGACATCCAAATAACAACAAAATAAGCTTGAACATTCTTCTCAAGTCACTTGTATAATACATTCAAACACACAATCAAATTTGGAACTTCATAACTTTGATTGTACAAATTTTTAGACATTAAAATATATATTTCCATATGTAATTAGATTCATATTTATCTTGGATCAAAATATATAGACAAAATATAGAGCACTAGTTTTTCCTTTGTTAAATTCAAAAATTTGAATTCAAATGTTCACAGTTAAACTTCAAATAATTGAACTCATCTTGTTCAATATTAAAATATTGATTCAATTCACACCATCAATATCTTTGGATAAAACATGTATTTATGTTATAGTGATCACTATTTGATCTTGCTCAAAACCCCTATGATCATGACACTTAGCACCTTTATGTGTTTTATGAGCACTTTTATTGTTAAACATCATGCACTTCTTATCATCTCAAAACATACACACCATTAGATAAATATTTTATGATCTCCATGAACCTTTGGATATTTATTTGGTTGTAATTTTTATTTCTTACAAAATTGACTAAGTATGGGAACTATTGCAATCTTCCTAGAAGGCCAACTTTAGACCTCAATAAATTTTGCTACACTTGGATGCATGAAATAAAATTTAGATTAGATGATCACCTCACATAGGATAATCCAACCATATATAAAAATAATTCTAAAACCTTTACATATGAAAGATATAACTCCATTAATATTCTCACTCAAAATTTTCTCCCACATTGCCAACTATGTCAAGAATTGTCTGGAAAGGCCAACTTTGCACATGCATAGATTTTGATGCACTTCATTGTATGACCTAAAATTTAGTGAAAATAAATTAGGCATAAAAATAAATTAATCCAAATGATCAAATTATTTTTAAACTTCCACATATGTGATATGTGACTACATCAAAATTCCTACTCAACGTTTCTTGCCACATGCAAATTTGGCTATGGGAAAACATTATCAAATTGCTTCGGAGCCTAACTTTATATTTGAATATCTTTTATCATGATTCACTTCATGAATTTAAATTTAGTTTATATAAACTATGAATAATAATAAACAAAACCATATAAACATTTCCTCCTAACACCTTTATGCATGGGAATGTTGACATCATCAACATGCTTACTTGACTTTATTTGAACATAGAAAATACTATCAAAATGCCTGAGAGCCCAAATTTACACCCAAATATATTTCAATGTACTTCATCACATGACATGAGATTTAGTGCATAGTAACTTGGTACTAATTTTATTACAACTATATGACCAACTCCCCTTGACTCATCCACACATGACAATTATGATGTCAACAAACTACCTACTCAAATTTTATGCCACTAGACCCAAAACGTCTAGATGAAAATAATGATCAACTAATGAAATCCACTCATTCACACAAGCACTCAAATCATTCTTGAATTTTGATAGGACAACTTACACATGTTCAAATCACCATAGTCATCCTTAAACATCTCTAACTATTCAAACTTTGAAGATCAACCAAACTTACTTCAAACACACTAGGACAAGCACATTATACACTTTTTCATTATCACTTAGATTATATAATCACTTCATCCATGTACTTGGATACTTCCATGACATCATTGATAATTCTCCTATCTCCATCCCTCTTTTTAATAATGTCCCTTTTTTTTAAAACTCTTTGGTACTAGGTTTAGAGACCATAATATGAAACCTATTCTTTGAAACCATATGCCTAAACTTGTTTAGTCCTCTTACAACAATAAGAACTTATTTATTCACAAATGTGTACTTGACCCCATAATCTTCCAAACATTGACTAAAGAATGTCATTAGTTATTTTACACCATCATTATTTTACATCAACATACCTAAGATATTAACAAGGTTAGTAAATGAATATAACATGAAGTCTTTAGCAAAATTAGGCTTCACAAGATTGGGAGCTTATGTAATTTCTTGCTTGATGGCTTCAAAGTTGATCTTACCTTATTTATTCCAAGAGAAAACTTGTTTCTTATTAAGCACGGATATTATATATTTCACCAAATATGTAAAATTAGGTATGAACCTTTTTACAAATTTATCTTACCTAGGAAGCTTTGGAGTCCTTTCTTATGCAAGGAAATGATATGCCTAGAATATTCTCTATCCTTTCCAGGTTAATAGTTATACCATATATGGAAACAACATATCATAGGAGCTTAACTTCATGAATAACAAAGATTCATTTTTTATGGTTGAGAGATACTCCATACTGCCTACACCTTTCAAACACTTGCCTTAGGTGTATTATATGTTCATTTTTTATCTATAGAACATATTTATGTAATTTAGATATAGAAAAAACATTTAATTTATTAATAAATCCATTTCCATTTCTCTTTGAAAGGTAACACCAACATTTGAAAACCCAAAGGGCATCTTACTATAGGAAAATGTCTCCCATTTTATGGTGAATGCTATATTGAACTGATCATCTTCATTCACTAGAATTTAATTATAACTATAATATCCATTTAGGAGAGAGAAACATTGAAAACCTAAACTAACTTGCAAAATCTACTCCATTGAGGGTAAAGGACAGTGATCTTTGAGTGACACACTATTAATATCTCTAAAATACACACAAAGTCTTATCTCTCCATTCTTATTTCTAATAGGAACAAGGGTAGATACCCATGTTGAATTCTTGATATGAAAGATTAATTTAGATTCAAGGATTTTGGTAAGTTCTAACTTCATTAGTTGTTCAATCTTGAGTTTAATGGGCCTTTGTTTTTTCCTAACTAGTTAATCTCCAAGTTCCAATTCAATGGTATGATGTGTTAGGATAGGATCAAACTATTTTAGGTCCTTATGTTCCAAAGAAAACATGTCATGAAATTCTCTACACAAGTCAATGAATGATTTCTTCTCTAATGTATAACATAACTTCTTAGCTTGACGAGTTTGTCTTTAAAGATCAATACCCTTTCATAATTATCATCCTTTTTAGACATAATTTTTCATTATTCATTTGGTCATATTCCTAAAATATACTCTCTAAGGTCACCAAAACCTTGTGTATCTTATTTTTTCTTAGATGTATAATCTGATTATCAAATTATTCTTGGAGTCTCTTTTGGTTTCTTGAAAAAAACTCAGCTTCATTTTACAAGAAGTGTGAAATGTGTTTGTCACTATCAAACACATGAAAAGACACCTAATTATTAGGTATGTAATGTTTGAAAATTATATTTATGTGAGATTTATTTACTTATTATTTTATGGTAGTGGGCATATCAAATTGTGTTCCTATGGTAGTTAGTCTATTAGCATGATTATTCTTCTCCATTAGGATTGATTGTATGTTGAATAAATTTATATCTTCAAGAAAATACCATACCCTATGCATATAATAATTTATCAAAGGATTATTTATATAAACCACATTCATAACTTGATGTAAAATCAATTCACTATCTCTATACACTTTCAAATCCTTGATTCTTTTTCTCCTTACACATTCAAGGCCATGAATACAACCTTCATACTCAACCACATAACAAGTACAAATGGAGTGGAACCCATATGAATCATGGTACTATTTTTTAGATTGGTAAACCAACTTAAAACCATCTCCTACACCAATATTACTTATTTATAAATCAAAAAACATTTTCCATATTCCATCATTCTCACCTTCCTCTTTGGCAAGTACGGGTATTGGCATTTCTTCCTCATTTAAGCAATACACTCCTAAACCATTTTCCTCCATGGAATCATAAGGATCATGATCATAGGTGTTAGTACCATACTCATCAATAATAAAAAATAATAAATTCATTAAATATTTGAAGAAGCACCATCATCCACAATATGCTCATCTTTATCATTGATAACATAATTCAAATTGGCACTTACTTCAACTTAAGGTTCAATATGAAATCTAGCAAGTGGTTTATTCCTAATTATTACCTCTGATCCATACGTTGTCATAATGTATAAGAAGTAAATTTTTTTTGAGATGTATCCTCCTATTTTAGCTATAAAATATCTTGAAATATAGATTAAAAAATGAGCAAGCAATTCAAAAACAACAATGTCTTGCAGGATGGGTAAACTAGGATAATCATGCAAGAAAACCTTCAACACTTTGATCAATAAAACTAAATTGGTAGGTTTACAATATAAATTAATCACTCCTATGATATGTGTTTCACATTTTAGGCCCAAATTATTAGCTACAACCTTGGGAATCGTTGATGTAGAGGCTCCACTATCAACTATGCAGTTATGAACTAGTTTATCACCCATTATGAGAGTGAGGTAAAAAGGTAGAGGATTATTAGATTTGGTACATGATTCCACAATACTATTAGTATAATTGGTAAGATAAAAATTTATATGGCCATAAATTGGTGATGGATGACTAACATGGATAGTGGTTAACTATTTTTGCAAAATTTCTTTTTAGATAGGCATATGAAGGACATCCCAAAGAGAAATAAATGTCTTGGTATTCTTCAATGAGTTTAAAATTTTTAGTTTATAAATACCTAATTTCTCTTGATCCTTTTGAGGAAAATAATATCTTAGAACTTGAGGTATTAAATTACCTTGAGCATACTTTCCAATATTCTGCCTTGAATGAAGTGTAGGACTTAGAGTGACTGCCATGTTTGTAGTCATGCTTTATTGCCTTGTATGAAGATTAGATGAACTTGTAGGAACATTGTTAACATCCCCTAGTTCCTTCCTCTTAGATCTTGTATTGTCTACAATATAATTTCCTTGGTTAAACACATGCGTATCTTTAATTAAGAAGTTTGTGAAAATTTTTCCTTGAGGCTACCAACCTTTATTTGTTTGCATGAGGACTTCATTATTTGTTGATAACTAAAGAGTGACTCATCCTTAAAAACCTAGAGATTTATTTAAATCTTAATTTTCATCCATGAACTGATCTTTTTTCCACTCTTCCCCTTGCATTAAGTTTTTTTGAACCAATACCATTGATCTTGCATTGGAGGTTAAAGTAGGATTATATGAATTGGTAGGCCTGTTGAAATTAGGTTGGCTTTGACCTCTCCCTTGCCCATATTATTAACCATATTATTGATAATGGGGATAATTATTTTTATTAACACCATTTTGAATTATTTATTGCCTAAAATGATCTCTTAAAAATTGAATTTTTGTATCTTTATCTATGGCATCATCATCTTCCTTCTTAGGAATAATCTTTGGCTTAGCATTAATAGTAGGAACTTGGGGAACCAACAAGAATATTAGGTAGCAGAGGCATAAAAAAATTTGGTGGAAATTTTCTTACTTTAAAGAGGCCATTAGTATCTCTAATGGTAAGGTCATATGCCTCAAGTAGAGTGAAACCACCCATGGATTGTAGCATGATGGAAATATCAGTGCCAATGGCTCCCAAGTATTTGGGAAAGACAAACCTAGTAGGTGGTCTCATGGGAAGAGGAAACCTATACCAAGTCTTTTAAAATATCTAATTAAAATCATGTATTATATCTTTGGATAAAATTGAGATTATGTATGAGTGAAGTGTGGTCACTCTCATCTTCAAATCTTGATGTTATCAGCACTCCAAAATCATCCCATGTTATGATGCATCCACCAAGAAAATTCCTATACCAATCAAGTGATTTATCTCTAAGGGACATGGAAAGAAGTCTAAAAGTAATATTTACCTCAGTGAAATTGTGAAAACTAATAAAAATTTATATATCCCTAATGTTATCACTAGGAGTGACATGGCCTTCACCATTGAATATAGGAAGACTCTTAGTAGTATTAGAGGGAATTTCATCATAGGCCTCAAGATGAATTGGATTTTTAGTGTTAAAGGTTAGGAAGGAATGTTTCATAGCCATGTTTTCTTCAATTTCTTATTCACTCTCTTATTCTTCTTGGCTAGAAAAGTCCTCTTACTCTTAAAAGGGAAGAATAGGCTGAGGGATTGAACTTAAAGAGGAAGTACAGGTTGAACAAGTGGATTAATGGGATTGAAAACTCTACTACAAGATGACCTAGTAAGGACCATGAAGTGTGAGAATAAATATATGACAAAAATGGTCTAAAACCATATTTTACCTTGAATAGAGTCACCAAATGTTGAGTAATACACCAATATGTAGTTGATGTTTTCAAGACCACCAATCACATTGACATGTTATCTTTAGGACAATGGGTCCCATTAGGAATGATAGAACTATTGTAATTAGATATTTCACTCTATAGGAGTTTTTTCAATCCTACTAAAATATTTGGTCAACATTGTAATAATTTTAGGTATGTGGGTTACCTATAAAAGAAGTAAACCTCTAGGTTTAAGGGCTAGCTCCCTAAATTTGTATTTAAGTGCTTATCACCTATACTAATAGATTGCTTGTGGTAAAAAGGGTTAAAAGTTTACATGAAAATATACTATTATAAGGTGGTGATACACCATAATTATTTCCACAATACTATCATGCTTCTTTCACTAATAAACAATACCTACATACATACTTCAAAGTCTTAAGATGTTCTAACATTAGAGGTGATATGAATGAGAAAACTCAAGGTGAGTGAACTAGAGGGAATATTATTGACTCTAAGTACACTTTATCACTTGAAAATATACAAACAAACTATCTACACTCTATATGACATATTAGAATGAGAAATTCTTACACTAGAGATGAAAGGATAGGAAAAGTAAGGAAGAATCACTAGATCTCACCATTAATCACTTTGCACACTTAGACAAGATGTTTGTGAACTCAAAATTAGAATTATTTTATTATTAAAATTCAAATTACAACATAAAAATATCAAGGCTTTGCTATAACATGTGTGGTATTTTCTACAAGAGCCAAAATGGTTGGTACTTATAGAATGTGAAGAAGGAGAGAGAAAAATGAAGTCCAAGTGTCATAAAATGACTTGTCAAGATAAGACAAAGATTTAAATTTATAGGATAAATGAATATTAAATAGATCATGAAAGGTATATATGGAAAAATGTCTCTCCAAGAATAAAACTCCTCAAATATTATGTAGGACCCTTCAATTACTTGTTTGGAAACTACCTTCATCATTTAGCCTTATTTGAATGATCCACAATAGACTAGGGATATATAATATCATTTAAATATGAGTGGAGGGGGTTATAAAAAATAAATAACATGCATTTGATGTGTCCATAATCATCAATATTATTTTTTCCAAGTGTTCTCACTACATATAGTCATAATCACCCTTCTTTCACTCACCCCTCACACTTGGCACCAAGGTAGTCTTTAGTTTCTCAAACCAATCCATACAAGGAGTGATGTGAAACTTTTAAATATTCCTCATGACCTTATATCAATCAATTATACCTTAAATATCCTTTTAATTAAATTTGTCACCTTCTCACTTGATGATCACTCACTATTCACTATGTCATTTTGGACTGGTTGAATTGAAGGTGTTAACAAAGATACTTATGAGATTTTATGAAGAAATAAATGTATATGAGGAGTTAGGTTAGGTATAATTGTCTCTCCCATTGTGATCCTCATCTTTTTAAACCCTTTTTTATATACACATCATCAAAAAATATCAAGAAAATCTAATATGTACCCTATTTGTATAAATAGGGTAAAAGCCAAATTGATGGGAAGGAGCCTTGGAAAGTCTTCTACAAGTTAAAATTGTTTTCCTACCCAAAATATCTCTTCAAGATGCCTTTAATTATTCATATTTCCCATTGGGTCATTACCAAGGGTTTTAGAGGGTTTTGAGCAGTTTATCCTCTTAAGGATAGTTCATAAAATTATGACACCCAATCTTTAGACAAATTCCACTAAATCCTTATTTAGGACCCTCTTCAACATATCCTAGATCCTTATATTACCTTGCTAGGTATCCATACATATATGATCTTAATATGAATCCTTAATCTCTCCTTTACATTTTTCATACCTTGTCATATATCTAAGCCAAGAAATGACTTATTTTTATCCTTCTCTACAATTTAAAGGTTATCACAAACCTTTTGGATCCCCATGAAGGTGTTTAAATGATCTCACATCCTCACTTGGTATTATAAGTAGAATTGAACCTTCTTTAGGTAGTAGGCCTAGTCATGACCTAGTAGGTTTTATTATACCTATGTGGATTTAGGCCATCATATTTGGAATCTAACACTTGTGAGACCTTATCCATTATTTTAATGTGGAAAATAACCTACATATTTACATGGTGTTATAAAAATCTATTAAAATTCATATAATCATTCAATAAATGGGTTAACCAATGAATATTTAACCTGGTGTGCAATATGTTGACTAAACTCTATAAGGAGAGGATCAAAAACTAGAATATCAAATAACAAAGTTTCAATATCAATCAACACCTAACCAAATTTTTGAAATTGGGTTATAATTCTAGGTGAAACTTGGGGTGGGTATACATATATCTCCTTCCCCTTTCTATATGTTTCTATAATTATCAATGTTTGAATAATTGTTAGACCATGGCTAGAGGAGGGTAAATCTTCATTCCATTCTATAATTTTGATAGTGTTATAGGATTGAGATTATTCAATATATATTATGAAAAATTTCTATAGGATAATTAAGGGGAAACTTAGCACCCATCACTAATAATCTCAAAAGAGAGTCATCTCTTTGAATTGAGCTTGATCTTGATCATAGGTAAGTAGCACATATTCATACTCTAGTTGATGAACTTATATATCATGTGAGTTTATATAATCTTATTGATCTTGAAGACAATATATATGGTATGCAAATAGATTTATATAGTCTTGTCAGTTTTGTGTCTAATCATCATCATGAGTAACATTATAATCCATGTCAATTATCATGAATTGAAGCATGTTATACACTATTACATGCTAAGTAATTTGACCCAAATGCAATTAATTATATCTAAACTTGGAATAGACCTAGACATAAATGGGAATTGAAATGTGATTTGGAAATGAAAAGAGAGAGTTATGAACTAAAAATGTTTGATTTGAACATGAAAATTGGTACTAAGACTATAATTTGATTGCATTATTTAAGTTATTTTGAACTATAAATTTGTAATTTGATTGAAATGGGTCTAAATTCACACAAGAAACATAATGGTAAAATTTGAAACAAGAAATATATGTGTTTGGATAAATTCAAACATGAGACGTAAAAGGGAACACTATTAACTTAAAATTTGGAAGATTATTACCTCTTTGTGAAGGTTTATGTGGATAATTATAAGTTTTTTACACAAAAACCAATCAACCAAACATTCAATCTCATGATCTTACTTTAGAGACTAACATGGGAATACTCCAAATTCAATAATTATTTCTATATACTTTCCTTGAGAGAGGATTATACATTTTAAGATTATATAATTAGTTAATATAGTTATTTATGGTGTTTCAATCCCACCCTTCTCTCAAAAGGTTTATATGTAAAAGATATATTTGGGTGTTATTACTTTTTCAACCCTATGTCAATGAATGTTTTGTGGCCAAAAGGTCTTATTCTAAAGTTTTCATGGGATTTATAGATGGTACTAATATGTATTTCACTACATGTGTACAAAAAATATATCAATTAGATTTTGATATTTAATGGGCCATTTATCAAAGGGTCTTGTACCTTTATAACCACTTAAACGATAAGGTTTTAGTGAAGTGCTAGCAAAAAGATACCACTGATGTAGCCTCAATTTATATACCCCACTAGATAAGTGGGGATGGTACAAATTTTGGGTAATGATGTTCCAATCACTATGACCTAAGGACTCACAAAAAGGTAATGACACCCCATTAACATAACCAAAATAAAAATGAAAGTATTACCATCTTGATTTACAAGAATACCACTAAGGGAAAGTGAAGAGAATAATATACAAATATATTAGGATAAAAAAAAATCACCTCCATGGTTCTGAGTCACCCTACCAAAGGGGAGAGCTGATATGTGAAGGGATCACAAAAGTACAAAATAAAACACTTAAATAAAAAATTAAATAATGACAAGTAGAAATTAAAATGTTTTTATTGCACCAAATCAAAAGCTGAATTCTTTTCAAAACACTAAAGGAAATGTGAATAAGTAATATATGTTTGAATAGATTATCACATCCTCTTAGAATCTTAAAAAAAAAAAAAAATGAGTTTTTTTATCTAGTGGGTCTTTGTTAAGCAAGGGAGGTCAATTTTCTTTTTTTTTTGACAACTCCTAGTTGTTGGCACATAGAGACAAATTCACCATTTCTCAATGTTAATTCATTATTTTTAATAACCTAAATAGAACACATAAAATAATGTATAAAAACATTGATAGGATAATTCATTTATTATAAGGGTTAATTTTATCAATTATTTGATCATTTTCACCCAAAATATATCAATTTCACTGAAATAAAAGGAAATTTACTAAAAAAAAATTTGCCCTTATGTACCTGATTTGTTCTAATGGTGAAGAACATGTGCTCCCAAAATGGAGGTCATGGTTTCTAATCCTAAAAGGGGTAAAAGATGCACACCTTCACGAAAAGTATCCACATGCAATGGGATAACCATCTCAATGTTTAATGCGATGGGGGTTAATAAGTGGATTGAAACATGTGTTCAATGTGATGAGGCAAGTTCATAGTCCATGGATAGGGATACTATTCAACACTGGTTTGGACATTCTAGGTATAGAAAATGTTAGCACCCAAAACTTTAAGGCACTTGAGTAGGCCTAATGGTGAATAACATGTACTCCTAAAAGGGAGGTCATGGGTTTTAATCCTATAGGGGGTAAGGTATGTACACATTCATGAAAGGTATCCACATGCAATGGGATAATCGACTTGGTGTTCAATGTAACAAGGATTAGTAATTGGTTTTAAACCTATGTTCAATGTGATGATACAAGTCCATAATCCACGGTTAAGGAAACTATTCACTATTGGTTTGGACATTCTAGGTATAAAAATGTCAGCACCCAAAAATTTAACCCCATTAAAGGGTTAATTATAGATAAGAAGAATAAGGGAAATAGAAAAGAAGCAATTTGGTCTCTTTCACAACTAGGATGGTTTAATCTCAACTTTGGTGGAGCTTGTATACAAAATATAGGAGCCTCTAGGGATGATAGTGTGATTAAGAACTGCAGTGGTTAATTAATAAGAGCAATGTATTTAAAGATTTTTATGGAATGAATAATGAGGTAGAGGCTTAGGCATTGGCATCAGGTATTGAGTTGGATTTATAATGTGGGATTTTTTGTGGAGATTAAAGGGGATTCATACGTAGTCATTCAAGATTTAAGAATTTAAAAGGCCATATCATGAAAATTAGAGAATATTTTTGCAATAATCTAGCCTAAACTTGATTAGTTTGAGGAATGGAAATGTTCACATTACTTTCATCAAAATAATCAAGTGGCCAATTTTTTAGCTAATATGTGTATCAACAAGATTGAGGGATTTGATAATGTTATAAAAGGATGGGGAGTGTTAGTTCTTAGTTATACACCTCTCATGTTTAGCCTTGCACAATTGAATAAAATGGAAAAAAAGATGAGAAACCTAATGATACGATGTTGTAACCAGGGGAGGGCTTTGCATCCAAAATTAATAAAATGGATAAAATGACTGAGAAAAACCTGGAAAGGGTATGGTCAACTCCCTACTACTTTTGGCTCTACTTGAACCAAGGTGAGAGGGCCTATGGGGTGGCTTGCTCACATGGAGAGATTTTGCAATTCAACTTCCATGGGGATTTTTAGCATAAACAAGGCACAAATATTACTAGGGCACAACCAAACTCATTCACTCCATGTGGGAAGGGTTGTCACAAAAATTGAACAAGTGCACTATGTCTTATACAAGCTACCGAGGATAGATTTGAAAGTGACTATAATCTTCATTCTAAAGATTTTTCAACAAAAAAGGGGCTAAATAAAAGATTTCAATTCTAAGATTTAAAGCAAAAAATGTAGACGCATGTTAATTATGTAATATCTTATGTGTCTACTATCAAATAACACTTAAGATATTCAAAAGGTGTATTACTTATAGGGTAGGATGAGTTAGATGATTATATAAAAATGGAGGGTAATGTGCTAGTGGATTTCAATTAGTAGGGATTATTTTAACATTCATGATATCACTTATTTCAAAGATTTATAAAACTTAAATGCAAGTTAATGGAACTACTAGGAGTAATTTGCACTTATTGGTGTTAATGAAATGCAAATACCCAAATGATCCTTGAAATCCTAGAACATACACTAAAACTAGAATCTCACATGCTTTTTCCTATCAAATCCATAAAATTAGGGTTCCCTAATGAGTTATTCAAAAACATATCCTAAAATAAAGTAGAAAGGGTTTATAATCTAAATCTATGCTAAAAATGACAACCAATAATGAGCATAAACTTGAATGTCTAATCAACAACATTTACAAAATATATAATTGCAATTCATAAATAGAAATTAGTAGAGAACCATAAGCATTTTCATTAACTTTGCAAGAAAATATTACACACAATAATGTTTCAAAATTTTTCCATGGGGACAAGCATGGTGGATTTGCTCCATGTTGGACAAGGGAGACATATAAACGTGCTCTCAAATATTGTTAATGGTTATAAAGTTGCAAAAACCTTAGCAAGAGAAGAAAAATACACACTACTTAAAAAAAAAAAAAAAGACCCAAAAACACAACCAACCCTTTGAATAGAAGACAAGCCTTCTATTTATACATTTTAAAATCTATAATTGTCAGTGATAACTTACAAAATTGCATAACAACCTTCACAATTCCATCAAGATGCTCCTAACTATAATATGCCTTTTACCATGCCTAAAATCTTCATTCATTTGAAATAAAAATCATTTCTCTAATTACCTCTATAGGGAATGATGAATATTTAAAAAAACCTTTGATCTTTTGACTAAAGATGCCCTATTATCATGCCTAGAAGTTGAGCTTCATGGTGAAGGCTCGAATAATTTTTTTGTGAAATGACATGAAGACACTTTTGACCACTTACCTACATAGCTAGAGGGAGGAAATCATTTGAGGAGCCAAATAAAATTTGTCATTATGGGCAACTTCCTAGAGATTATTTTCTATTAATCGATGGAAAATATGGAATATTTTAGATAGATTCCCTTCTCTTGTGCATGAGAAATAAAGCCCATTACCTTGTGATGATTTCAATTAGAATGCTCTAGCTATTGATAAAAATATAAAATTATCCATGATGATTTGGAAAATATGCTTTGGGATGGCCCACATATGTTCTTATATACTTTGAATCATTACCCATCCATGAAAGAACCATCAATTTCAACTACTATTTAAATATTTCCACATACTAACATTTAACACACCACATCAAATCTAACTTGGCATTGATGGGGATCAAAAGTGACCACACTGATTAATTGGATTCAATCTGGATACTTGTCACTTCCTCATGCAATCCAATCCCTTTAAAAATTCCATCTTGGCCTGCATCATTAGATCATATTTACTTAAGTAAATGCATTCCATTGATCTTACACAAGATGATTGATCTCTAATTCATAGAATGCAGTTATGCCACTTATCATTTATGTGTTTGTCTACAAGATCCTTATCTTTTCAACCTTGGATATGCACCATCAGATCTAGTTGGGATAAACAAACTCACTTTGTTGGATCATGATCTGAGGGGTGGAATGTTATTAGAAACTACATGTACTTGGCCCCAAGGATGTGCCACTTGGAAGCCCTATGGGATTCCTATTTACCTTTCCAATAGTCTCTATTACTTTGAGTACCATTTTACCATGTGGCATCACCTTATGCTTCTTGAACTTTTGACCTATTCTACTCATCATTCAAATTGTTTCCACTTTTCTAAGATCTTGACACTTGTAAATCTTACACTATCTCATAGCATCTTTGATTCTTTAAATCCTCACTCATCATTGGGTCATCCTTTCTTGATTAAATATATTCCATTAGATCTACCTCTATTTGAACTCAAATGGTTATTTTACTAGACCTAAATTTGATGCTTGCATGACTGTCTTGGAACATTTGAATCCTAATGGTTATTTCCAATGTATTAAAATTTATGTTTGTGCACTTATCAATGACATTTGTTAGACCATCACATTTATTCAATTTGGGAAAATTTCTTCGGAGATTTATTTATCAGGCCATTTATTTTATAAGAATTTTCATTTCTTTGGGCATCCTATTTTTGGCATTCCTATCTTTAGTACAAATTCTTGTTCTTCAACCCTTTAGTCTTAAATATTTTTGTTTGTAAAATTTTTATTGAGATAATTGCTTCAGACAACTTTCCTGAAGTGCTTATCTCTTTTAAACTTTTATTTATTAGGAGAATTGTTTCAGACATTTTATTCAAAATAACTTATATGAAGTAGCTGATCCTTAAATTTTCCTAAGGAACTTGAACCTTATATTTTTCCTAGATAAATGGAATTATCTCAAACTTTTTACATAGGAAAAATTCCCAAAGGAAATAGACCTTCAGAATTTTTATCTTGGACAAAATGTCTAACAAAATTCCTTCAATATTTTTATATAAATATGTTTTCAAAACAAATAGGTCTTTAGGTTTTTTGTAAAACACTTTTCCTGACACGAAATAATTTTATCAAAAAAATTGTAAACATTTTTCCTGACATAAATAGGGCTTTGGGACTTTTATCTATGACAAAAATCTTGAAGACTTATTTGCATGCAGGTAAAGTATTTGCACAAAAAGTCCAACATTTTTTTAAGGGTTTTATTCACACTAAGTAAAGACTAAATTGACACTTATCTAATTTAACATTAACTTGACCTTTCAAAGGAACACTATAACATAACAATATGGCTAAGGACTTAGGCTTTTATACTTGACAAGGGTTCAATTGCTTCAGTACAATTTTGGGCACTAGTAGGGAAATTACATTGGGATGGATTAGATTGATCTATAATTTTTAAATTTTATAAAATAAATAAAGGTTTTAAAAATTTTAAAATTATAATTTCAAGGTTATGAATATTTCCTTTTAATTAAACCATGTTCTAAAGTGGTGGTACTTTATTTTTTGATGGATGAGTTGGCAATAGGTTGTTGATTATATCATTAATGATCTTATTGAAGGCATGTGAGTTAATAGGTCATGATGTAATTTTAGTGCATATTGATAGGTAGTTTTGGTTTCTTTGAAATGGGTGTTGAAGGTGTATATTGGGATTGGGTATTTCATTGGATTGTGCTATCAAACATGGAGCTAAACTACATGGAATTAATAGGTTAGCCATTGATTTTTAGTGGAGTGAAAGTTTATGAAATGGGTTTTCATGCAGTATTTCTAAAATGATTCTATTCAATGTCTTTTAGATACATGTTGTGGAAGTAATAGAGGATATTGATAAAGTAATGAGGGTGGAGATGTTGTCTATCAAGAGGCAGGTGTGTGTTAATTGGGACCTATCTTCATTGTTTTCTAGTAATCTCTACATGGTAATGATAGACATATATTAGATCAAAACATTGGTAGACTTATTCATCTAGATAGAGCATAGAGTGGGTCTCATGTTATAAACATACTCTCCTTTGGGTCCTTTTCTAAATATGCCTTTTTAGGTAAATACAATTTGGGTTTCATTGTATTGTCTTTTTTTGGCTATTAATAGCCATATTTTTTGCTCTAGTTAATTTTACATAGGAAATATTATGAGGTATTCTTTGATGAATAAAATAAACGTGGGGAAAAGGGCATTGCGATGCTATTTATTGATTATCTCTTACTTCTTATACCATAAATGGAAGAATGGTGTACTCAGAGATGAATGCTAGAGAGAGTGTAATCTATAAAATGGTTGGCAAAAGGAGTTTCAAGGGGTCTATTCAAGGAACCAGCTTCATGGAAAGGTAAAGGTAAAGTATTGATAAAATAGGGGAACATTAAGAGGAGGTTGAATTTTATGTAGTCAAAGGAGGTAGTAGGATCTCATACAGGTCAAGATATGTTGTTGGTTGGTTTAGTTTCTGGAGATAAAGTCTAAGAGGGGCCTATTTCTAGTTCAAAAAAGAAATCTAAGATGTCAGCGTATGGCATAATGATGATCATTGATGGTAAGGTGGTAGAATTAATCATTCTAGATTAATTTATAATTTTTGAATTTCAAGTATCTAATAGGCATGAAGGTGACCAATGTAATCATTTTTTGGTTTTTATTACAATTTTAAATACCAATTGTAGTTGCTTTTAGAAAAAATATTTTATTTTGTTTGTTTTGAAAGGTTATATGCCTTAACAATGTTTATTATTAAGCCAAACCAATTATGTTATTTTGATATATATATTTTTTGGGATAGGGACCCTTTAACCCTAACATCGAGCTAAAAATAAATCCCACTAGTAGGAAAACCATCTATGTGATACCTAAGATTTATTTCACTGATTTTTAATTGATTTAATCAAATTTTAAGTGATTTCACACAATATAAAACTTGAGCATGATTAAAAATAGAAAATAAAATAAGGAACACGTGCATTTAAATAATTATAGGTGGGCATTTTCACTAATTAGTAGGTCATTTTCATTGATAATATATCAATTTCATTGAAATAAAATTTAAATTCATTGATTAACAAGAAATATAATCTTTTATACCTAAGAGGAAATTCACCAATTTTAGGGTTGATTTCATCATTTTAGATGTCAATTTTCCAATTTTGAGAGGATTTCAATGATTTATGAGATGATTTCACCAAATATCTAACCTGCACATAATATAAAACAAAATATAAAATAAGGAACATAGGCATTTTCACTGATTACAATGGTTTTTTCATCAATTAGTAGAAATATAGTGGAGAATTCACTATTTTCACAAATTGAATTTATTAATATATAGAGGTATATAAAAATGATAAAATTATCATAAATGAACCAAAATAATCAAAATTTAAGAAAAAAAAAATTACAATAAAGGATAAAATAAGTGTGGGTTGCAAGAGTCCTTCTAGGCATGCCATATTTTTCATTAGGATTACTATAGGGGTTATAAAATTTGTTAAATGAGTATACAATCAAAAACCAAATATGTTTCTAAAAACTCTATCATAATACCTCATGAGTTAAGGCAATTCTAAATAAAACTAAAATTAAAATAAGAAACAAACAACTATTACCTTCCCTTTTAATAATCATTCACCTTGTAGGAAAAATTTTAGTGGTAAATCTTTGTTAATTCATGAATATTCCAATTTTATAAATTTTTATTTGGGGATTTTTTGGGGTATTAAAGAGATTGGAATCACATAAATTTTTTGGGTTCAATTTAATTTTAGATTCAAATCTTCTACTATTTAAAATAATTTCATTCATATAAATATTTTTCCTTATTACCTCAAAAGGTAATCTATCCACATTCACCTCACATCACACATGTAGATGATCATCTACATATGCCAATGGTCATGTGTGTGTGTGTGTGTGTGTGTGTGTGTGTGTGTGTGTGTGTGTGTGTGTGTGTGTGTGTGTGTGTGTGTGTGTGTTGGTGGCCATCTACATATCTTCATATGTCTATGGCCATCTGCATATGTCGATGGCCATCCACATATACTGATGGCTATCTACATATGTTGATGGTCATCCACATATATTGATGGTCATCCACATATGTTGATGATCATCTATATTTTGATACCACTCATATACAACATAAAATGTCATAAAAATACACTCAAAACATAAATATTATTACATATTTAGATTCCTCTAAAAAATTGATGCAATTTAAAAAAAATTATCACAATCTAAGTCCATATTCAAAAGTTATGGCCTCAAAAAGTTGATTAGTTGATAGTGCACTTGCCAACAGATGTCTGCATGATGTTTATATACATAAAAATGATTTTTATTCCTATATACATGATTTTGATGGCCATATTCACCTACTGATGGCTATTTGTATGGTGTTGATGGCTATCAGCATCATGTGGACATCCATCAACAAGTGCACTATCAAGTAGTAAACTTTTCAAGGCCATAACTTTTGTATATAGACTCAGATTATGATGATTTTTTTTTAAGTTACATAATTTTTTGATAAGAATCCAAATATGAATAATATTTATATTTATTGATGTTTTATATTCATAAAATTTTGATTTTCCTACTCCATCACTTGATTTACCTAAATAATTAATCACCTTCCAAACTAATTTACCACCATTATGAATCTATTTTACCTAGGATCCTCCAAGGATTTTTTAATATATCCCACTAAAATGAATAATATCACCTTGTCAAAAGTACATGTGGCTTAGATTTAGTCTTAATAATGCTTAAGGAATGCTATTATCATAAACTATATCATCTCCTCTTGAAAACCTTAAAATGTTGAATTGATAAAATTTGATGCATAAGTTAGCTAAAGAATTTAACATAAATTTATTACTAAACGTAAGAATGGAAAATTATAAAGGGAAAGGGTCTATTTATAGTTATTTTAAATCAATAAGGACTTAACATATTGATTCCAAGATGGACATTTACAAATGCATCCTAAGCAAATCACATAGATCAACACATCGATTGATAACATGAGCCCTTTATCTTGTCTATGGAGGAAGGCTCTTAAAAATATACCAAGGGGATGAATATGATCCCTCTATATTTAATTAAATATAGAGGGTGGAGAATTCTCTAGAAAATATATTTGTAAAAGTCAATCTGGGCCCTTCATCTTGTTTCCAAAATTAAGGGTGGAGAACTATTCTCAATAAATCACATGGATAGCCACATGGAACATCAATATGGGACCTTCATCTTGTTTATAAGATGAAAGGTTGAAAATTCTCCCTAAAATATCTCACAGGATTCATTATGGGTCTTTCATCTTATCTCCAAGATGAAGGGTGGAGAATAATCTTTCATATTATTTCATTTATTAATTGGTGGGCTCACAAAAGAATATTCCATAAGATCCCAATATTTTTTTATCAAATAAAGATGTCCTTTGGAAGGATAACAAAAAGTAAAATTAATTATTGAAAATAAACTATAATTCCATTTTCATAGAATTATAGTTATAAGAATGGTTAATTACTAAATAAATTAAAGATCAATTTAATTAATGCAATATAGATAACTTAATTTGGAGAATGATTAAAGTAGATGATAAGAGAAGGGGTAATATTTGAATTAATTGATGAGAGAAGGATAATTTAATGAATTGATCAGATAAAATGACCAAAATGATAATTAAATAGATTTAATATAGTGAATTATATCACCTAGGGATGTCCCAAGGTGAATTCAAACTCGTATGTTAGATGAACAGAAGAATTTGGGTAACATATGATTTTAGACCAGTTTGTGTACAATTTATAAGAAGTTTGTCCAATTTGTAATTCAAACACATAAGGGATTAAAATGGAGTATATATAATAGCCTCATCCATCTCAATCCATTTCATGTCTCTCTCCTATACCTTTAGGTCAACTATGTGTCATTAGGAGTCTATGTGGCTACATATTATGTAAGTAAGCCTCCCCCAAACACATACCCCTTATCTATCATCCTATCTATCTCTACCCATAATCTCTCCACCTCTACCTAAAGTATAATCTCTATATATCTATATCTCCCACCCATAACTCCATGTAAACTTGCTATCTCCACATCAAAAGCCCTGATCTCTTCATAGAATATGTCAATCAATGCCTAATCCTCTATAGACCTAATTGGCCCTGATGCTTTAGATCCATCCCCTCCCTCTATGTGCATATATATAACAAGCCTCATCTTTTTATCTCTTCTATCCCCTTCCACATCACTATCTATAACCACAATAGGTGTATCCCTTCCACCAACCTCTCTCATCTCCACATCTTGAGTCCAATCATATCCAACATATGTTATATGTATGACCATTATATCTTTCCCCTATCCCCCATCTCCATCCCCTTGTCTACCACCCTATACTAGATCTTCCCTCATCACCCTTGTCTAAAAGCCTCTACTCCAAGGATATGACTTAAATTCCACTTATAGTCTTTACCTCCATGTCCTAAGTGACATGTAAGGATATGTAAGTCTAAGTGGTCTATGTTGATCCCACCTTGCTATGTAGTTATCTATAACACTTGCATCTATCACATCCCTCTAGGGATGGAATGTAATAGTCTATATTTGTGTTTATCTCTACACTACCATTATAGGATCAATCCCCACACCCCACTATGTTATTTCCCACACTAACCATACAAATCAAGAGGATCAACTGATATCACCTATATAATATTAAACTATCTCATCACTTTGCTGGGTCAGTACTACTTAATAATGTACTCATGATAACCAATAATGTAGCACTACATCATATCATAGTCCAAATGTTAGACATCCTCCCTATATTTTAGATCAACCTATCTGTATGGCATCCATGTAATCTAATCTACACTTAACTCATTTATATCCTTCTTGTAAAAGTCCACATCTCTTAAGTCTATCCATTATCTCCCTACATATACATGCCATCTATTGAAAAATGGCTCATTGGCAATCCTAATCTTTATTTTACCTATAAATCACTCAATTTCCACATTCTCCCATGCCCACACCTAAAATAGTGTTGATGAACCAACATAAACTCCACCTATATAAACTGCATGATGTGGATCCCTATATATATGCACCAATACACATGTCTCCATGCATATTGGGTGGTACTCTTTAACATATCACTAATGACATATAAAAAACCTACTAAGAATAGTCTCCCAGTATTTTAATGTAGCATATTACCACTAAAAATAGCCATAAGTATCACCATCAAAGGATTTGTGTCTAAACCCAAGAAAGTGTCAATGTCAATCTCACACCTCACCATAGGTATCAAATCCCCTCCAAATATATGATATAACATAATTAACTATGTGAACTCACTCAAATACACCTATATATCTTGAATTGGTATCCTCAAGATCCTTTATACATCCTCTAATGTAATAATCATCTTACCTCTCAGTAGGTGAATTGTGTTGGTCTTGTTATGCCAACGCTCAAGCAGTGCAGTCAAATATGCCCTATCTACCTATATCTTAGGTATCTCCATAATGTATTCCAAGTTATTCACCTTTAACACTCCCATATAATAGTCATTAAATCTATAGATTAACTCTAGTTCCCTCAAGCATCTCTCTTATGTGCATAAAATTGACAATCTCTCCTACATTTAAATTTTACTAATACAATGTCAATCTTATTTATCTACTAAATCCTCCTAAAATCAAGAATCTATTCATTTATCATCACTATTCAACACGTTAATTTTTATTTTTACAATTATAAGAAATTAATCATATGTAAATACAATTTTATTATTAATATGAATGATTTAGTTGAATTTTTTAATGAATTTGCCAAGATTATGGATAAATCATTGAATTTTTTGATGAATTCACTATATTTTTTGATAGTTTTTATAGGCATTTAAAAAAATTACTAAAGTTTTTTTTTTATTAGCCATGACAAATAAAAAAATTATTATTTTCACCTACCAACCTAATTTTTTATGAATTAATTATTTACCTTGATGAACTCTCCATGATCGATACCGAATTCATTGTTAGGCAAATGATGAATTTATTTTTCTCAGCTTATCCTAGAATTTAATGATAATCTAACCAAAATAACAAACTTTAAATTTTTACTTAATGCACATCATCTCCCCTATAGCCTCTATTACATTCATACCCACTTGCTATGATGCATATCCACTAGAATGCAATCCATTTTACTCTCCAATCCTAGATCAAAAATCACACAATTTTAATTTTGAATTAGTCACAAAAAATTGAATTATAAAAAATGAATTTTCAAAATCCCCTACCCCTATTTATAATCCATCTCATCCTTAAATTATTTCTTCCTGCAAACCATTATTTTCATATTTCACAACCAATTTAATCTAATTTTTAGGATAATAATTGATCAAATTGCTAAAATGTTTACCATTACTTACAACTATCAATATTGTAAACATTTATCCACATAATAAAATATATAATTATTATTTTTTCAATCCACATCTTATCATCATCAGGATATGTTATTCCCACATCCACTCAAGTGACCCATAAGTTGTGAGCACCATCCAAACATGTAGTCTACAAATGATAAATATTATTTTTATGATCTATTCTCTAGTTTTTTAATAGCTAGGGGGAAAACATTTTACACATATTTTAGCCTTGTAAATATAGTATAATTTTTGTTACTCCAATTTATTAATAGTCTTACTTATAGCCACTTCATAATTTTATCTTCAATCATTTTTAATTTTCACCTATTTTCTCACATGAACACTTGAGTAACTTTTTTATTCATCATGTTCATCTTTTTATTCATCTAGGGTAACTTTTTTCTCCACAATCATTAATTCTCTAATTTGTCTACTATTATTCAAAATGGTATTGCTTCTCAAAACCATTTCAAAGAGGGTAAAATGTATACACCTAAAATTCACCATTTAGTGACAAAATTTAGTTTGACATGTCAACCCTTCTTCAATAATTCAAATTCAAATTAACATTATTTCCCTCTAAATTTCAAATAGTTGATTAATTATTAATTAATTAATTATGAACACCTATTCATCCAAAATTAAATAATAATATGTATCTTCCACCTCACCCAAACATCCTCCACATTTGTCTCAACCATGTGTTGACTCATCCAACCACCTTTCTCAACTTTCTTAAACACATTGTGAGTCACCTTAAAACATTTTAGATTCCAAGATGACTCAACCAACTAACCATTCTTGTTGACTCACTCAACCAAATCTAATCTCTTCTCAACCCATAGAATTGATCATAATCCTCATGGATAAATAATAATTCCTCATCATTGATTATTATTATAATTAAATAAATTCAAATAATCCTCAACTATTCATCTCATCACTCATAATCCTATAAATTGACATGAAATCTATCACTTTGATCATCCACATTTATCCTAATTAAGTGTTATCAAATTTTAAAGTGAGTCTAAGTGAATCCAAGCTATAAAAAATCCATTTGCATACTTAAATGTTTCCCAATACCATTTATTTTTAATAAGAGTTGAGCATCCACATCTATTTTATTTGAAGATAAAATCACATTCAATCACACCAAAAGAGGATTATTTCATTTTGATTTTGTAAGTGTTAATTAAGTTAACTTATTTCATTTGTTACTCTATCATTAAAGTCTAGATTTATAGTTTAGGTTTGATTTCATAGTTTCATTGTAGATTTAGAGATTACATATATGTATTTATAATTAGAACAAATAGGTAATTTGTTATTTATGTGTAATATGAATTCTAGTGTTTTTTAGTGTGGAAGCCTCTTGTGTAATAAATGGTTTGAAATGTGGCTTTATAGTGATATTTTTAGAATTCCTTTAAAAGGTTTACTAAAATTTTAGGATGACCCATTACATGAATTTGAAATTAAATAATTAGTTTTTATTTAGTAGTAGGACAAGAGAAATAGTGCTAGACACTATTTGGGAACATTAGTTTCCAAATGGTGAGATATTATCCTATGCGTACAAATAACTAATCTAAGAGTATGGAATAGTCTATGGATAATATTGAGTTATTTTTCATGATGAATAGGGAATTTATAGGTGTATTCAATAGGAATCCAAGAGAAAAGATGCATTAGTCACTTACTAATCAAATCAAACATTAAAGATGAGCTTAAGGCAAAACATTCCCAAGCTTAGATACTAAGGGGCTTGATAATAAATAAGATAAAACATGACACAACTAGAAGGATAAGAGAAAAATCCCTTTCATCTTCTTTGTATATTAAAATTTATTGTTACAATAATAGTTGGCTTGCTCGACTTGTATCCAAATAGAATCTTCGTTGACACTCTTATTTTACAAACAACACCTCCCCTTTACCTAATATGGTTTTGGTCTTGGCATGTATTGGTCTATGAATCTTCTCTTATAAATTTTATATAATAAATTTAGACAAAAGAGCCTATTGGAAGTAAGTGTGAGACCTTGCATTTATAGGTTTCAAACTAACCCAAATCTAGGTGTGATTAGGTTTAGACTAACATTAGGTTAGAGTTGGAGTCCAAATATAATAAATAATATCCTTAATTATGTATTTATGGAATCATGGATCAATATTTATGATTTTTAGGGAATTTATGTTAATATTTTGTAATTCTTGACTTTTAAGATGATTACATCATCATAACCTCATTTTCATTTGATATTTGTTAAATTTTGATTTTTATAAATTAAAAATTCACTAATTCAACATGGATTATTTAACTAAACATTTAATTTACTTATTTATTTATTTAAATAATTATTCTTAGGCTTTTGGTCATTTCAAAAATTTGATCAAGTGCCCTATTTAATGGGTCAAAAATGATAGTTTATTAGGCCACAACCTGACTAGGGATGAATCCATGAGAGTATATCATTATGTACAAGGTAATACCCCAAATAGGTATGATTTTACATAATTATAGGCACTTACATCCAATGTGTAGATGAATTTATGATGTTTAGTGGTTTTTAGGCTTAATTTTTATAGTTTGGCATAAATTAGTCTGAGGTCTATTTAGACACAAATGTGATTGAAAAGGAGTGTCTACATTTTCCCCTTGTTTGATTAGGAATTGAAATACATGGACACAGTAACATCTTCTCAAATAATGAAAGACTCATATGCTTTGTTTAATACCCCAAAGGGTAATTGATGAGCCTTCGATTCCTCCTTGAGGGATTAGGTGGTAAATAGTGTCATTGAACGAGCCCTTAAAAAGAGGAAATGACATGGTCTAGTGGTAATGGGGGTTGAAATACTAATTTTCCCAAAGGTTTTTATAATTAGTGGCATAATTTTTTACCCCTATAAGACACATGGGTTGAAATAATGATTTACCAAAGGTGGTTATAATAATTACAATAGTCATTTTTCCCTAGCAAGGTACATTTCTCATGTAATAAAAATGGCTTGGCCCTAGTAAGGCAACATATATCATGAATCGATTAAAATTATTTATCACAGCTAGGTAAATTTATAAAGGGGAGTTCATACAATAAATTTATAATATGGATGAATGATGAGCTAGCATAAAATAACAACATGAATATAGTTTACCAATTAGTATGAACATGAACATTTGTACTAACACATTGTATGACTAGAAAATAGTGTTATTAAATGAGACTATAAAGGGCCCAATAACATGGTTTAGTGATATTAATAGTCAAAAATAATGAATTTAATAATGACTGGTGCAAAAAATATACTGTGGAGTCAAAACTAAGACCTCCTTGAATGAATGGAAAGAACCTTAGCCCTAGGGGTTGAAAAATTAAAATTTCAAGCTATATATTCACCCCATGGGGTGAAAAATATTCATGTTTACCCAAACCATTTAAAAATTAGAGATCTAATATAGTGAGATAAAGGAGAGTAAAAATGGCATGTGGACAAGGATAGAGGCACATGAGTGACTTAGTGAAGGAGCATGGGTGACCACCACATGATGGACTACTAGTAAGTCACCTCATGCTAAAATTTTGGGCATCTATTACACACTAATTTTTAGGGTTTTAGGAAAAAAGACAAAGTCACATTTATGTGGCAAGGTAAATCGTAGCTTCACCCTCCACTTTTTAGTAACTTCATTAAAATCTAGTGGAAATCATCATTTTGGTATTTCACTAGAAATAGATGAAGTCACCATTTTCATGGAAAATGAAAATGATGACTTCATCAATTTTCTTTAGAAAATGTTCAATCGGTGACTTTGCTAAAAATAGGTGAAGTCACCATTTTTATGAAAAATGAAAATGACAACTTCACCATAATTTTAAGGGAAAATCACAACTTCACTAAAAAACCAACTAGGGAAACCCTAGGTCAAATAGGCATTAGGAAGGTATTGTCTAGATAGTAGTGTAGGCTAACATGGAGCTATCTATGGTTTCAGTAATGGCTTGAGGTATTAACAACACATGAGAAACATTATCATTATTTATGAATGCCATATATCTGGATGGAGGACAAGGTGGTATTTTTACACAATTTTGGTTTACATGACAAAATTAATGCCTATGATTAGAGTAGATTAGGCCTATCCGAGTGAATTTGTAGAGTGGTGTCACTTAAATACTTATAATTTTCATCTACCTATAGGGGAGGCTATAGTGATGTTTGAAGATACATGTCATATCCTCAAATTACTTATGAGAGGTTAGAAGTTTTTTTCGATGGAACCTAGACAACAATAGGTGCTATTAGATGATTTAACTAGTTGTAAAGACATTTACATGGTCTATGGGAAGGTTAACATTGATCTGTTAGAGATGTACATTGATATTCAACCAGATGGTCTCCCACAATACCCATTACCAAAAATATTGATATAAATATATATCACTATGATGTCCTCTATAAACACCATTACAAATATTATTCCACCCCAATAGGTGGTAATCAACATTTCATGAAGTGGTAAATCCATTAAAAACATTTTCTAATTAACAACATATTTTATTTAGTCAATAATAGTTAGTTTTTGGTTAGCAACAAGTGCCAAACATGTAATGCTTACTCAAACAAAGGCAAAATTTAGACACTTACTTTCAGCCACATTCCTATCTAAACAAATTTCATACTAGTTTCTACCAAACTATGAAAATTAAGTCTATAAATCATTGTGTCATTATGTATGCAATAGAAATCTAAGGGAAGAGATGCATTAGTCACTTTTTAGTAGAATAAAACATCTAAAAAAAATTAATATAGAGCATTCCAAATCCTAGATACTATGGATATATATATATATATATATATATATATATATATATATATATATATATATATATATATATTAATAAGATAAAACAAAACATAACTAAAAGAACAATAGACATATTCCTTTTACATTCCTTGGAACTCTGAATTGTTTATTGAAATGGTAATTGGCTTGCTTGGATTGAGTATAAATAGAGCATATATCATCATTATTATTTTATGGGAAGTAACTCTACTCTATCAACTATGGTTTTGGTCTTGGAATGTATTGGTTGATCAAACTTCTCTTATAAATTCTACATAATAACTTTAGACAAAAGATATTATTGGAAGTGAGTGTGAGACCATATATTTATAGGTTTCAAACTAAACCCAACCTAGGTGTGATTAGGTTTAGGATAACCTTGCGATATACTTAGGAGTCTAAATGTAATAAATAATGTCCTTAATTATGCATTTATGGAGTCATGGCTCAAAATTTTTTATTTTCAAGGCATTTATGTTGATATTTTACAGTTCTTGACTTTGAAGATGATGACACATCATGACCTCATTTCGCTTTGATATTTGTTAAATTTTAATTTTTAGAAATTATAAATTCACTACATGGATTATTTAATTAATAATTTAATTTTATTTGATTTTTTAATTAATTTTGCTTAGGCTTTTAGTCATTTCAATAATTTGATCAAGTGCCTTAGTCAAAAATGTCAGTTTTCTATGCCAAAACTTGACTGGGTATGAATCTATGAGAGGTTATCATTTAAGACAAGGTAATAATACAAATAATAATGCTTTGAAGTAATTATGGGAACTTAATTTAAATGTGTGGATGAATTTGGGATGTTTATTGGTTTTTAGGCTTAATTTATGTAATTTGGTAGAAACCAATCTGAAGTCCATTTAGACACAAATTTGGCAAAAAAGCAGTGTTTTCATTTTTCTTATATTTGAGTAAGTGTTTCAAGACACATGCATAGTAAAATATTATAAAATAATGAAAAATTCATTATGTTTTGTTTAATACCCCGAAATATAGTGGGTGAGTGGCTAGCCTGACTAGATAGAAGAGGACTCAATTCAAGTGATAGTCTAGACATTGTATTTCACTAAGCAGTACATGAATTAAGTCATTGTGAAAATATAAAATAACCTCACATAATAATATAGTTGGTTTTAATCCATTGATTAATATTTATTGTGCCCAATTATTTCTAGGCACTTATGGACTATCTCAATAAGATAAGTAAAAAAATTAGATTAATTGACCCCACTTGTCGTAGATTATCTTGCCAAATTTTGAGTTTATTCATCACTCTAAATTCATTGAAACATATCATTTCTTGAAAGATAAATGGTGGATTAAAAATCTCTACCTAAATGTGCTCTTTATTTTTGGATTAACAATTAATTCCTTTTAAGACTAGTATATCGATGGAAGATTTGGTAAATACTATGCACACCTTGTGTCAGTTATAGCATAGGAACATCCAATTAGGTGTTAATTATTATTTTAATTATATTGTTTGAGTCAAAAATCACTTTTAAAAATAAAACAAATAAAAACATAAAACAAACACATGTTACACATACCACTTTACACAAAGAAGTATTATGCTACCAAAATTAATCCAAACTATTTGCCTTGTTCAAAATGAGATCAAAACCATTTGTGACCTTTGTTTCTAGGTAGCATTGTTATACTAACCATTTTTTCATATAAAATTTTGATTTACTCTTGAAAAAGTTTCAATCATCCTAAAAGTGTGAATCCAATTTCAAATATAGCATGGTTATGTCATTCACATAGACCTTTGACCCTTTTGCCAAGAGTTAAGTTGTCTTTTCAAACCAAGTTTGAAATTCACTTCCAAGTATAGATGTAAGTTCAAATAGTTAAATTTGAGTCTTTCTTACCACTTTAGCTTGAATTTTTTACTTTTATCACTTAGTTATTTATAATTAAATTGGATTTCTAATTGGTATAGAGACATTTTCCTAGAATAACTTTAGACATTTTTTCTTCAATTACAAGTCATTTTTAGACCAAGTTCACTTTTGACCTATTTCCATGTTTACCTCGACCTAGTGTATCTTTGTTTCAGACCAAATGCCTTATATTTAAGTTTATTTCAATTTTAGTGCTTAGATTAAGTTTATTTCCAAGACTAGTTTAGTGATTTTTACCAAAGATCTAGCAAATTTTCATTTCTAGACATAGACCAAACTTGTTTTACCTTTAGATAGTTCAAGACCTTTATCAAAGATGGGTTTCACATTTTATTTCAAATTTTAGATTAGACTTAGTATAGACATTTTCCAATACCATTTTTGTGTTTCAATTTTGTACCTCTTTCCAAAAGCTAAGTGTGTTTTTTTTTATAGTTTTAGAGCATGACCAAGTTTGTTTCAAGTTTCTCTTTTATGTCAAGTTTAAAATGTTTTCAATGATAGATAATATTTTCATGAGACATTTACCATTACTTCAACCATGCATTTATATACACATAGTGAAACCATGTATAATTCAAAGAATAGAAACATTATCACAAGTGACCCTTTTGCTCAAGATCCTTATGGAGATGACATAACATATGAGAAGGATCCATATCCCACATACGATACCTACTATGCATACTAGGGATAAGACCCATTATCACATTATTGGCAACACACTATTATCCAAGTTAGGAATAAGACCAAACTACACAATACCTTACTAGTATACCACATAACATGGAATAGGTCTAACAATAGTAGCTTACTATGTGACCACCCCAACTTAGACCATTTATGATCCTTATTTGATCAAAATCTCTTGGATAATAGAGACAAAATCCTTGTTAGAGTATTAAAGGTAGGTGATAAATTGCTAATAAACATTACACATGAATGTTTACCTAGCTTACTTATATCTATTAATAATGCACCTATCATTAGACCATTCAAATAAGCACTGTCTAGACATAACCAAGCCCTCATACCAATGAATAACCAAGAGATTACTACACTTGCAAAAGCAAAGGGTCAATTTTATTACCAAATGGAATAAATGAAACAAGCATAACAAACACACCTTAACTTAGTTAGGAATCTAAATTTCATAACCATGTCTAATATTCCACTCATAGAGTTAACTCCATCAACTGGGGTACAAACTAACTCATCAGGATATGACAATACAAACCTGGAACCATTTATGAAAAGCACCCAAGTTAGGGACATGTTTAATACCCCATCTAGTGGATAAGAAATTTTATATCCTACATAAGACCCTTTTCAAAACATGGAATATAACATGTAGGTGTACCCCAATTCATACCAAGTTGGGTATAATAGAGCACTTGATAACAAGTTTCCCTTAAAAACACCTTAAGTGGTTCACAATAGCAGGGGGCAGAAATGTCTAGTTCTCAAATATAAAAAATGACTACTCCTCCATTTTTCACTTCTTTAATTACATAATATGTAGTAAATTAAAAAATGAAAACCAATATTCTACCACAATAGGGGGTGACCAATACTCCACCTCAAAAATCATTGAACACTATTACACCCCAACATGTGGAAACCAATGTTCAATTATAACAAACACATACTAGTATACCACCACAACAAGTGGTAAATCCATTACAAATGTTTTCTACTCAATAATATATCTTATTTAGTCAAAATTAGATGGCATTTGGTTAGCAACAAGTGCCAAACATGCAATACCTACTCAAAAAAGGGTAAAATGTAGACACTCCTTTTTGGTCACATTCATGTCTAAATGGACTTTAGATTGGTTTCTACCAAACTATGCACATTAATCCTGAAAATCACTATTAAATTTTGATTTTTGGAAATTTAAAATTCACTAATTCAACATAGATAATTTAAATACTTAGAATTTTTGTCATTTAAAGAATTTGATCAAGTGCCTCGATTAATTGGTCAATAATGTTAGTTTGCTAGATTGTAACCTAACTGGGGATTGATATATGAGAGTTTATCATTATTTATAGGGTAATACCACAAATAGGTATGTTTTGACATAGTTTTAGGCACTTACATCCATTATATAGACAGATTTGGGATGTTTAGTATTTTCTAGGCTTAATTTACATAGTTTTTTAGAAACCAGTCTAAAGTCCATTTACACATAATTGTGGCTGAAAAGAAGTGTCTATATTTTGATATCTATGTGATGCTTTATTTATTTTCATTATCACAAATCCTTGCTTAGACATAATTAATTTACAATGTTGATTTTTATTTTCATTTAAAAATTTATGCTTTTTTATTCACTCTATGCCATATATATGAGATGTTGGACATTAATTTTATCTACTCGTATTGATTGCTAGTAAGGTATTCTTATTTGGAGATGCACATTTATATTATCAAATAATCTGGTCCATGTGATCTTTTATGAGTTTTTGATTTGTTTAGGTATGCATAGTCTATTTGTGAACAAAGGGAATGTTAGATTATAACATGATCAAGTAAAAATTGAAACATCCATGAAGACCATGTAGAGTGAAATATCACAACTTGAAAGAAAAAATTATCACATAAGGAAAGTTGTGCAAAAGAGTATTATCTCATTAATTATTAAAGCATTAGACAAAATGGGTCAACCCTCTATAATTTAAATATTGATATGGGGGTATATTATAATGTTATAGGATGTGTCGTGGTTAATTTTATGTGATTTAATGTCTTATTAGCCTTGGTCATAGTCCAATTTATTCTTTATGTCATTTTGAGTCACTTAGGGGTCATAAATGGGTCATTAAGTGAAGTGGTATAGTTTTCTTAGGTATAAAAATGTTATAAAATCTTTATAAATGTCACTCATGTTATTATTTTTCATATAACTCATTATTAATGTCATTACTAATAGAAATTTTCAAGTGTTAACTAAAAATCAAGAAAATAATTGAAAAAGAAGGAATTTCAAAGGTTGTACAGACTATGAGAGAGAGAGGGGCACATGGGATAAGATTATGGAGTTAAATTTAAACTTATTTTACTAAATTTTAATGTTTTTATTCTTTTAAAGTGAAAAAAATGGGATAATACCATTCTATCTCTTCATTGTTCCACTATGCAAGCAAAACTTGTCAACAGGTTTCTTCTTGGTATGATTAGTAGGATGACTTCCAAGTAAAAATATTTTGGTGGTGGATATTAAAATGGTTGAATTTTTTTTTTATTATTATATTTTAGATAATGGTTTCCTATAATTTGTGAACCATTCCTAAGAGGTTAGGTGTCTAGTTTTACTAGTTAATCCCCACACCCTACAGGTTTTGCTCTTATCTGAGCTAGTATGCACAATCTAGTTGGTGATTTTTCATATAGAGGATTTGGAATTCATCATCCCATTATTCCCATATTTTTTTCCATTTTTAAAGATTATTTCATGAGATAAATAGTTCAACTTTGTAGGTTGATGTTACTAGTGAGTTTGCAGTCAGGTTTCAATACTTGTAGAATGTTTCTTTCTCTAAAATAGCCTAAAATTAGTGTGATATGATGTTTAATGCATCTAAAATTTTATTAAAACCTCATTATTCCTAGGATTACTCTCCAATATTATCATCATGAAATTTTCAGGCAAGATGGACTCATAGTTAATTTCTTGCAATGACTATCATACACAGTCAACTAAAGGAGATATTTTTAGTTCTAAACATGGTCATGGAAGTGTAATTGAGAGTATAAGGTTTTTATAAAATTATTTAATTATAAAAAAAAAAATTAAATTCCCTTCAACCATCATATTTTAGACTATGGTCTTCAGCCTTCATGTGTACACAATCATCCACCATGAATGAGCATCTATAGGTACTATTGAAAAGATAATCATGTGGAAAAGGAATAGTTATCTAGTCTTAAGCACTTCATTATTTAAATTTATTGTTTTAATAAGGTAAATAGGTTCAATATTAAATATAATGTCACATTTCATGCATGCTGCTCAAGTCTTGCATTGACTGCCTTGTCTGCAACATCAAGGCATACCTATAAGAGGTTGAGAACATTGAGTTGGAAGCATTGAAATTTTTTTCAAGATATTCATGGTGAAAAACATCAATTTAAGTTATTTTTATAATGATTGATACTATTTTTATGATACTTAATATGTATATTGTATAATTACTACCCTCACTGCCTAGTCTATAACTTAGTGCATGCCTATAGGTGCCTCACAAATGCCAATCACATTGAAAGGGAGTATTTAAATTGAATGAGATTATACATGGTTAAAAGATTCAAATTTAAATTTTATTCAGGTTATAAAACTCATTAGGGGATCATATTCTATGCATATTTCCATATTCATACCCACTGCTTGTATATTGCAATGACCACCTATAGGTGGCTTACACATAAGCATGAAGGTGTTATATTGAGATTTTTTATATGATTTGAAACCATTATGAAGTTTTTGGATGTTTTAAAGGATATTATAGTCATTTTTGAATCATTTGGAAATTAGGTAAGCTTTAAAGCTATCTTCAAGTTGAAGGATTGAGATTTATGAACAAATTCCCTAAAAGCTCCAAAATAGAGCCTTAGGCACTTTTCTTGATGACATATAACAATGTTTCATGATGCCTAAATGATTTTAAATTTACCCACGTTATATAATTCACATATGGGTATAACCTTAAAAAATAAATTAGGTGTGTGACTAAAAAATCATGGTGTTTAGGGGCTTCCAAGTTGCACATTTATTCATTAAAGTTTGACAGTAATGTCTATAGGATTTTAACTTCAAGTGACCTCTACACTTAAAGTTTAAATATGGAGTCATGTATTCATATTAAATTGTCTTTTTGAGTTGAGAGAGAACAAATTTCATCAATAAATATTTGAGATGTAAGGTATGGACTTACACCATCACCTACAGGTGCCTTGCCATTAGAATATCCATCTATAACCTGATTATAGGTACTCACTAGCCATGACACATATCTTGGAGAAATACTAAGCCTAAAAACATAGATTTTATATTTGGAATTGATTAAAAATAACTAAAAATGAATAAAAAATTATAAGACACTAATTTTAAGGTGAATACATACTTGCAAGACCCCTACTATGTCATTAGTGGTCAACTATAGTTGACTATAGTTGATAGTGATCTTGAGCATAATGTTATGGGTACTGTCATAGCCTAAATATGAGGTGAATTAATTTCAATTAATATATTTAGGATATATAATAATTTATTTAGGAATTGTTTCTAAGGTTCAAACATGTACTACCACCTACAAGTGTTTCTCTCAAATAAGAAAACATAGTCACCAGTTCAATCAAAGTCAAAAGCAAGGTATGTGTGAGGTGTTTGGAAAAGTTTGGGTGGTAAGTAGGTATGGAAACACATTAATAATGTTTGTAATATAATTATTATACCATAAAAAATTATAAATTATTCATGGAATGTTTCTCACATAAGTAACCTATAATCACATGCATAAGGATTGCACAAGTCCTTAAGGTCTGTCTTAAGGTTTTAAAGATTTGAAGGTGCTAGAGACTTAATAAGACCTTAAATTTTTTTTAAAATAACATAAATAACTTGTTTAATATCACAATATGTTAAATTTTTATGATAAAATATGTTAATTCCCTATATGTTGTCTCAGATAGAGGGCACTCCCCAAGAGTACAAACTTGCAAGTTTTGGAGGAAGAGGATGACAAGGTGAGTTGAGGGTTGGTGAGACCTTGTATAAATATGTTAAAAATTTCATAAAATATGTACCAACATGATATATAATACACATGGGTTAAAAACCTATTAGGTTATCCTAAACCTACAGGGATGTAGGCATACCTACTTGGTCTAGTCTAGGCCTAAAACCCTTAAGGGTTATGCTACCACTTCTAGCATTAGAGGAAAATTAAAATCCATTAGAACATTTTTATAGGGAGTTATAAGGAGTGTTAAATCTATTTTAATGTATATAAAACCATAAATAATCCATTTCTTGGCTCAGACTAACTCAAGCCTGCATAAAATGGGGAACAAAGCTTGAGATGCCAACTTAAGATGCTCATAGCTACTTGGAGGATTTGGATGGGAGTGTAAGGAGTTGGGGTATGATGAAGGAGGCCTTGAAAATACATTTGGTGAATTTTTTTGAATTATTAAATGTCACATATTCATGAATAATCCTTAGAGGGAAAAATAGCCTAAAACCCTCTAAAACCTTGGGAATGACCTTATTGGGAAGTTTGAGTAGGAGATTCATCTATATGCCATAGAATGGATTGGGATATGATTGGATGTTGTAGAGGACTCTCCAGGGATCATCCCCATCAACTTGAGTTCTAACCTACTTGTATGAATAGGTTGGAAAAGGGATTTTATTAATAGTTTTATATGTTATGTAGGTACATAAGGGTTTCAAGAGATGTAATACACTTTTGGAGAGATATTGAGAATTAATATAACTTAAAATATTCATTTATTGTCTCAGTTAATTCTTAAGTGCTTCTACTAATACCTTCATCTCAACCAGTCTAGGATGTCATAGTGAATAAGCTAGTGAGAGAGTGATAACTTCAAGTGGGAGACATTTTAAGGTCTGATTAATAAATATAAGGCCATTAGGGGTCATAAAAATTATCATAAATCCTTTTTATGGATCATATTATAAAAATAAAGACAACTTTGGCACCAAGTGTGAAAGGTGAGTAAAAGAGGAGTTATTTGGACTATAGGCACTGACAACTCATGTGAAATATAATATTGATGGTTAGGGATGAAAATAATACATGTTGGATCATGTATATAACCCATCCCTCTTACTAAAATCATCACATATGTACCTATTTAGTTGTGGGATGTTCCAAAGAGGCCAAATGATGAAGGCAATTTTTTGAGTAAGCAATGAGGAATCTTATTCCACATTCCAATAATTTCATGTTTTATGGGAAATTTTTAAAATTAGACCTTACATGGTCTATTTCATATTCCTTTCTCTTACATGTGTAACTCACTTTCTCAGCATGACACATGTCTTAGTTACTCTTTTACTTCATTATCTTCTTCTCTCGCTCTAATTATATAAGTAGTAACCATTTTGGCTTTTGTAAACTAATACCACACCATGTATGATGAATCCCTACTAGAATGACATTTTATTTTTCCATTGAAAAATTAATAGAAGTCTATTTTTTAGTTTATTAACATTTATCTAAGTTTAAAAAGTAATGTATGGTGATGCTAAGTGATAATCACCTATCCTTACTTCTCCTTATCCTCTCATGCTTATACAAGAGTTTCTATTCTAATAGGTCATATAGAGTGTACATAGTATGTTATAATCCTTTAAAGTGTAAAATTTTAATTTGAGTGTGTATTCTACCCTTTGGTTCACTTACCTTGTGTTGTCTCATGCATATCACCTCTATGTTGAAATGCTTATGTTAGAATATTTTAGGACTTTGAAGTTGGTTTGTAGGTCTTGTTTCTTAGTGAAATAGTTGTGATTTTCTTATGAAAATCACCTTGGTATAACACCCATTTATATTAGTTTCATTTCATGCAAACTTATATCTCTTTTCTCACAAACAACTAGTTAAGTAGGTGATAAGCATTTCAAGGTATACTTAGGTAGCTAACTCTTAAACCTAGAGGTCTACTTATATTATATGTACACCCACATACCTATAAGTATTCCCATGTTTCCAAAATATAGATGAGATTTGAACACCCTCATATAGGGTGCAATATTTGGTGAGAACAATTGCATAAGAAGGTTCCTTCTATAGGTTAAAAATAGATATGTCCTAACATCCTCATCCATGTGGGATCCACTAAGGAAATTTATTAAACCTAAGAAAGATGACTAGACCATGTATACAAAAACTAGTGGGATGAAAGTTTACACCAACACCCACTCCTTAAGCATAGCTTAATAGGGTAGAATATTTGGGTCCTAGTAACAAGGCCTAATGAGATACCCAAGTACAATGCAACTCCCATAAAGTAGAGAAAAGGAGAAAACCTATAGGAAAAAAATTCATCTCCAAAATAAAGTAAAGAATAAAGTAGGGATGAAAATACCCACTAGAATATACAACTTCTTGAATCCATCTTGTGTCCTACAATGGAGTGCCCTAGAATGACTATAGATCAAAAGTTTATGTATTGAAGAGATGATTACCCTGGGATAGTGAATGAATATGCCAAATGACTTATAGATCTTTGACAAAGGATTGATTCCTATATAAGGAGTTATTCTCCTCATGCAAGGTAGAAGGGATAAATTCTCTATGACAAGATGGTATATTAGATGTAAAGGCTAAGAAGGACCTTTAAATACCCTAAAAAATGTGGAATAGAATGTGTTGATGCTGAAATTTATATCATAAGTTCTTAGAGTGTTTAAAGAACACTTCTTATTTAATGATTTAGAGAATTCAATGCATGAGTTTTAGGTTGTGATAATCTTTTTATCTAGTGGTGAAATATAGGCAAACCAAGTGGATTGTTTCACAATATTTATAAAGTTTGGTGGTTAAGAGCCACCTTGGCCTATATCTTTGTAAATAATGAAACAATCTTACCTAATATTAGTGAATTATTATCAAATATAATCTAAAGACTAATCTAACATGGATATTTGCCATGGAAATTAAGATAGATTGATTTGGTTAAAATAATAAAAAGGAAGGGTAAGGCAAAAAAGAGATGTTGATCTTCATCCAAAATATCATGAAAAATCTCAAATGTCCTCCAAGCATGCACATAACCAATGTATAATATGAAATAGCATGAGCTCAAATCTTACTACACTTTAGGAAAACATCTAAGGAATGAAAATTAATGCAAATGAGAACCTAGTTCACTTTAAAGCTCTATCCCTTCAAGAAAACAACATTAGCCTAAATGCAAGAAGAGTAAAGGAAACAAAATGAACTTGAAAACTTTAAGTCAACCTATCATTGGCATAAGTTAACATCTTTTTAATTAAAATTTGCAAACCAATATTTCACAAGAACCATTAGAATCTTGAAATTAGAAGAAACAAGTGAGAGAGAAACCATAATAACAAATGACACAAATGAATATGGGAAATCTTTACAAAATTCATCACTTACATTAATTGCTCAAAAGTTTACACAATTTTTTGGCTCAAAAAATCCCTCCTCACTTTTACAAGTGACAATATTTATTTTATATAATACAAGGAAGTATGTTGGTCAGTCATATCTAATTACAAGTGTACAAGTGTAAGTACAATTGTCCTTTCTACAAAAGTTATAAAATACACTAAAATTTTCCAAGTGGACCGACCTATAATAAATGTGCTTACAATTTTCACATGCCTTTATAAAAAAAGTATTCTATTTTAAAATATTACAATGCTTCTATAAAAAATAATGTTCCTAACTAAGTTTGAGGACACTACTTCGATGCATTCTTTTATCTTTTCTAAAGAATCTTCAATCTATAATGTTTCTTATTGATAAATTTTAGGTCAACAATAGGCTTTAGGAAGAGTTATTTTCCTTGATCCTCTAGGCCTTTGAGGTCCTTCTCAACCTTCTCTATTTATTGCTTGATGCCCTTGGCATCTCCCATTTTCTTCTTAGATGACAGAAGTAGGCCCATGATTCTCTTTTTTTCATCCCCTATTTTACCTTGCCCTTGGCTCCTCACTTTTTTCACAAATTAAGTAGTTTTATGCTTGAACTCCTCATATGTAATAAGGCCCAAAGAACTAAGTGAGGTGGGTTCCTTGATCAAAATATCCAAGATGTGCAACATATTGTCCTCCTATTGTTTGAGGTCCCTAAAAACTACCTCTATTTTCTTGGACCATTTTTTAAGACACTAATCTTGTCCACTAATATGGTCATATCCATGTCTAGTTATGCTAGGTTGATTGTCCTAAATTCTAGGACTTTATTCTTAATCAATGTTGTAATCAAGTATTTCACCTGATAACTTACAGCCTTCCATTGGCCAACTTGGCATGTAACCATATTTCTTTGTTTGATCATTGCATTATTTTTGGTCCTTACTAAATTCAAAGACTTGAATAAGTCAGCCACGGTATCCTCAAACTGTTTGAACCTTTCTTCTAGAATTTCCAAGATAACAGTTTCCTTCAAATTCTTATTTTGTTACAATATTTTTTTGATCATTATTTATAGTTGGTCTAACTGGGCCTAGGTTACATCAAGAATTTTATCTTCAAATATCCTATCCTCCCCTAGATTTTGTCCTTCAATAGGGGTCAGTCCTGTGAATGGATCTATCTTTTGGAGGGTGAATTTTTCCCCACTGACCATGGATTTTTTTCAATCACCCTTTTCAAACTAGTATTATATGGATTGAATTAAACCCATACTAATTATTGAGTTATATTTGGAGCTAATATTTCCATTTGTTTCCCACTTGTCTCCCCCTAGGAATCCATCCTTTGTTGTTCTTCCTTCTATAAGGCCACAATCCAAGGCTTGATCTAAACATGCACATGTATAATGACTATCCTTATGATATGCCAAGGGTGGTAAATGGTATGGATCATCAATAATTTTCCATATATAAACCATTCAGGAATGGTTGGGCCATGAATTTGATTATCCTCACTAAAAAGGTTAACCTCACTCAAAGGATGAGTGAAGGTCAACTTGGGCTTCTTACCACTTAATGGGGCCAAGGCTAGCTTACCTTTTCTTTTAGGTTGGGTTGTAATAGCGATCAGTTACAAATATAATTCCTTCCCATTATCTTCCTTTGATTTTTTAGCCTGATCTTTCTTTACTTGGACATCTTCCTTATCTGATTGATAGGCACTAGATAGTGTCTTCAGGGCATCTTCCACTATTTCTTCAAGATTTAGTGCTATTATGTCCATTTATTTAATTAGTGATCCTTATTTTTTAGGATGGGTTGAAGATGATGTCATATCACTAGGTCTTCTTTCCTCTATCCTCTACTCAAGCTATACTTCAAGACTTTGTATCTCTATTTTTAGAGGAGATGGAGGAGGTATGGAAAATGAGTCCCTTAGTAAATGTACTGCCTAGGTCCCATCTACCATATATCATCATTTCGCTTCCATTCCCTTAGAAATTTGGCCTATGGTTTGATGTTGTGTTTCTTTAACCTTTCCAAAACTTTGATGAATGAAGAAGCCTTTGTATACATTTGGTCATAAGGGCTAGTTTGATGCTTATACATCATATTGATCCCTTTTGCCTTTAGATGTTTTACCACCTTCTCAATGGGGTCCCAATGTCTTAGTTCATCATGTTATAATCTAAAAAAGGTCTTGTGCTTGGAATTAGCCTCAATATTGTCCCATTATTGAAACATAGTCCTATCAGTGGTTAAGGGGAAGGTGTGGAGTAGTCCCTTCCTCTTGGTTCTATATAAACCATCTATACCATGCATATCTTGAAGGCCACTTCTTGATCTAATAGCTTTATGGGAGCATGGATTAGTAATCTAAGTCGGGTGCATTGTATTCCCTTAATCATAATTATAATGCAATCTAGATATAGCCATATATCATCTATGGCTTCAACAAAAAAAATTATTAGAGGATTGATCTTCATCATCTATATTCCTATAATGGCCTCTATTAAAGCTAGATAGACACAATCACATATGAATTGTATGTGATCTATGTACTTGAAAATGTGTAATTTATAATAATATCAGGTGACTTTCTAGGTTACCTCAAGTGACCATTCTTTGATGCTAGGAATCTTGGTGGTGGAAAGTAGGGCATCTAGCAAGTATGACATCATATAAATTTGACTCTTGGTCTTATTCTTTATTCCAAAAAAGTATCTCTTCAAATAATTTATAATCATCTCTCTAAAGGGGGAGTGTGTTTTTGTCAAACATGAAATACAAAAAAGGGACCCATAGTTTGTCAACATAGGTGGTGGAGGGATTCCCACAAAATATATTCAAAAATATAATGATCATCCTAATTGATTGGTATGTTTTCATTAAGGCTAAAAAATATCTAGTTTCTAGAATATAGCCATGGGGTAAGGATGGTATTTAGGTCATTATACCAGACCATTAATTTATTATGGTTACATCCACCTGGGGTTTGGGAAACTTATATTAATTTTCAAATATTATAAGATAAATATAGGCAACCTTCCTAAAGTTACATGCATGAATTAACATACCCTAATCAATTTTACAATCTTTGAAAATAGGAGAGAGGACATCAATGTAATGCAATACCTCTAGTTTTTCTATAGCATAATGAAGGATTGTCCTTTGAATGGAAACCAAGTCATAGTACCTCCTCTTGAATGATTCATTCCTTTCATCTTCCCTTATGATTGTTGGTAGCTCTTGAATGGCCTAAAAAAACTTAGACTAATTATTGTCTCTTATGTTTAAATCCATGGCATCAAATTCCATGTCCTTGAAGATTCTTCCCTCTGAATATGTGGTTAGATAGAGCTTTGTATCTTCTTTTTATTTTTTTAGGCTTCCTTGACTATGATTTTTCTAAATTTATCCCTAGTGGTCTATAGTTTGATTCTAGATCAATTTGCACTTTCTCAAGTGATGATTCAATCTCCTAGACTCAATTATGATTAATTATAGATCAAATTAAGGAATTTATAGATGTTATGGATTTTCTATAAGTCTTTTTAGAGCTTTAATTGTGATGGCCTTTTTTACTTAAGTGATATTTTTACCTTATATTTCATTTGGATCCTTATATTTGTACTTTTGCCTTTTTGATCCCACAAAATATTTAATTTTGTCACTTTGTACTCATGTGAAATCATCATGGCATCTATGTGGCATTTTCTAGGTAGACCTTGCTCATTAAGTTTTAAAAAGTGATCATTTCCCTTTGAAATATTGCATTTTATCTCATGTCATCATATTATCTTGCATAGACCAACACAATTCATTAATATTGTTCCCTTGAGTTGAACATCATTGGTCAGTATATGTATTTAACTCCCTGGTCATGCCACTTTGCAGTCCCATGAGCCTTCTAAGCTCTTCAAATTTTTAGTTTTGTAAGCTAATGCACTTTCACCATGTGTCCATCTTAGGTTTAATTAGAGGGTCTTTAACTTTTGAATGTTGATTATGCACCATTAGATCTGATGGGTACACATCAATACTAACTGTTAATCTTTAGAAGATGCACAAGCTTTAATCTATACTAGGCCTCAAGGTTGTGTCACTTTGAAATATTATGGGAATTCTAAGCTCTATATATTATCAATTATACCAATTAAAATTCTTTTTCCACATGGCCATCTTGGGTTTATTTGTAGGGTCTTTGAAAATTATACCCTCATCCTGCACTGCCTGATCATCATTGTCAAAATGAATGTGAGACATTATATTATAATATATGATATGGACCACCATTGGTTATTCATTGTATTTTGGTCATGATCATGACACTTTTCACTTCCTCATCATCTCAGAGGTATCATTGAAACTTTGACTAGATATGCTTAATTCAATCATATATGTTTGAGCAAACATGGATTGTTGCTCCTGCAAAGATGCATAATGTTTAAGTATGGGTCAAGACACATAAATAAATTAGATTAAATACTTTATACTTTGGTTTTATTTCATTTTAATAAACATTAAATAAAACTTAGGCTAAAATGTTTAAGCTAAGATTAGAATATAATAAAATGGGGACTCCATGACCAATAATAAAAGGACTTAACATAAGGCTTTTAAACTAAGGTTTTATCATAGTAATAAATATGACAAAACTTTAGGGTAAAATATCTAATATAATTTTTTTAACAATAGGACCCTTTAAATAAAATTCATAGCATAAGTTTTTATCCTAAGGTTTTATTAGATTAATAAATACAATTAAAACTTGAGGATAAAGTCATAGGCTAAGTCTATGTAATAGAAAGGGACCCTTTTAGTCTTAATATTGATCTCATGTCATTGGATATAGGCCATCTGAGTGAATGCAGATCATCAATCTCAATTTGTGGGGTCGAGCAAGATTGGTCCCATGGATTAGAATCTTATACTTATCAAGCCCATCTTGCACTATTCGATTATGTTCACCAGAGTAAATACGAGTCATTAATCTTACACAATGTTTAAGTTATGACTTAGAGGTATATGGAACTTAGGATAAAATCTTAAGAATAAGGTCTTGTTAATGTTAATTAAACACAAATGAGACTTTAGGACTAAGATTTTAGTCTAATTTATAATAAAAGGACCATGCATTATTATGACCAAGATTAGGAACATAATGAAAGATCCCTATAATGATAAAGTTATACCATGCTAAGGTAGAAGGGAACAAGGGACTTGGGACATAAGGGGACCAAGCATACAATTTTTTATATTAAGGTTTGGTCATGTTAAAAAACATAGCTAAGCCTTAGTATGAAAATTGAACTAAGTCTATGGCATTTTTAAAGTGTTGCCGTGTGAATTGTTCTCATCAATTTTGAATGAGGGTTTATTAAATGATGGTTTCAAGAAGCTTTAAACATGGATTTATTTTGACTTTATATATACCAAAGGATAGTAAAAATCCCAAGTTGGGATTAAACTATAAAAACTAGGCATAGTTCATTCAAGGAGGGTTCCAATAAACCTGCAACTTGAAACATGAAGAATAAACATTAGTAAACTTATACAAGGTAAAACTAGAGCCTTGAATAAATAATGAAACCAAATCAAGGTGTGGATGATATTTAAATACAAATAATGTGTAAACATATTAATGATACTTTACTCAAGTGAATTTTCAATTTTAAGGTACAAATCTACATAATTTATCACAAGGGTCCCCATTTTTAAAAAATAGGGGTATGTTGACCTTAAAAAATGGTGACTTCTAGGGGAAACATAGAAATATGTTAGAATTTAGAGACTCTAGTTCAAAAAAAACTAGATTACTTACTTATTCCACTTGATCAATGCCATTATCAAGATTAGTTCATGGTTAAAACATGTTTTGTACCTATAGAATTAGGATTAAACATCAAAACCCAGCCATGTTGTGTGTGTTTTGATTCCACTTACTATTTTCCATGGGATTTAGGGAACAACTTCCAGATTTCATGACTTTGACCATTAACATTGACTTATAACATGTTTATATATCCATTAAGAACCATGATTTAGGTCAAGGAAGGCTCAACATTACTCTACTATCAGCTAGGCATTCATATCCCCAATAGATATGCCTTTGGCTCCACTCAAGGTCTTGTTCCATTACCAATCAAGAATTCATAGCCCTAGTGGAGATTACCAAATGATCTTTACTTGGAAAGCTTTTGACTTTGCAATAAGATCTTATTTTTTCATTTTTAGATCATTTTAGATTTCTAGCAAAGGTTGGGAACTAGGTTAGCTAGGTTTAGGGATTTGGTCAAGTGTTTGATTCTAATATAATCACCTATGGTTGCAACCTTTGTCGTAGGAAAGGATGTTTGTTAAGTGCAAGCATGATTGTGTCTTAATAATTCAAGATTTCATCCCATATGTGAAATCCTTATTAAAACCAATCTTAGATCAAAATAATGTTTAAAACCTTATGAAACAACCAACCTATCCATTATTCCTTACTAGTTTCACAAAATCATAACATCGAGCTCGTATTTAAAACCTAGGGCCAATACATGCTTAAGATTCATACCTACATTAAACTATGGAGTTCTTGAGTATTTAAGTGAACTTTAAGCTAAAGGCTATCTAAAAGGACTTATTAGAAGCAAAGAAAAAGGAATAGAAATAAAACACACAAATAGAAAGCAAAAAAATAGGAAGCAAAGGAAAAATAAACAAATTTATATAAATTTATGTACAAACAAGGGAAAAGAAGGAAAAAATAGAAATAAACTAATCTAACCTACCTACACTAACTCTAAACATTCTTATATTATTTCCATGAAGGCCCTAGGTGGGATGGCAAATAAGTAGTGATTGAGGTATTACCCATTGGAGGGCAGTGTGAACTCTACTCCTTGTAAGTCTTTTAGCTTAAAGGTGTTATTTCCAAGTATCTTAGCAATCTGATAGGGACTTATCTACAAAGGTGTGAACTTTTCATGTTTACCTTTAGGATTAGATTCCTTATCCAAAAGAAGAACTAAGTCTTCTTACCTAAACACCTTTACTTTTGATCATTTGTCAAACCACCTCTTGACTATGGTTTGGTGTCTGCTAAAATTAGCAAAAGCCTCTTCTCTCACATCTTATATCTAATTAATGCCAAGCAACCTTTATTTTTCCAATTATTAATTCTCCTTCATGTATTATAGCATGAAATTATATGTTGTTAACTTGAGGGTGATAGGAAAGATAACCTCTTGGCCATACACTAGCAAGAATAGAGATGCCTTGATATCTTGCTTGATCATAATTCTATCTACCCAATGGACATACTTAAGTAGTTTATTCCATGTCCTAGGTTTATCTATTGTAAAATTATTTATTTACTTCATCAAGTTCTTATTATTTTATTTAGATACTCCATTACATTAAGGATAATGGTTGGATGATAACTTGAAAATGATGTTGTTATCATATGCCCATTTGGTCATCTCAATGAATATAAAATCTGATCCATTATCATAGACCAAGGAGACAAGTGTCCTAGATCTGATGCATATGTTTTCCTCTAAAAACTGATCACTTCTTCATTTTTTCATTGCTTGGTCACTAATGCTTTAGTCCATCTTTTGTAGTAGTCTTTAGTAGTTAGAACATATTTTTAACCTTCTAATAAATTGGGGTTGATCACCCCCATGAAATCTAGTCCCCACTAAGCAAAAGGTTTATCTACCATAACTAGTTTTAGTGGCATGGTTGCCTTAAGATCTTTTATGCTAAATACTTGACATTAATGGCACTACCTTACATACTTGTGGGTATCCTTAAAGATTGTGGGCCAATAGTAACTAGATCCAAGAATTTTATGAGTTATCAGCCTTCAAGATATTTGTCCACTTCCCAACTTCTCATGAAAATTACTCATGATTTCAATTGTTTCTTATTTAGATATACACCTCAAGTATATGTGTTTGAAGTTTTTCTTATACAACAATCCATCTTTAATTAGGTAGTGGGCTTCTTTGAGTCTTAGGGCTCTTCTTTTCTCCCTGGTCAACCTTGTAGGACTAGTGTCATTGATCAATAGATGGATAATAGGATCATACCAATCATTGGACTAAAAACTTTATTGTTTAACCTACATGACACTTAACTTAGGATTAGTATTCAAAATTAATTTAATTAGACCTTGGCACCTTACCAATCTTGAAATCCTCATTTTAATGTCATATTAGACATCCACTTATCTCACATTTCTCCTAGCTAATTTTGACTTAACATGATCTTGGTGGTAGGGTATGGTAAGATTATATGCACCTTATTCCTAAGAATGTAGTACCTAAATTTCTTCACTACCTTAACTAATACACATGCTTGATTGTCAATTAAATAATAATTTAACTCAAAATTCTTAAAGTTCATGCTCATGAAAGCAATTAGATGATCACCTCCATCAAATTTTTGAGTTAAAACTCTAGTAATAGTATGATAAAAAGCAAAGGAATAAAGATAAAGTTTTTTGGAGAAATCTAGACTTATCAGGACTAGAGCTTGTCCAATTGCCTCATTGATGTCCTTAAAAAAATTCTTGGTTTCTTCATTCCAAGTGATTTTGACATATTTATTTAGCATATCATTCAAAGGTTTCACTATTTTTGAAAAACCATAAACAAACTTTCATACAAAATTAATTTTTCCAAATAATGACTTCAGCTCTTTCCTACTATTAGGAGGTTTTATATTAGATATTGTATTTACTCTATCAGGGTCTATAGAGATTACCTCCTTAGTGAAAACATGTCCTAATAGTTTTCCCTCAGTAATGTCGAAAATGATTTTCTTTGGGTTGAGAGAAATCCCATACCTTCTGCATCTTTCAAATACCTATTATAGGTGTATAATATGATCCTCCCTATTCTTAGAAAAGATAGATCGCCCATGTATATAATAATTCACTTACCTATGAGACCTTGGAAAGAATGATCCATATCTATTTGGTAAGTTGTACTGATATTTATCAATCCAAATGGCATTCTTATATAGGCAAGCGTGCTTGACTTGCTAGTAAAATTAGTTTTCATCTTGTCTTCTTGATTCATCAATACTTGGTTAGACCTAAAAACCATCAAGAAAGTACATCATGGTAGAACCAAAAATGCTTTTTATTACTTGGCATTTTATTATTTTTTAGAATAATGGATTTTATTCCTAATTAATAAATAGGTCTAGAGTAAAGTAAATTAGTAAATAATGTGGAATAATTAATCAACTAATTTATGTAAATAGATTCAATTTTTGCCTTTTCTAAAAATAATAGGGAGAGAGAGAAATATAAATTAGCTTAGTTTGAGCTATCTAGACTAAGATAGGGTTAGATAGTTTAGGTATAAGACTAGGATAATGTTAGAAATAGGTTCCTAAACTTCAGTTTATGATTGGATAGGATCATCAAAAGTGGGACACCCTCCTATTTGGTGTTATAGTCTTTTTTTGGTGTTTTTATCTAGGTGATATGATTTTTTTAGGTTCTACTCAATAGGTCTATTTTTACCCTATCAATGAAATATCAAAGCTTGAAAGTCTATAAATCTCATTGTGCATCTATTTTAATCTTCAAAACCTAGGAACACTTTATGTTTAAAATTGAATGGAAACTTAGGAAAGAGAGAGAAGGGGTTGGTGTGTAAAGGATACACTAGATGCACTTCACACACCATGTGTGGGCATGCTACCTATATACCAATACTCCAAGAAGGGATCAAGCTAATCTAGTTCTCTCATTGAAGTGTTTAGTGAAATTGTATATAAAAATGCAACTAGATGGAAAACTAGGTATACTTGAGATGGATAGGGACTAGTGTGAAGACTTAGTTTAGCTTCAAAGTGTATAGGCTGGTTGTATGCAAATAATATGGAAGATTTCTTGAGTGGTCTTGCTTGTATTCTTGTTTGCTTGAATGATATTTTCCAACCCTTATAAATTGACTTTGAATGGCCTTTTATAGGGAAATTAATGACCATGGATTAAATTAATTTGTGTTAGCTGACATAAATTAAGATAAGGATTCAATAAAATATGATTGTTTGGACCTATTTTATAAGTGGACAATAATACCAAAAAGGGGACACCCTAGCGTCTAATGCTATATTCCAAGTTGGGTGATGTTTTCATAGAGACAAGTTTTTTGAGTTTTATTTATTATCACTTTGTGAACCTTCTTGTAAAATTTTAGATGTTAGATGTTTACAAATAACTAGGAATAAGAAAAAAGGTGTCTAGAAGGGTCATGAAAGTAAGCAAGAGGGACCTATAGATTAGGTGTCGTTAGCCACACTAAAGTAACCAAATTTTACATTTTATATGACTAAATACCCCCCCCCCCCTTATTCTATTTATGCATCAAAGTGAAATACTATGATAAAGGAAAATAAATAAAAAGTGTACCTAAACTTACTTGCACAGGTGAAGCCCATGAAGCTTGTGTGATGTTAAGTAATGTTGGACAGTGCATAGAGAGTATAATGTGAAAGTGTGAATATATGAAATGGATAAAGAGTAGATCAGATATTATTATATGTGATATAAAATAGGAACATACCAAAGCTAAGTAAAATAAAAAGGAAGAGAAAGGAATGAATACACCTCACTAGGTATGCAAACCAATACAAAACCTATTGTGATCCTGAGTAAGGGTGAGTAATGTTGGACTATGTTAGATGATGCTATGCTAAAAATTATATCATGAATGGAGTTGAGATCTCAATTCACTATAAGGTGGCCCAATAATATAAAGCTTGGCCCTTTGTCTCCATGGTCACCTACTGAGTGAAACTAGATGATCATGCCTATGATAATTGATGTCTAGACTATGTGTCTAATCCCTGTAAATAGGTGGCTCAAGAATACAAAATATGGCCCTTTAGATCCATCATTGCCCCATGAAGTGAATCTATGAAGTGATACCAGTATATAATATATGTCATATGATATGGATCATGGATCCCATGGATGCTTTGAAAATTTGACAATGTGGTGTGGATATCTAAATGTATGCTAAAAACTAGGCCACTCTTGGCCATTTTGAAAGATGGAGGTTAGGATTGTATGGAAACTAATGTAAAACTAATGCAATATACTTATGTGAAATCCAGCTTAGGAGCTTGAGTACTTGGTAAGTTGAAATTGTATGAAAGTTCAACTTAAAAATGATGCCAACCACCTATAGATGGAGTAAGGCACTCAACTACTAAGAATGCTTGGATAATAAATTGAACTCAAAAATATAAGACCAATGTGCCACACACATTACCCCCAATCATTAGTGTCTAGAACATGGATTCTAATTTGGTAGTTATATCAACTACCTAATCTAAAAATAGAAGTGAGAGTCATCATGCCATGCATGATACCCCTTATATCTAGATTCTCTGAGAAAACTATACAAAAACTACTGATTCTAATTGATCCAGATGTGTAAAAACTACAGTTGATCTAATTTTTTTCCTATTACTAGAAAACTTAGGTGGTTTTCTACCTATAAAAGAGTTATAAAATGAGTACACCCTTTTGATTGGTGCTACTATATATTTATGACAATATTATCCTATGATAAAATTGGTTATTGATCTAGAATTGTCACTATTTTCTGTTATGTTCTAACTAATTTGACCTCTAAATTCTAAACTAGGTGATCTGAATGGTATTATTTTGAATGTTAGGAGGTTTTATCTTTATGACAAAACCCATGTTTTTTCCCCCTCTTTTAAGGGTAGGAATGATTGAACCTACATTGACTACCCTTAAAACAAAAAGAGTCCTATATTTGTGTTATGGTGCATAGATACATGATATAACAATGAAATTTGACAAGATATCTCTAGATATAACAATGTTTTTATTGAGATATTTTTAGATCAACAAGGGTATTCCTAGATAGATATAAAAATGTAAAAGCATGTGTAATATATTGAACTAAAACTAGAAATGTTAGATGTTAGTTTTAAAGAGGGATGGAGCATGATGACCATCATGGCATCTAAGAAATCAAGGTAATAACATTATATGGATCATGACATTGAAAAAAAGGACAAGTAATCAAGAAACAAGCATACAAATCAATAAGTAAAAATAAAAAAGAATATAAGGTTAGCCAAGTGGCCATACAAATAAAGGACATTGGCACATGTCACTCAAACTAGAAATCAAGCATATAAGGCATGTTTAAATGCCACATACACATACAATTTAAAATAATCATAGATTGGTATGAGGGCCATAGGCACATAGAAGAGTACAAGCAAGGGACACTGGAAAATGTCCAAAGGTGCACACACATGAATATGAATAAAAGACACTAGTAGATATCCTGAAGCACACATAAAAAAACAAAAATAGAACTGGAAATGCAATCTCATCTAGCAAGAAATGAAAAGCATGTAAAAACTAGAAAGGTACAATCACATCTAAATAATCAAATTAAGAGTGAAAGTATGAAAGACAAATTTATTACAGGATAAGGTATATTCTAAGAGATACATAAGTGTTAGATACTAGTGAAATGTAGATATAGTAATCTATGTAATTTGGTAAGTAATGTACATCACTATGATAACTCAGAGTGTGTAGCATAGGAATGCCATATTTTGGATGGTGTAGTCATGTAAAATATGCCCCTAATGGGTATGCATATCAATGTGTGTCTTGAATGTAGAAGTAGTAATTCCCCCTTAATGGGTAGAGTAAATCAATCAAGTAGTTGGATTTCACTACACACACTCAAAAAAGATCAAGTGAATCATGGTAATGTAGATAAATTGACATACAATAGCATGAAATAGTAAATGTAATTTATAGCATGATATTATAAATGTAAAACATGGATGATGCATACAATTGAAATGTTTTTTGGTGTTTTCTTATATTTGAATGTTTTTTATTTTTGAAAATTTTTGTATTATTTTTGTGTTTTTAAAATATTTGAACTATGTACAATCAAGCAAGAGAAATTATGCACAAGTAATACTATGAATAAATGATACTAACTGATGTGTCTCATGGGAGACTCCTTATCATTTTTTCCTATATCAAGAAGAAGAATCATGCATGGTCATGAAGCATGATGGAAATGTTGAGACTATGGATCTAAAAGTTATATATGGTGTAAATGATCTAAAATCTCTAAAGTATAAACTGATTATGGGGTCCCTCTATGACTCTGAGAAGTGGATGCAATTTTAGGGATCTTAGGTACCCATATGGAAGTAGGAGAAGCTATCTAAACATGTGCTCTATGTGTAGATACATGAGATCTCAATGAATATACTTTGGGTGTGAATATGGTAGCTGAAAGAATATCTATAATCTTGAGGTTGTGTAGATGTATGAAATCTCTATTCTAGCGATGAAGGTCTTGACTATGGTTAAATCTATACTATAGGAAGATCTATAATAGGTGGATGAGCTGAAACTAGATCAGAAGGTGTGCTAACCTGAGTGACAAAGATATAACCATCGGTGTAATCAACATGCTTATCCTCATAAACTTGGGTGATAACATGTATCACATAGTCTACTATAGGCATAGATCTAGTAGTAGGTGCAAGATAAAATATAGATGAACCAAGTTTGAAGAGAGGAGGGATAGATATAACCACTAGTGTTTGTTTGTTTCTAGTAGTGATAGGGAGATACTTAAAATTAGCCAAAGAGTTAGATACATCTAATTAAAAACCATCTATAAAAATATGTTTATAAAGAGAATGCCACATGATAGATAGAAAATAAGGGTAGAGAATGAAATTATGCATTAATGCATAGAAAACTTTGACTTGAATCATTACATTTCAAATGCATTTGGAAAGATAAATTTAAACAATTTTCCATATGAGGAATAGAGAGCAAAAAGATAGAGAACATGATTTTTTTCATAAAGGCATATAAACTTTTGATATGCAACATGACATTTTGAATGCATTTAGAAAGATAAATTTGAACTATTTTCCATATGAGAAATAGAGAGAAAAAGATAGAGAACATGAATTTTTTCATAAAGGAATATAAACTTTTGATATGCAACATGATATTTTAAATGCATTTAGCAAGATAAATTTGAACAATTTTCCATATGAGAAATAGAGAGAAAAGGATAGAGAACATGAATTTTTGCATAAAGGCATATAAACTTTTGATATGCAACATGACATTTTAAATGCATTTAGAAAGATAAATTTGAACAATTAAACATATGAGTGAAAGAGAATATGAAAAAAGAATTTTGGAATCTTGTGCATGTTTGACAATGAATTTTTTAATATTATCCCATATAATGAAACATAAAAATGAAACATAAAGGATGAAATTTTGTACTAACATATGATAGACTTCAACATTCATGTACATGATAGGACCTATTATGGTTTCTTTATTATTTTCAAGAAATGTTAGAAAAGTTTGTAAATAAAGGAGCATCATTTTTACAATTTGGTTATGGATGTAAGGTGATACCTCAAGAAGCAAAGTAGGAGCTAGTATATGCAACTAGGGATTTTTAAAAAATATTTATGCAAAATACTATGAATTTTTGAATTTTAAATTGATTTTCTAAGTTTTAAATGCAACTAAAAATTTAGAAAATGATTGAAAAAATACTGGAAAATAATTGGGAGCTAGTTAATGCGACTAGGGATTATTAAATGAATTTTTTAAACTAGTATGATAATTTAAAAAAAATTATATGAATTTATAGAAAATTTGTAGAATTTTGCTTGAAAATTTTAGGAAAAAATTAAAAAAACATTTCTAAAATTAGCAATATATTTCCTAGTATTTAGAATGTTTTTGTATGCAAAAAGGACGTAGTATGTGTAAACTAGGGTTTTTATAAAATTTATGATAATTTTGAAATTAATTTGTCAATTTATGATTTTAAAATATATAAAAAATTAGGAAATTATGGAAAAAGTTTAGAAATAATTTACCGTAGTGTGTCTAGGGTTTTTGTGCAAAATTTGAAGTAAGTTGGGTTCACCAAACGTTTTATTATTTTTTAGAATAATGGAGTTTTATTCCTAATTGATAAACAAGTCTAGAGTAAATTGAATAAGTAAATAATGTGCAATAATTAAGCCACTAATTTATGTAAATAGATTGTATTTTTGTCTTTTCTAAAAATAGTAGGGAGAGAGAGAAATATAACTTATCTTATTTTGAGTTGTCTAGACTAAGACAAGGTCTGAGAATTCAGGTACATGACTAGGATAATATTATAAATAAGTTTATAAACATTATTTTTTGATTGGATAATATCACTAAAAGTGGAACACCCTAATTTTTGGTGTTAAAGTATTTTTCTAACACTATTGTCTAGGTGATCTAAGTTTTTTGGGTTCTACTTGACAAGTCTGTGTTACCCTTCCAATGAAATATCAAAGCCTAAAAGTATGTGAAGCTCATTGTGCATCTATTTTAATCTTTAAATCCCTAAGAGATCTTTGTTCTTGAACCTAAATGACAACTTTGGTAAGAGAGATAAGGGGTTAGTGTGTAAAGGATATGCTAGATGTACTTCAAACCCCATGTGTGGGCACATTGCCTATATACCTATTCCTTGAGGAGGGATCAAACTAATGTAGTTCTCCCATTAAAGTGTTTGGTGAAATTGTGGATGAAAATTTAATTAGATTTAAAATTGGGTATACTTTAGATGTATAGGGACTATTTTGAAGACTTGATTTAGCTTGAAAGTGTATAGGTCGGTTGTATGCAGAGAATAGGGAAGATTATTTGAGTTGTCTTGCTTTTATTCTTGCTTTCTTGAATGATATTTTCTAATCCTTCTAAATGGACTTTGAATTGCCTTTTATATGGAACCTAATGATCATGGGTTAAATTAATTCTCATTAGGTTGACATGAATTAAGATAAGGATTCAAAAAAATATGACCATTTGGACCTATTTTGTACTTGGATAATAGTGCTAAAAAGGGGACACCCTAGGGTTCAATACTATAGTCCAAGTTGGGTGTTGTTGTCCTAGAGACATAATTTTTCTAGGTTTTGTTTATTGTTCCTATGTGAACCTACTTGTAAAATTTTAGATGTTGGATGTTTACAGATGACTAGGAATAAGAAAAAAGGTGTCTAAAAGGGTCAAAAAAGTAATCAAGAGGGACATATGGATTGGGTGTCATTAGACACAATAAAGTAAGAAATTTTCATATTTTATATGACTACACTTGGTCAAGAGAAGGTAGGGGTAATTATCTTTCTTAGATGCTCTATTTAGATTTCTAAAATCAATGCACAGTCTGATTTCACCATTCTTCTTCCTAACTAGGACTAAATTAGCAACCCAAGTGGAATGCCTAATGGGAAATAAAATCTTTGCATCTAAGATATTTGTGACCTCTTTGTATATTAATAGATCTAAGACTAGGTTCATAGGCCTCTAATTTAGTCTAAAAGGTTTGTAGATTTATTTTAAAGGTATGGTGTGAGTTATGGCCTTTGGATCAAAGATCTTTAGGTCATCATAGGACCATGCAATGATATCTTTATATTTTGTTAAAATTTGTTTGGATCTTTTATTTTCTATAATTTTACATGTTTTACCAATATTAACTAGCTAAGGTTGACCTTGAAATCCAAGATTATTTGCATTATAATCCTTCTCACTTACTTTGGGAGTCTTGGTAGCTTCAGCTAGTTTATCAAAATCAAAGAGTCTCTCCAAGTCTATCATTCCCTTGGGGATATTATTTTCATTCAATTCAATGACTTTATCTTCAAGTTTGCTTTCAATAACTTCATCATCAAGGAGACTAGCTTAATTAATAATGTGACCCTTAATATACTCTTAAACTAGTAAAGAAATATATGATCTACTAACCATCATTAAATACCTATAAGTGGTTGACATTTTAAGAACTAAATGACATGGGATTAACTTAATTGTAATGTTTTAAAAATTTGAACTAGATTGGGCATAAGGTTGGCTATGGCTGAAGTAAGTTCATCAGTGGCCTTGTTTTCTTCCCTAAGGATTGACACAATGTTAAGAGCATCAAAACATTTAATTAAGTCCCATAATATAAATTTATATTTGAATTGATATTTAGTCTTCCCCTGATTGACCATTAGTTCAAAATCACCAGAAACTAATAGTTCTTTAGCCTTATGCTTGATTGGAAATTGTAATCCAAGAATTAATGCTTCATACTCAACCAAATTATTAGTACATGGGAAATGAAATTTGTATGAGAAATTATATTCTTTCTCAATAGGATTGATTAAAACCACTCCTACTCGAAAACTTGATTTGCATCAAGAATTATCAAAATAAAGTTTCCATAATCTAGGAAAAGCACTAGAAGTTTTAGAGTTTCAAACCTTTGTGGTATCAAGAGTGTAAATACAAAGATATGAGTTAACCATGTTGACCCTATCATTGATTTCATTATTTTTAGAGATCATATGTTTCATTTTAGGCTCCCTTTATATCTTTATTTGGCTGGGGACACCCTTCCAAGGTAACCACATGTGCAAATAATCTATTGACTATAACCATTCAAAATTCTAGTCCAGTCTTTGATCAATAGCATCTATGTCCACTACTTATATATCAATGAATTATTGGATCCTTAGCTCTAATTCAATCTACATGTGAAAATTCAATAATTCGCTAATTACTTTGACTCTTGATTTTTCTAATTGAGTTACAACTCTTTCAAACTAAATAAGAGTCAAACCTACTTATTCATAAATACCCTTAGGCATTATATTTATAGATGTACCAAAATCTAATAAATAATTATATAGATTTTTACCAAAGATCTTGACTATAAGTAGGAAAGGAATAACATCTGCCTTAATTTTGTGTATCGTAATATTAGCATGTGCATAATTTTGAGACTTACCATGTTTTTTAGACAAATATTCCAACAACATATCTCTCTATTTAGTAATATTTGTCAACTCATGAAAGGTAATGTTAGACTTGATCTTATTCATGTCCTATAGTATGTTATACTCAGTCCTATTTGAATAATTATATGCATCAACACTAGGTTTAGAAGTACTTCCCTTATGAGGCTCTAGATTTGTGTCGAAGGTAGTATCAAGAGGAGTCTCAAAGTTATTTGGAGGAGTTGAAGTGGTCAATGGTTATTTATAATCCCTATTTCTCATAGGATAAGTCTTCTTCAACAATTGTTTAAAAGCATGAATCTCAAATATTCTTAGCCTCATTATCTTCTTAAAAAGTAAACTCATATGTCTCCACCATGAGAGTTGAATTAGTAGACCTGGATGACCTTGAGGAACTATATGTACCTACATCTCAATTATTATTAGGGAAAAATTCAAAATTATCTAATTTTTATTGAAAGGCTTCAAATGCATTATAAAATTCAACATAATCATTTCCCCATGTTTATAAGTACAATGAACTCTATAATAGTCAGGTAAAGTAACATCAGTAAGATTTATATCAGACACATTTTTTCTAGAAGATGGTTCATTGTTCTTTTTATTGTGTTAACTATCATTTTAAAATCTATTAGTGGGCTTATTGAACCTTTGAAAAGAGTAATTCCTACCAGAGCTCTCTCCAGTATTGCTTACGTGCTTTTTTAACTAAAGGAAGTTAGTGCTAAGCTTTTAAACCATCTTGAGGATAGAGTCATTCTCATTCTTTGAGGATTTTGAATTATGAAATTAGGTGTTAGAACTATCTATAGGCATTAAATATTTTTGATCCTATGGATGAGATCCATGGGAAACATTATTTAGGAATCCCAGGTTTTGAGTAGGATGAACATGTCTCAAAGGTAGTTGGTTCATGACTAGAATTTGGTTCAAGGTAGGCAAATTTTGGCTAGAATTGGTAATAACATTCAAAATGGGAAAATATAGATTGGAATTAGGAATGGAATATGTCAATTATCCTTGGGGTTGCATCTAGTCATTAGTATTCACAACCTTGGTATAGGCTAAAGCTAATGTGTTCATGGGCCCAACATCGCTCTTTGTAAATACATAAGTCATATGATCTAAGGCATCCTTATAAATTTATAAGGATAAAGCATCATTAGGTCTATAAGGACCTATAGTCATACTAAACATTTTTGGAACCTAGCATTGAAATATCTTGTGCATTCATTTGCATCCCTTTTCATTTTGGTGAATTTTTGGTATAGGACACAAGGACTAATAATTTTACCAAATTAGTCAATGAAGACATTGTTAAAATCAACCCAACTAAAAATGTAATTTTTAGGGAGATTTAGAAACCATTCATATTTAGCATCTTTAAAATTGAAATGAAATAGTCTACATGATACATCCTCATGAGTGACATTTAACAATCTCAAAATAGCTTTGAATGATTTAATATGTTCCTCAGTCATTATAATGCCATTAGGATGAAATGTTAGAAATTATTTTCAAAGATTGCAAGGAAGCTCATGTACCACACCTAACACATTGATGAAAGAACCACCTAGCTAAGCCATACCTTGATAGGGATCAAGCATAGGATCATTCTAAATTGGTGAAGTTGGAAAATACTTTGAAATCCTATGCTTACCTTATCTCACCTAGTTCTCCTATGGACTTCTAATGAAAGTAGAGGTTCTCTAGTCTCTAAACATGACCTTGTCCTTATTATTGGTAATTCCATCTTGTGGGATTTTAATCCTATTTAAAATATGATGCATTAGTCTTACCTTTTAAAAAAATAACTATTAGACTTATATATTAAATAAATTTTGTAAAGATTTATGTAAATGATGACAAAGGATAGAAATATTTAACTAACTTATCTAAAAGATGTATCCAAATATGTAAGTATGATTGATCTTTACACATTTAAGTTTAAATTAACTCAAATTAGCAAAGGGTATATGAATCTTTGATAAAAAAACTATTGTTAACCTCAAATCTATTGAATTGATAAATCTTAATTCATCTTTACCATAATTAAGCATATACCTTCAAAGAACATCAATCATTGTCTAAAGGAAGCATAAATATGGGTAAAATACAATAAATATCAATTATATTTACATAATTTGATAAATAATTATATAATTGTGCAAAGGTTACACCAATATTTGAACATCATTCACAAAAATGAGTAAAGATACTTTAAATCTACAAAGATATAATGTGGCCCTCCCAGCACCAATGAATCTCTGACTATTGATGCCTGAGTTTGTATCAGAGGTGCTTAGAGTGTTTAAAAAACACTTCTAATTTTATAATTTAGATAATTAAATGCATGAGTTGTAGGTTGTGATAATCATGTTATCCTATGGTGAAATAGAGGCAAAGTAAGAGGACTGTTTCACAATATTTATAAAGTTTGGTGGTTGGGAGCCACCTTGGCCTTTATCTTTGAAAAGAATGAAGAAATATTGGATAATATTAGTGAATTATGATCAAATATAATCCAAAGGATAATCTAAAATGGATATTTACATTATAAATTAAGCTCTAAAGTGATTTAGTTAAAAGAAGCAAAAGGAAGGGTAAGGTAGAAAAGAGATGTTGATCTTCATCCCAAATATCATGATAAATCTGAAATTTCCTCCAAGTATGCACTTAAATAATGTATAATAAGAAATATAATGAACTAAAATATTAATACATATTAATAAAACATATAAGGAATGAAAATTAATGTAAATAAGAACCTAGATCACTTTAAAGATCTACCACTTTAAGCAAAAATCATAGCCCAAATGCAAGAAGAGTAAAGGAAACAAAATGAACTTGAGAAATTTTAGTCAACCTCACATTGGCACAAGCTAAAAAATCTATAATTAAATTATGGACACTAACATTTCAAAAGAACCATTCAACTCTGAAAATAAGAACAAATAAGTGAGAGATAAACCATAATAACAAATGACATAATTGAATATGGATAAAATTTGTATAATTGCTCACTTACATTAATTGATCAAAATTTTACACAAGTTTTTGGCTCAAAAACTCCCTCCCCCTTTTACAATTGATAATACTCCTTTTATATAATGCAATGAAGTAGGTTGATCAGTCATATCTAATTACAAGTATATAGGCATAAGGAAATATATCCTTTTTACAAAAGTTATAAAATACACAAATTTTCCAAGTGGACTAACCTATAGTAAATGTGCTTACAAGTTACACATGCCTTTATAAAACATAATATTCTATTTTTGAATATTATAACGCTTCTACAAAAAAGAATATTCCTAACTAATTTTGAAGACCCTACTTTGATGTAGTCTCTTATCTTTCCTGAAGGATCTTCAATCTATAATGTTGCTTGTTGATAAACTAGAGGTTAATAAAAGGCTTCAAGAAGACTTCCCCTTATTGATCCTCCAAGCCTCAGAGGTCCTTCTCAACCTTCTATATTGTTTGTTTGATGCCCTTGGAATCTCCCATTTTCTCCTTGGAAGACAAAAGTAGGCCCATGATTCTCTTATTGTCATCCCATATTTTACCTTGCCCTTGGCTCCTTAATTATTGCATGAATTGAGTAGTTATATGCTTTAACTCCTCATATATAATAAGGCCTAAATAAATGAGGTGGGCTCCTTGATCAAACTATCCACGATGTTTAACATCCTATTCTCCTACTATTTTAGGTCCCCTTTAATTGTTGAAAATATTGTCATTGATGTCAAAAGTCTAGCATTATAGCATTTAATGTCTAAAGGTGTTTTAAATGTTTGTATCTTGGATAAATTGTGTTAATATTAGTTAAATATTAACAAATATATTTTTGGTTGCATAAAGACAAAAGAGGGCCCATGAGGAAGTCAAAGAGTCATCAAGTAAAGACAAAAAGAGAAAGGATGCATTTTCCCATGAAGGGTCACCTTGAGGAATTTGAAGAGTCACCAAATAAAGACAAAAGAGGGAAATGATGCATTTTACCATGAAGGGTCACTTTAAGGAATTTTAAGGGTCATGCAAGACAAGTTTGGCACCATTTTCTATATGAATTGAAAGGTCTCAAAGGGTGAATTCCAAAGATCATTTGGAAGGCTATAAAAGGAGGCTTGGGAAGCCATTTTGATGTATGGAAGTGAATGATTTTATCTAGCTAAGAATAGAAGAGGAGATCATAGAAAAGAGAAGAGATATAATAGTGTGTTATCATGTATTGAGAAAGAAACATTGAGAGATAGTGGTGTTTTACACACAAAAGGGGTTGGTGCTCAGCAAAGGGGTTGGTGATCCTACAAGTTGGTGCTTGTGAACATTGTAAAATTGAGTTGGTGCTCATTTATATACTTGAGATTGTTCTCCATGGTTTTTCCCACTTTGGGTTTCGATATAAAAGCTAGTGTCTCTCTCTATCTCTTATGTGGTGCATGTTATTTCTTTTAGTTTTATTGCATATCTTGAATGTGTGACTAAGTGATTAAATTAAAGAAATTTTATTAGGTAAAAGATATATGATATACTATGAATTAGTATGTCCCATGCTTAACAATTGGTATTAGAGCAAGTTCCTTTGGAAAGAGTTTAATAGCTTGAAAGTAAACTAGGGAAAGCATGATGGCCAAGCAACTAAAGAAGGAGAATCAAGAGTTGAAATATTTGGTCGAGGATCTTAAGGAATAGGTGTGTATCTTGGATTCAAAGTTGGATATAGAAGCAAAAAAGGATAAGATGTTTATTCAAGATCTTAAGAATCAACTAGAGGTTAAATATTCATGTTTGAAATCAAGAGAAGAAGAGTGTAATCAGTTAAAGCTTGAGTTAGGTTTTTGAAGGATAAGCATGAGAGGATCATAATAAAGGTTGAGAAAGATCATGAAATGTTAGTCCAAGGTGAGAAGGATGCAAGTTTTAAAGTCAAATCAAAAAAGCTAATTAGGCATCTTAATGCCTTCAGGTTTTCCAATTCTTTTCATAGCCATTGTTTTATTTGTCATCATGTTGGTCATAGGGAAAGAGAATTTTTGAGGATAAGCAATCAGTCAAAGAGAGATTGTAGTCATATTTTGTTATCATAAGGTTGGCCATATTGCTAAATTATGTCCAAATGGAGTAAAGAGATCCTCAAGGTATGTCAAAAGATGCAAAGCCCCTAGAAGGTATGAGAAGGGCCAAACTCAAGTTTAGAGACCTAAGATAGTAAAGGTTGATTAGGTTGAGTCTAAGAGTGAGAATATATTACTTGTTATAATAGATAAGGAATTAGATAGGAAGGACTATGTGGAACTCTTATTATCAAGAAAGATAGTGAACATTTGTCCTATATATCCTACAGATCAAAGATAATCTCTTGTTAGGTTTGAGTATGATCCTTGTCAAGATAAGATAGTTGCAAGAGGTTAGAAAATGAACAACATCATGGATGTTGAGGTTAGTGAGTCAAAGAAGTTAGACATGCCTAAATAGATTCTAAGAGAAAGAAATCAATTTTATGGATGCAAGAAGATCAAGGAAGTAACATAGGAGATGTGGGCATACTTGAGTTCATTTTGTTTTAGGACCTTTTGTGTGGGGTGTCTCTTTGAGACTTCAAGGAGACACTTTACAAAAAAAATTAAAGTATGGTGGATGTTGTTCGGTCATGGCTATGTTGCATGACAAAAAATTCATGAAGGTGAGTTGACAGATTAATTTTTATATCATTTGAACGGGAGATAAGTGTTAGCTCTAGGATAGACTCTTTGTAATTAATGTCAAAGAGGGATAAATATAGGAATAGGTTTAGAAAATAAGATGCTACAGTAAGGGGGAGTTATTGCATGTTTTTAGTTGGTTTAGTTTATAGTTTATGTAGGTCTCAATTTTAGGTTGGCATGTGCAATACAGGTTTTCAAAATTTTATAGTTTTAATTTGAGGTTGCCATCAATAACAAAGGGAAAGATTGTTGGAAATATTGTCATTGATGTCAAAAGTATAGAAATCTATCATTTAATGTCTAAAGGTGTTTTTAATGTTCATATCTTGGGTAAATTATGTTATTATTAATTAAATATTAACAAATATATTTTTGGTTGCATAAAGATAAAATAAGGCTAATGACGAAGTCAAAAAGTCACCAAGTAAAGACAAAAGAGGGAAATGATGCATTTTCCCATGAACGGTCACCTTGAGGAATTTGAAGAGTCACCAGATAAAGACAAAAGAGGGAAAGGACATATTTTCCCATGAAGGATCACCTTGAGGAATTTGAAGGGTCATGAAAGACAAGTTTTGCACCATTTTCTATGTGAATTGAAAGGTCTCAAAGGGTGAATGCCAAAGGTCATTTGGAAGTTTATAAAAGGAGGCTTGGGAAGCCATTTTGATGTATGAAAGTGAATGATTTTATCTACTTGATAAGAGTAGAGGAGAGCAGAGAAAAGAGAAGAGATATATTCTTCTACTATCATATGTTGAGAACTCAACATTAGAGATAGTGGTGTTTTATACACAAAATGGGTTAGTGCTCCTATGGGTTGGTGCTCAACAATCATTGTTGTGTTCATGCTCAGAAAAGGGGTTGGTGCTCTTACAGTTTGGTGCTTTTAAACATTATAAACTTGAGTTAGTGCTCATTTATATACTTGAGATTATTATTCATGGTTTTTCCCACTTTGGGTTTCCATGTAAAATCTAGTGTCTCTCTCTTATGTGGTGCATGGTATTGCTTTTAGTTTTATTGCATATCTTGAATGTGTGACTAAGTGGTTAAATTAAATTAATTTGATTAAGTAAAATATATATGATATACTATGAATCAGTATATCCCAAGCTTAATATCCTCCATTTTCTTAGACCATTTGCTTAAGGCATTGATCTTGTCCACTAATATGCCCATGGCCATGTTTAGGTGTGCTAGGTTGATTATCATTTAGGTTGGGTTGAAATAGGGACCAAGTTGAAAGTTACTTCCTTCCCCTTATCTTATGTTTTTTAGCTTGATCTTCCTTTACTTGGACATCATCCTCATCTAATGGATAGGCACTAATTAGTGCCTCTAGGGTATATTCCACTATTTATTTAGGATATAGTGTTATTATGTCAATTTATTCAATTGGTGTTCCTAATTATTTAGGATAGGCTAAAGATGATGCCATGTCACTAGGTCTTCTTTTGTATGGTCTCTACTCAATTTATAATTTAGGCCTTGGTATCTCTATTTGTGGCTAAGATGGAGGAGTTATAGAACATGGACTCCCTAAAAAATGGTATTTCCTAGGTCCTATCTACCATATACCATCATCTCCCTTTTGTTCCCTTAGCAATTTATCCTCTGGTTTCATGTTGTGTTTATTCAACCTTTCCAAGACTTCAGGGAATGAAGAAGCCTTGGTATACATTAGTTCATAAGGGCTTGGTAGATGCTCATACATCATATTGATCCCTTTTACCTTCAGATATTTTACCACATTCTCATTGGAGTCCCAGTGTCTTAGTTCATCATGATGTAATATGAAAGAGGTCTTATGCTTGGAAGTAGCCTTAAATTGTCCCATTGTTGAAAAATAGTCCTACTAATGGTTAAGGGGAATGAGTGTAACAACCCCTTCCTCTTGGTTTTATAGAAACCATATATACCATTTCATATCTAGAAGGCCACTTCTTGTTCCACCAACTTGATTTGCACATGGACTGGTAATCTAAGTGGGGTCCATTGTATTCCCTCAATCCTGATTATAGTGTAATCTAGATATAGCCATATATCATCTATGGCTTCAATAATATTATTTATTAGAGGATTGACTCTCATCATTGATATTCTTGTAATGGCCTCTATTAAATATGGATAGACACAATCACATATGAATTGTATGTGACCTCTATACCTTAAAATGTTCTATTTAGAATAATATTGGGTAATTACCTGGGTTCCCTCAAGTGACCATTATTTGATGTTAGGAATCTTGGTGGTGGAAATTAGGGAATCTGGTAAGTATAACATCATATAAAACTAAATCTTGGTCTTCTTCTTTATTTTAGATAATTATCTCTTCAAACAAGTGTTAATCATCTCTCTTAAAGGGGGATTGAGTTATTTCTCAACCATGACATACAAAAAATGGACCCGGAGTTTGTCAACATAGTTGGTGGATGGATTCCCACATAATCTATTCAACAATGTCATGATCATCCTAATTTTTGCCCTAAATTAGTTTATTGGGATGTTTCCATTAAGGATAGAAAATATCTAGTTTCTAGAATATAGCCATGGGGTAAGGATGGTATTTAGGTCATTATACTTAGAAAATTCATTGATTGTGGTTATATTTACCTAAGTTTTGACAACTTATATTAATTTTCAAATGCTATAGGAGAAATATAGGTAACCTTCCTAAAGCTATGCTCATGAACTAACATACCCTTATCAATTTTAAAATATTTGAAAATAAGAGAGAGGATGTCAATGCAATATAATACCTATAGTTTCACTAAATCATAATGGAGGCTTATCATCTAAATGGAAACCATTACATAGTACCTCCTTTTGACTGATGCTTTCCTCTCATCTTCCCTTGTGATGGCTAGTATCTCTTTAAGGGCTTAGAAAAGCTTGGATTAGTTATAGTCTCTTGTGTTTAAAGCCATGACATCATATTTTGTGTCCTTGAGGATTATTCCCTCTAAATTTTTTGTTAGATAGAGCTCTATATCTTCTCTGTATTATTTTTGGGCTGACATGATTGTCAGTTTGATAAATTGCTCCCTAATGGTCTACATTTCAGTTTTGGATCAATTTTCACTTGCTCAGGTGATGATTCAATCTCCTAGACTTGATTATGATTAATTATAGATCAAATTAGGGATTTTATAATTGTTAGGTCTTTTCTATAGGCCTTTTCAAATCTTTAATGGTGATGGCCTTTTGCATTTTAAGTGATATTTGTGCTTTATATTTCATTTGGAACCTTGTATTTATACTTTTAACTTTTTGATCCCACACAATATTTAATTTTGTTCCTTTCTACCCATGTGGCATCATCATGGAATCTATGTGTCATTTTTATGGCAAACATTTCTCATTAAGTTTCAAAAATTTACCATTTCCCTTTGAAATATTACCTTTTATCTTACATCATCAGATTATATTACACATGCCAATGTAGTTCATTGATCTTGATCCCTTGATTTGAACATCATTGGTCATTATATCTATTTGAATCTAAGGTCATGCCACTTAGTAGTCCCATGGGCCTTCTAAGCTCTACACCTTATCAGTTCTGTAAGCTCACATGCATTCACTATGTGGCCATCTTGAGTTTACTTTTAGGGTATTTGACTTTTGAATATTGATTATGCATCATTGGATTTGATGGGTATGAATTAATGTAGACCATTGATCTTTAGAAGATGCATGAGATTTAATCTATAATAGGCCCTGAGGTTATGCCATTTAGTAGTTTTATGGGCCCTCTAAGCTATGTATCTTATCATTTCTACTAGTTAGTGTGCTTTCACCACATGGCCATATTTTGTTTACTTATAGGGTCTTTGAAAAGTCTAACCTCATCCCAAACTATTAAATTATCATAATCTAAATGAATGTGGACCATTCAATTATGATCTATGGGATGGACTACCATTGGTTGTTCATTATCCTATGGCTGCAACCATGACACTTATCACTTCCTTACTGTCTCAGAGGCATGATTGAAACCTTGAATATCTATGCTCTATTCAATCATATCTATCTAAGAAAACATAGATCATTGATACTACAAAGATGCACAATGTTTAAGTAAGATTCAAGACACATAAAGAACTTTGGTTAAAGACTTTAGACTATGGTTTTATTTTGTGTTAATAAGCACAAAATAAACTTTAGGCTAAAATGTTTAAGCTAAACTTAAAACATAATAAAAGGGGGACCCCATGACTAATAATAAAAGGATTGAACATATAGTTTTTAATCTAAGGTTTTATCATATTTATAAATACACCAAAATATTAGGGTAAAATCTTTAAGAAATTTTTTAAACAATAAGACCCTTTGAATAAAAGTCATGGCATAAGGTTTTATTGTATTAATAAATAAAATTTAAACCTTAGGTTAAAGACTTAGGCTAGGTCTATATAATAAACAAGGACACTTTCAGTCTTAATATTTATCTTATGTCATTGGATCTTGGCCATCTGAGTGAATGTGGATCGTCTATCTTGATCCAAGGGGTCAAGTGAGATTGGTCTTGTGGATCAAAATATAAGACTTATCAAGCCCATCTTACTCTATCTAATTATGTTCATATGAGTAAATGTGGGTCATTGATGCTAAAAATAAGCCAATATTTAAGTTAGGACTCAGAGGTATATATAACTTAGGATAAAATATTAAGAATAAGGTCTTGTTTATGTTAATTAAATATGAATGAGAGTTTATGACTAATATTTTAGTCTAATTTATAACAAAAGGACCATGCATTATTCAAACCAACCTTAGGAACATAATAAAAGGACCTTTCAATGATAAATTTAGACCATGCTAAGGTAGAAGGGAATAAGGCACTTCAGACATAAAGGGGACTAAGTATATAATTTTTTAGACTAAGATTTGGTCATTTTTAAAAATATAGCTAAGTCTTAGTATAAAAATTGAAATAGGTCTATAGAATTTTTAAAGTGTTCCTACATGAATTATTCCTACCAATTTTGAATTTGGTCCAAAAGAACCTATGCTAGGGTTTTTCGAATGAGGGTTTCAGAAAGCTTTAAACATGAATTTAATTTGACATTCTATAAAGCAAAGGCTAGTAAAAAGCCCAAGTTGGGATTAAATTATAAAATCTAGGCATAGTTCATTCAATAAGGGTTTCATTACACCTACAACTTGAAACATGAAGAGTAAATGTTAGAAAACTTAGACAAGGTCAAACCAAAGCCATGAACAAATAATCCAACCAAGTCAAGGTGTGGATGATATTCAAATACAAATAATGTGAAAATATGTTAATGGTACTCTAATCAAGTGGATTTTCAATTTTAAGATACAAATTTGCACAATTTATCACAAGGGTCCCCATTTTTTAGAAATGGGGGTATGTTGACCTCACCAGATTGCCTAGTGTCTGATGTGTCCTAAATTAGAATAAATTTTCCTATAATGTCTAAAGTGGACTATGGGTAGGTGGATTAGGAAATAACTCATAAATATTTGGAAGGTGATAAGGAGATGGTGGATGTGTGTCCCCATCACTACTATAGTCTAGATGAAGATTCATTAGTATTATAAGTGTGCTCAGGCTCAAAAATGTCATAAAGTTCAAGTGAGTCTGAAGAAGAGTCTAAAGGAGAGTCAGGAGAAAAGTGTGATAAATTATATAACTAAGTCTGATGATCGAACATTCCCATTTCCAATATAGTGTCACTGTTCATCTCTCTAACATACACTAAATCTAGATTAAACTTAACTCACATGCCTAGAGCAAGGTGAGTAATCTGGTAAACTAATAAGAGATTATTTAAAAGTGAGGGAATACTTGAGGGACCACTTAGAATATTATTTAATTTTTCACCAATCACTTTAATATACCCTCTCCTAAGAAACTTTCTAGAAGTGTCATCACCCAGTTTTATAAAGGACATATCACATGGTTCCAAGGAACTGAACTCAATCTATGAAGAGGCCATGTTATGTAAAGCAATAGAGTAAATGACCCATGTAGGATTCAGAGGTATAACTAAAACTAAGGAATTTCCATTTTATTTGCCCTTACTATTCTCCTTTGCCTTTTATTTACCATGATCATTTTCCTTAGAGGATTCATGGGTTGATGAGTTTTGATTGCTAGAATTATAGACACTAGTTTTCTACTTCTTGAGTAACTTAGTCAATTGGTAAATCTACTTCTTCAAACATTTACTTTCATCATTCTTTCATGGCCAAAACCCACATTTTATCAAATATTTCTTAGGATTGTAATTGGAAGAAGTCTCATGGTTGGATTTATAGGTGGGAATATTTGCATCCTTCTCTTTATATTTGTTTTTTTTTTGTTTCTTATCTATATCATTTGAAGCCTTCTCTTTCATTAAAAAAATGGTATGATATTTTGAGGACTTCACTATGCCCATATTTATCAAATTATCTTGATCCTAATTCAATTCATAAATAAAGGTATCTAAATAAGGTATCTTTCATGAATCTCCAAGAGAACTTTATATGGCTTAGAAAGTGGATACAAAAATATAATAATATGGACCCAATTTATAAATTAAGATAAAATAAGTTGATAATATTTCTTATCTATTCCACATTCTTTTAACTACAACCTCAAAGATTTGAACTTAGTGAATAGGTCCTATAGCATGTCAAAGTCACTTGGGATAAAAATGATGAACTCATTCTCACTTTTAATGTGACCTTGATTGATTTTGGTGATAAATCATCCTCTAAAGACCCCTTTTTGTACATGAATAGTGTTGTACTACACTGTGTAAAATTTGATGGTCATGCACACATTAAGGAGGAACCTCTGGTCCTAAATTTTATGGCCTAGAGATCATTGTCACATGGTTGAGGTGACCCATGGTAGAAGGATAGGTGTGACAATTCTATCATGCACGTGCATGTGCTAGAGTTTCCTATATTATTGTGAGGTTGGAGGCCAGGTTGTCAAACAATTGGACCTGTGTTCATCTGAGGATGCATAGCTTTAGATTTAGCATGTTCACAAGGTTTTATATAGAAGGCCTATATCATAAGAATTCATAGATATATATTGAGAATAATTACAACATTATCACATGGTTGAGGATGAGATGACAAAATAGTGAGCCTATATAAGCATGAATGCACAAAATAGAGGGCCTGCATTATTACATACTTGGTGAATAGTTATCTGACCTTTGAAAGCATGAAGGTATGGAGGTTGCATAAAAATAAATTAATGCATGACATAATTCTAATTAGTCAGGCCTATATGGGAATAGACTAAGGATGAAGGACAATTGTTGGAATTTTTCAAAAAAATCCTAGGTCTATTTTTTTTCTTCAATACCCCAAGTGGCAAAAAACTATAAGAAGAACCCAAATATAATAAAATCAGTCAGGAATTATGAAAAAATAGAAAATACCTATTTGGTAATCTAAAAAACCTATAAATTATTTTCTAATTGAATACTTTGTTGGTATGGAAATGTGCAAAAAATAAGAAAATGCTAGAAACTTTGCAAAAATGGCCAAAACTGGTTGTCACAAAACTAGGTCATGTTTATAGCAAATCCTTGGGTTTTAGATATGATTTTCATTTTGAAACATCATTTTTAAATATATGAATGGATTTATTGAGAAACTCCACTAAATTCTTGAAAACCAAAGTCAAGAAAACAACAAGAATGCACAGTAAGGATCTCACAAAGATTTAAATAGTAAATGACTATCAAAATGGATCTGATACAATGTCATATTGTACCATGATAAATTGAATAATGAATCATGAATGAATAATATATATATTGAATTATCATAACTTAAAATATAAAAGTTTCACATAAGGAAAGTTGTGCAATAGAGAATTATATCATTAAGCATTCAAGCATTGGCATTAAAGCATTAGCTAAAAAGTACATATGAAGGTTCCCTATATAGGTAGAAAACAGACATGTCTCAACATCCTCATGCATGTGGGATTATTTTATAATAAGGATATTTATTAAAAATAATCAATATAACTAGATCATGTAGATAAAACCAATTAGGACAAATTTCTACACCATCATGGAAGTACTACTAATATCATCATTTCATAGCTCTATTTGGCCTAATTTTTATTGTAGATTGTGATATTATGCATCATATTTATAGACAACTATAATAAAAATGTTTATCCTAAGCATGGAAAACTTAATTTAAATTCAAATATAACCCACTTAGGTGTAAGATATGAACAATCAAATCCAAAGTGAATATAATGCAATAAATCAAGTGTAAGAATGCATACAAATATTTAGAACTAAAGTACAAGATATGGTTAATCAAGACTCAAGTACAAATAAAATGTAATAATTATATGGAAACCAAGTAAAATAAATTAGTCAATATATAATTAAAATATACAAACCAATCAAAGAAATAAAGAAATAACAAACAACCTATGGAAAGAACTAATAAATTAATGAAAGAAACAAGGTTAGTCGTCAACCAATTAAAAAAGAATAATTAAGTTAACAACTAAACTAAAGAAAATATAATAAGAAACCAAGATAAAGCATAATAAATAAATAATTAATTTTGATCGAGAGTAATAGTTAACCTAAGTTTAGTCATAATGAATAAATAGATAAGCTAAAGCACAAGAGATGATAATTAAGTTAAATAAAGAGTAATAGACAACCTAAGTTAAGGAAAATGAACAAACAAATAAGTTAAAGAGAAAACAATAAAATTCAAAGTTAAAGCAAGAGAAATAGACAAACTAAGTTATGTAAAATGACCAAACCACTAATCTAACTACAAATGAAGAAAAAATTAATCTAAAAATTAACAAACAATTATCCTAACTATTTGTGCATGTGTAATAAAATCATTAAGATGTGAAAAAAGATTATCGCTAGGCTATAGGGAGCAACTATACTGGTATGATGGCAAAATTTTGACCTGGAATATAGGGAATAATGACAAATGTAAGATCAATAAAATGTTTCCCCTAGGCTATAGGGAACTATAACACTACATTGGTTAGGGGGAATATAATAATAAAGAAGGCATGGTTGAGCTACTCCAAAGGTAGTAGGCAAATAGACATTGGCTATAGAGTCCCATGGACACAATTTCCAACATGTAATTCAATCTAAATTTAACTCTCCAAGATGTGGGATAGATTAAAATTGATGATAAGTAAGAGAGTTTGATCATAAAGGAAAATAAGAATGGGATCACAAAATGGTGAGTGTAAAACAAAAGGGGTTGATGCTCATGACTGTGAGAATGTTAAGCACAAGAATTTATAAAGCCATGATAATGTGGTTTAGGCTAAAACCACAGTAGAATACAAAAGGACTATTTAATATAATTTGGACTTATACCCACTAAAGTGGAGTGGAGAAAATTTTCTCCAAAATAATTTTCTTATGTTCCAAATAAAATGGACCATTTCAAACCATTTGGGACATAGATAATTTTGAATGAATTGGATTATTTTTAATAATTTAGACTTATACCCCATCAAGTGGAGTGGAGATTTTTTTTTTCAAAAAATAAATTTCATATATTCTAAATAAATTGGAGTGTTTACAACCATTTGGGCATAGATCATTTTGAATAAATTGGGATAGTTTAAATAAAGTGGATTTATACCCACTAAAGTGGAGTGAAGAGAATTTTATCAAAAAATAAATTTGTTATATTCAAAATAAATTCTACTATTTCAAAGCAATTTGAGTAAATAGGGTTATTTTGAATAATTTAGACCTATACCTATAAAATGGAGTGAGTCAGAAGAAGATTTTTTGCAAAAATAAATTTTGTTTATTCTAAATAAATTAGACTATTTCAAACCATTTGAGCATAGATCATTTCGATTAAATTGGGATATTTTAAATAATTTGAAATTATACCCACTAAAGTGGAGTGGAGAATATTTTCTCCATAAACATTTTTTCTATATTCCAAATAAATTAAATTATTTCAAACCATTTAGGAGAAGATCATTTTGAATAGATTGGACTATTTCAAACTCATGGTACCTTTATGGGCCTTCATACTAATCATTGATCCTTTGAAGTAGCTTATGTTTTTGGGACATGTGGCACCATTTGAATGGCCAAATTATGGATGAAAACATAATTAAAAATAGCATAGTTCATCCACAGAATAAAATATCTTGACAATTGTTTATTTTTCATTGGGAAGATCTTCTAAAAGAGCAAGTGTCGATATACTAATTCAATAATTTAAAGTAATCTCCAACTATAAATCAAATTACACTAATGACATAGCAAAGTAATTCTAAATTATAATCAATTATTTTGAATTAATTGAACTAAACTTGAAATAATTTATAATTGATTTGTATGAAAATGATGATAATTATTATTATTAGAATTATATTTTATAATTAATAAATACATTTGAAAGAATCAGGTGAAGTTACATCTTTCTAAACATTGGTTCACAATTACTCACATGGATTTTTTTCTTTCTCCCAAGAATGTGATGATTGACATCATTTTTATTCTCAAATCCTTTCATCTTTCTGACTTCCATTTCCATTATATCTACTTGATGTAACATAACTCAATTTCAATTTTTGATTTGTAACACAATTCTAAGAATTACAATCAATGAATAATGTGTTGGCAATTGAAAAATCATCTCTGAAGGTCCCTTTAAAGAGTTTTCACATTTTTTAAGACTTTTTATAGTTTGTATGAGTGCACTCTTTCATTGAAACTTTGGCTATTTATTCCCTGCAAGGTATTATATAATGTAGTAACTAAAAATTCCCATTATCAATTGAGTTGATATTTTTATTTTAAAAATGTGTTTTGTTGTAAAGTTTTACCTTGTGTTGTTTTCATGGAGGAACCAACCTACAGGGTTATGTCATGGGTGGCTATGATGTAGACACAAAGTGCTAGAGATATATTGTGAACTATTTTAATTGAGACATAATAGATGAATAAATATTCTATCAATATTATGCATCATTAATAAATAAAAAATTATATAATTAAAAAAATAAACATGATCTTATGTTACCTTCCTCAACTTGTGATGTGTCATGTTCATTGATATGATTTTACATTATTATTATTTCTTCACTTTCATGAAATTCCATTGGTGCTACACACTAAAAGATTGCTAAGATGTTAGGTTTGAAAAAAAAACATACACACTAAAAGATTGTTTAGATGTTATATTTGGAAAATGAAGCATGATTATAAAATAAATTAAAAATTTTATGCACCTGGTACTGATCCAAGTGGTTGTTCTTGTATTGGTTGCTCTAAACTTGTCAAACAAATTTGAAATTGAACATTAAAAATAATTTATTCTTCAGTTTTTGTAATGTAAGATAAATTTCTTTGTAATTTTGTACAAGCACACACCAATCCAGCTCTTGTATATACCCCTAGCACATCACATGCATCTAGATCATTGAAAGTATAGTTAAGTGTCTCCCAAAATATGTTATCTAGTTCATTTTTGAATGGTCTTCCTATTTTGTGCAAACTAATCATTTGAAATATTGGTAGGTCTTTTTAAATGTCAAAACCATCCTCTAATCTACTTTGTTGTGAGTGGAAGTTGAAACCTTGTAGCTAAAATGAGCTAGATCCTAAAAAAATTGATACCTATAATATGTGTCCAACCTATTCCATAACTATTTAGACCCCATAGTATGACACTTGTATCTTGCGTGTAACTAAAATCACCAACACGTAGATTTTTTAGAACGGTCTGAATACTAGGATAATGTTTTAGTTGTGGATGATGAATACAGTGAAGGCCCCAACAATAAATTTTTGAATCAAAGCCTAAAAAATAGGCAAAGATATTCTTCCTTAAAAACTTTAGTGATATTCAAAATATCAATAATTATCAAATTGATGTTCAGACCAAGAATGAACATTTCACTAAAATCTTCTAAAATGGATGGCCAAAGACATGAGGGCCTGTAATGGTAGCAAAATCTTTATGTATCTATCTTAGAAAGCTAACCTCCATCATTATCTAGATAAATTTTCAATATGCTTAATGAATCTTGAGATAATACTTCCCATCCTTTTTTATTTTTTGAAATACCTTCATTTAGGACACAGAAATCGTCAAACCTTTTTGCATAAATTTTATAATGCTCCATTACCTCTTCAGGTGTGATTGTTTGGTCTGGTGGTAGTGTCATATCATAGTTACTAAAACAATATATAATTTTTGATAATATGTTACTTTCCAACTTCACATTTTTGCATGAATTATCCATGTTATTATACCTAGGGTTTTTAAGAAGGAAATAGACCCTTTTCCAATAAATCTACTAGTTCTAATTTTTGTTTGTCTGAAAGCCCTTGAATATTTATAAGTATTATAGTATTAATCATATTTAAATCTTGTTTATCTAAAATAGGTAAAGTAACACTTTCAAATGAATCAAATTCCTTATCAAAATAGTCCCAAATAGGTCATTCCATGAAAAGAAGGCATTTTCTCTCCTACAGTTGTTGTGATGAATAGTTTATTTATGTGAATACGTGTTTATCTTGTTCATGTATTTCTTCCATATTTTTATTCATTATTTCAAGATTCTTCTAACCTATCAGTTTGATAAGGTCATGTGCAGATCAAAATCTTTATACAAATGAATCCTTATAAATTATTTTATTGGCTTCATTATATTGATTACATATTTTGTGCACAATATGGAATGGAGTACAAGTTTTCATAAATCTTGCCCTTCTAATATAACATTTATTTCTTAATGATTGTGAATTGTATTCTTCCTCTAAAATAATTCTCTATTTTTCTATAATTGTGTGTTGGCCATATACAATTTTGAACCTTACAATTTTTTCTCCCTCATATCTTCTAGGACTTCCTTTGATTCAATAGTATAGTTAGGGTTGCTTGGATCAAAATGAATTAACAAAACATCCTTCATTAGAACATCATTATATTTTATAGATGAATGAATTATATCATTCACCCCTCTCTCATTCATATTTTTGATTTTGATATTTGTATCCCCCAATTCACATATCCCTACAAGAATGTTCAAGGTGTAATTTCTATAAGAAATATACCATGTAGAGAATTCACTATGTGTCTCATCAGAAGTTTGTGTCAACAAAAATGTTCCAACCTTTTATTCGATATTATTTTTATCCATTGGTGTGCGTACTTGTATGGCCTCTTTCAAATTTTCATATAAATATGTTGCCCTTTCTTATCTTATTTTCTTCAGTGTTTTTTATGTCATCACTATAGGATATCTTAAATACATGTTTGCATGGTGGCAAGTAAAAGAAGTTGATGTCCCTTATTCATGTTTTTATTTCAATATATTTTTATTCTAAAGACCAAATTATATTTTTTTATCAACCCAAAAATTTTAAGGTTGTCATATTTATTCAAATGAAACCCACATGTTTCACAAGAAGGAGAAAAATTAATTTTTGTCAACTCTATTTTACTGGGTGTAAATTTATTGAAATTAGTTGTAGCTCGATAGAGAATTCATTGTTCTATGTTCCATACTTCTAATTAGAATTTAAAGACATATTCAAGTTCATCCTTATCATAGGCTAGAATTATTCCAATCAAATAAGATTCTTTTCTTGATGTAGTTCTAAACAAGTATATATTTGGATGCATGTTTGGCAGACTAAACAATTCAAAATACTAATCAACAAGAGGAATTGTGTCACCACCATAATATGGAAGATGTTAATGTGGATTTAATTTTAGTTTTAGTATTTTAAATGATACTCTATCCAAATTCTCTTGGAGTGAGGCCTTATTTTTCCTTTTATCCAAATTCTCTTCAAGTGAGGCCATCTTTTGCCTTTTAAGTGTGTTAATTCTTTTTTCACCCAAAGACATTATACAAAGCAATTGAAATGATTTACATGTTGATATTTTGTAAAATCCAAGTTACATATTACATTGGTTCATGACTTTTTTTTGTGTTTGAGTAGTGATTAAATGTATATTAGCAAATGTTAATTCTAAACTATAATACAAAATACATATTAAATCTTCATAATATATACACTAACTCACACTTAAACTCATAAGGTATGACCAAACTAAAAATAAATTATGTGCGGCAGCTAATATAATCTAATGGGCAAATAAATTCACAAACATTTGTTTCAAAGGAGAAAGATGAGGGGAAGTATGTTTATAATATGTGTTAAAATACCCATCAACAAGAACCTTCAAGCTATCTCCTATGAAATAACTTTAAATCATGCACAAGAGTGATTTTTTCTTATAATACATCTCATAGGAGATGCCTTCAATTTAACCATGGTGGTATTATAATTGTACTTCAAGATCCTTGAAGGAATCTCCTAATGGACACCTTAAAGGGTGTTATCTTACATTCAAAGGGATGTTGAATGTATCTCCTAGTAGAACTTCCCTTCACCTTGAAATCATTACTAGGTGATAACTTAATAACTTGAAGGGCCTTCTAATACTTGGGAGAGCATGCATTTTAGGTCCTTGTATCAACTAGAGAGAGGCTATGATTCACACATATTAAAATAGGGTCCACTCTAGAGTGATAATAGTTTCTAGCATGCCCAATGGGAAATCATTCTACACACTAGCCTTTGGAGGCATTTAGAATATCAGTACAAATTTTAGGCACTTAAAACTACTTCAAAAGATCAGGTATCATTACAAATATTAACTACTTTTAGCACTTGGTTTAGTAATGGTCTCTAACAGATTATTTTAGTATGAATCCATATTATCTTCACTATTATTACTATGACCAACATCACTATGATCCTCACTAGGAGTGTGAGGATATATATTAGGCATATATGCAGGAGTACTACCTAGATTCTCTATATGAACAATGAATCCATCATAATATTAACCCTTACTAGTCTTATCATGGCCATTTTGCATCTACCCATTCCATGTCAACACTTAGACAAACTCTAGTGAGCCTTGACAACCATGCACTAGAGTTGTATTCATAGATTTATTATGGCCAAGATAACCATACTCAGTAGATTCATCATCTGAGAGAGTCATTATAGAAAATAAAAGAGTAATGGTCACATATTGAGAGAGCTAATTAGAACCATCTCACTGGTGAGATAATGGATGTAGGTGGTTACATTTAGATCATTGAAGACAAACTAAAAGTCCTCAAATAATAATAGGTCTAACCTCACTCTTCTTATATGCCATCCATTCCTCCTCAAGAGACCATTCCAAGAGTCCCTTTGAGTTTCCCAAGTTCTTCATGTGTTTTTCAAACCTTCCCTTCTTATCTTTCCCATCTTGGAACCAAATCATGTAGTCAAGCCAATCCAAAGTTACTCAGACTTCACCCCTCCCTCCTCAAAATCCTAAATATTTTCCTTCATGGAAAGCCATTCAATAAAAAGTGTAATAGATAGATGAGGTGAAGGTGATCCAAGAAGAATAACCTCATGAGCAAAATAAAGTATACACAGTAACTTCTAGAGATATTTATCATCTTATTAAATACCTTCAATATCTAACATGCCAATTTTCGAGCAAGAACCTCTTTGTTATGAGGCAAGTGAAGAAGATGGAACTAAAGAGATAGAGAATGATGATATTTCTAGTGATCAAGAAGAAGAAATCATAACTGGGATACCACTTGGCAAGGACAAGAAGGATTCAATTTTACATGATGAATAAGAAGATGACTTGCAAGAGGATTCTTAAGAGCTTATAGCTAATATATATGACATGTAAAAAAATATTTTTTTAGAAGCTAACCATGAAGACAACTGACATAGAGCCATTTTTGAGATGGAGAATATTCCTAAAGAAGATGAGACAAGTTCAGCATATTAAGAAATTTCATATGAATCCATAAAAAGGTTAGAAATATGTTATCAACATGTTTAAAATGGTAATAATACTGATTAATTTCATGTCCTTTCAGTTGATCATGATGAAGAGGCCTTTTAAGATGATTTGGAGAGTTTTTGTGCAAATTTTAATATTCCAGCACTAATTCATATGGAGATTTAAGAATGTTTTATAATAAGTACTATTTCAACTATACATTAGGAAGAAATTAAATAATTTTACCCATGTTTAAATCCTTATCAAGAGTTTAAAGATCTTAGCAATCCACTACCTCAATTGAAGCCTAATGGAGACATTAATCCAAGTATACTAGTTAAATTGCCAATAAAATCATTAAATGAGAATGTGTCAAATCATGATCAACTTATGAATGAGGTAGAGTTAGCATTCTTGATGCAAGAAAAAAGAATATGGGAGGAAGATGATTGGATCCTAGATCCATATCTTAAATCCATGCACCTAAGAATAGAATTTGGAAGACTAGTTATGTCATCTAGAACACATGAACATATAAGTGCTCCCATTTGTAGAATAGAGCTATCAAAAATAAGCAAATACATTTCAAAGTTATATGGTGCATTAAATAGCTTTCCTTTTGATCCAGGAGGACAATCAAGGTGGAGGTTAATTTATACATAATAGACTAAGTTTTATTTTTTTCTCTAAGAGCATTTAATTTCACATGTGCACATGTTTATTATTTTTTATGTCAGTTGTCTTTGTTTGTAAAAGCCTTCCTAATTCAATGTATGTCCAAGTCAATTTTAGCTAGAGTTTCTAAGCTCTTTGACTAGCAGGCTAGTCAACCCCCCAAAGTCACCAAAATTGTTAATAATTTCACCTATCAAGGTCAAATTACAGCTCCTATCTTTTGAAACTTTCTTAAATCTAATTATTAGCCCTTTGTAGCTGGTCATTTATGACCTCAAAGCAGTAATTTTGGTCAAAAAACATCAAAAATAGTTTTAAATAGGTCATTATTATCTCAAAAGGACTTTTAATATCTTCAAAAACATGAAAATATCCTAACTCTAAAGTTTCAAGTCATGAAAAGGTGTTTTCATGTGTCTTTTAAGCCAAAAAGGGCGCTTATCCATCCCACATGTGAAAAAATTTCAAGTTTTAAACATTGAAAAATATAATTTTACATGAATAGCACATATTTATTCTAAAAGATTCTAAACTTGGTGGTGTAAGACATGTTTTGGCTTTTAAAGGGGCAAAATAGGCTTATTTCCTTCATTTTCCAAGAGGAGTATAAATTTTTATTGATTCCATACAATCCATGGAAGGGATTATCATTTGCAGGTCATTAATAGGATTTTTCAATAATTACATGATGATTCATGTCCATACATGCCCTAAACTAGCCTCTGATTGATACTTTTCTTGTTGGCACAAAGAGACCTACTCACAGGTTTGGGAGTGGTACATATTGTTAATGAAGGGTACAAATCTAGAATTTAGGGTGAATAATCTAGACTTAGAGGTTTTCTTTATCGTCTAAGTGGTTTCTCAATTGGATTCTCTAGGCTCATGAACCATTTAATTGAAGATAGGTCAAATTATTTTGCATTACAACCATAAAGGCAACTATTATTCTCCATTTTCTCCTCACCTAGGTAGATTTTAAAGGAAATTCAAATTACTCCAGGATCTTAGGGACTTTTCTACCTTTAATTGTCCTCCTTTAGCTATTATGCATCTAATTCAAGGTCAAATAATGGTCATAAACTCAGCTAGTCAATATTTAGTTGGTATGAGCTTGAAAAGAGAAGTTGTATAGTCCTTAAAGAAGAAGGTAGCCTCAAACTATCAATATTTTGTGATTTTAAGGGTTTTCATCAAGATTTCATAGTTTTAATGCATAACTATAAGATATTATTCAAGTTCCATGGCCAAGAAGTCATCCTATGCTTTCAAAGTATCTTAAGAGGCTAATTTAACATGAATCAATGTTTATTTGCTATTTTTAAGGTTTTTTGGGAAAACTATGATTAATTATAAGCATGTATCTCTCCTCTAGTGGTCTCTATTTTGATATGAAATGATGGTCATGAGTCCTTGTTTGCATTCAACTCCTTAGTATGGTTTTATCTTGCCTCTAAGTGCTCCTTTCCCACCTCCACTTCATTCACCCCATACTATTGTCATACTATGACATTTATCATAGTGTTTTGTGTTTTTCCCCCTCTATTTTGTTTTCATCATTATTCTACTCCACTCACACCTCATACCCATCTTCATTCCATGAAAGATTGTTAAGAGATCCATGAGGTTGGTGGAGACCATCACAAGTATGGATAGGAGTATTCAATCCTCAAAACATCATGTACAATCCATACAATAGTACCCTACATTAGTATATCAAAGATTTTATTTTTTGTAGTTCTAGGCACCCTTCTGAGCCTCCTGTTTAAATGCCCATATTGTTTACCATTGGTGGAGTTTAGCCAAACACTATTAGTATTTTATTAGGACCCATATTTAATTATAATTCATGAAAAATTAATATTGATTAAGGTTTTTTTATTTATTAATAATCACTAAGAGTATAGGCAACCTAAAAAGCAGTCAAAACCCCACAAGTAATTTTCTTTCACATGATATCTTTTCATATCATTCACATGGAAACCCAATATTTTTGGTAATTTTATGGGTGTTAGTTTAATAAAAATAAATGGGAATATTTTTTAATTTTGAGGTCTATACTTCATGAATCATCATTTTGAAGATTTAGCTTCAAAACCCTCCTAAACCCCAAAAAAAAATAGTTTTATGAAAAGTGGAATTTATTGCAACCAAATAATCATGGATCAACCTAAAACATTTTCAAAAATAAATTTCACTTAGAGAGGTTTCCATAAATTCCAATTTTATGCATGAATCTATATCGATCAGGGCAAAAATCATGTTTTTGTGTGGAAAAAAGCATGTAAAATGAAGTACTAGATAGTTTAGTGGAATCCAATCAATGAAGATCAAAGCCTAAAACTTGTTCTTCATCCTCAAATATTTAGTTGATCAATAAGAATCTTGGAAGTTCCCTTACCATCTTGATCAAAATGGCCAATCTATAGGAAAATGGAGAAAAATAGGCCTAGTCGACCTTGTTAACTGAATGGTGAGTATTTTCTAAAGTAGGGGAAGAGTATTTTTCATCTTGGTAAAGATTCTATTTTTTGAAATTTTAGACACCATTTTGAGCCTCTTGTTTATATTATTGTATTGTTCACCATTCATGGAGTTTGACTAAGCACTCTTAGTATGTTTTGAGGACCCCTATGTAATGAGAACTAATAAATAATTGAAATCAATTGAGGGGTTGTGCTTTATGAGTAATCACTAATACCGTAGGTAAAATAGAATGCAATCAAAATCCCATACATAATTTTATTTCACATGATATATTTTCATATATTTTGCATGGAAACCCAATATTTTTAAGATTTTTAGGGGGGTTAGTTTGATACACAGCAATGGAAAGAGTTTAGGATTTGGACGTCTATACTTCATGAATTATCATTTTGAAGATTTAGTTTTGAAACCCTCCTAAACCCTCAAAAAACTAGTTTTGTGAAAAGTGGATTTTTTTGAAATAAAATAATCATAGATCAACCTAAAACCTTTTCATACATCAAGTACACTCAGAGAGGATTCAAAAAAATGCCAATTTTATGCATGGATCTATACTGATCAGGGCAAAAATCATGTTTTTTTGGAAAAAAGAATGTAAAATGAGGTACTAGACAGTTCAATAGAATTGAATCAATGGAGCTCAAATCCTAAGACTTGTTCTTCATCCTAAAATATTTAATTTATCATAAATCATCCTAGAAGTCTAACTACCAGCTTAATCAAAATGGCCAATCTATAGGAAAATGGAGAAAAATAGGCCTAACAAACCTTATTGACTGAATGGTGAGTTTTTTCTCATCAAAATCATGTATTTTATGATGTGAAAAGTTGTTCTAGGTCTATTTAATTATTTTTTTAGGTTTCATAGCATCTTGTTTCAAGTTTTATGGTGTCCAAGTGCACATATTTACTTTTAGGCCTTTTTTGGCCTAATATGCCTAGATGATCAAATAGTCAAGTTGAAGATTGGTGTTGGATGACTATCTAAGGAGTTCTAAAAGGAGTTTCTATGCCAAATTTATACTATTACATGGATCTTTCATGCACAATAAAATCGTTAAAGTCTCTTTTCAAGCAAACATGGAGCTATTTGGAGTTGATTATAATTGACTAATTGACAAGTCAATATTTTTTTCCAGGATTTTCATGCATTCAATGTTCTAACTCAGCTTCAAGATTAAATAAAATGGAGTTCTCATTGCAAATATTTGTTTAGCATCATTCATGAAGGGGGATTTAACTTATCATATGGGCCCACCACTTTCCTTCAATGCCAAAATTGAGGAACATGTAAATTTCATGGAGTTTAAATATTTTTGATGAATTGTTTTATTTTGTAAAAGGATTACGTCTTGCGTTAAATAACCAAGACTAATCCTTCTTCCCTTTCAATGTCACATTGTTTTGAAGCTTTGTTTTAGACATATATATTGGCTTTTTCAAGCCATTTTTGAAAATTGGTAAACGTGGGAGAGAAATTATAACTAACACCAATTATCAATTAAAGAATATCTTTTGCATATGAGTTTGATATCAGATTAGAGTGTATTTTGAATATTTACTAGAATACAAGTGAGATATATGTCCATTTTTTTAGGTCCTTTTCAAACCTACTGTGAAAATATCACCCTCTACAGGTCATTTTAAGAGGTAGGAACAAAGTTTTTTAATCCAAAATTATTTCAATCCTTCATCTAAAATACTTATGCTTAGGGGAAATATAAGACTTCTTTTGATTTATATTCATGCCTAGTTTCAGTAGATTTCAAAGGATAAAAAACATTTAGGTGCATCACCAAAATAGGTAGAATTTCCCTTTTAACTTTTTTCTTCCCCTTTTTACCCTGAAAAATCAAAGTAGATTAGTTTTAGAGATAAATCTTAAGGTAACTAGCCCTCTCTGGAGGTTCTTATCAATACAGAGTCACCCACACTCTAATAAGATCTGATTATATGAAATAGAGATAGGGTGTGCTTTATACATCTTCAAATAGGGTGCACTCTAGAGTGATAACAAATTTTATCACTCATAGTGGGACATCATTCTACACACTAGCCTTTAGAGGCATTCAAAATATCAGTGCAACTTTCAAGTACTTAAAGTTGGGTTAGAATATTAGGAATCATTTCAAATATTGACTACTTTCAGAACTTGTTTTACTAATGGTTTCTAATGGCTTATTTCAGTATGGATCCGTATTATCCTCACTATGATCAGTATGACTAGCCACACTATGATCCTCACTAGAATTTTGAGGATCTATATCATGCATGTATGTAAGATTACTACCTAGATCCTCCATATAAATAGTTAATCCATCATAATATTTCCCCTTACTAGTCTTATCATGGCTATTTTGCATCTAAGCAATCCATATCATCACTTCAACAAACTCTAGTGAGCCTTGACAAGTATGCACTAGATTTTTATTCATATAGATATTATGGCCAGGATACCCATACTCACCAAATTTATCATCTAAGAGAGTTATTATAGTAAATAAAAGAGCAATGGTCACCTATTGAGAGAGCCAATTGGAACCATCTCACTGGTGAGATGATGAATGTAGGTGGTTACATTCAAAACATTGAGGACAAACTAAAAGGCCTCAAAGAACATTAGGTCCAACCTCACTCTTCTTATATGGCATTCATTCCTCCTTAAGATACCATTCTAAGAGCCCCATTGAGTTTTCCAAATTCTTCATGGGTTTCTCAAACCTTCCATTCTTGGAGATCTATCTAAGAGAACTATCAAAGAAAGAAAGAGATTGTTATGGGATAGCCTATTGTTGAGATCCAAGACTCCATCCTATCTCAAGAGTATTATTTTATTCTTTATCTTCATGAAGCCACTGATCCCTTTAAAGAGAATATATTTCAAGATAATGTTGATAAGTAGATCAAAGAATTGGAGCTAAAGACAAGGAAAGAGGAAGATAACTAGAATCAAAAGGTCAAAAAAGAGACTCTATCTTTCCCATATTAGAACCAAATCATGCAGTCAATCCAATCCAAATTTACTCAACCTTCACCCTTCCCTCCTTATAAGCATAAATACTTTCCTTGATGGAAATCCATTAAAGAAAAAGTGAAATAGAGAGATGAGGTGAAGGTGATCCAAGAAGAACAACCTCATGAGTAAAATCAAGTATCTATGGTAACTTCTATAGATATTTCTCATCTTATTAAATACTTTTAGGGATATACCATGCCACTTTTAGATCAATAATATCTTCTTTATGAGGTAAGTGAATAAGATATAGCTAAAAAGATAGAGAATGATGATATTTGTAGTTATCAAGAAGAAGAAATCATATTTGGGACACCACTTGGCAAGAACAAGAATGATTCAATTTTCCATGATGAACAAGAAGATGACTTGTAGGAGGATTCTCAAGAGTTTAAAATTGAGATAGATGAATTTCAAACAAATATTTCTTTAAAAGGTATCCATGAAGACAACTCACATAGAGCCATTGTTGAGATGGAGAATATCCTTGAAGAAGATGAGACAAGAGCAACATATCAAGAAATTTCATATGACTCCATCAAAAGTTAGAAATATGTGATCAACATGTTTAAAATGGTAAGAATACTGATGAATTTCATGTCCTTTTAGTTGATCATGATGAAGAGGCCTTTCGGGATGATTTTGATATTTTTTTTGCAAAGTTTGATAGCCCATCTCTAATTTATATGGAGATTGAAGAATGTTCTATAATAAGTACTATTATATCTATACCTCATGAATAAATTAAATAATTGCATCCATGTTTAAATCCATACAAATAGGTTGAATATATTAGTAAGCCACTACCTCAATTAGATCCTAATAGAGACATTAATCCAATTATACTAGTTAAATTGCCAATACAATGATTGAATGAGAATGTGTCAAAACATGATCAGCCTATGAATGAGGTAGAGTTAGCATTCTTGATGTAATAAAGAAGAATATGGGAGGAAGATGATTGGATTTTGGATCCATATTTTCAATCCATGCACCTAAGAATGGAATTTGGAGGCCTAGCTACATCATATAGAACACATGAACATATAAGTGTTCCCATTTATCAAATAGATATATAAAAAAGAAGCAAATACGTTTCAAAGTTCCATGGTGCATTAAATATATTTTCATTTGATCCAAGAGGACCATCAAGGTTGAGGTTAGTTTGTACATAATAGACTAATTTTTTTTGTTTTCTCTAAGTATATATCTGCACATGATTTTAGTAGTTATTTTTCCCTTTCTAGTTGTTATCTATTCCTCTAAGTGCACACATTCACATGTTTATTATTTTTGTGTCAGTTGCATTATTGTGTCTTTATTTATAAAAACCTTACCAGTTCATTATATGTCTAATTTATTTTTATCCAGAGCTTCTAATTTCTTTGACCAGTAGGCTAGTCAACCACCTAAAGTCACCAAAATTGTTAGTAATTTGACCTATCAAGGTCAAATTACTACCCCTATCTTTCGAAACTTTCCTAAATCTACTCACTATCCTATTGTAGTTGGTAATTCTAGTCATTTATTGGCTCAAAGAAATAATTTTGACCAAAAAACATAAAAAATGGATTTAAATGGGTCATTATTATCTCAAAAGGACTTTTAATATCTTCAAAAACATGAAAATATCCTAACTCTAAAGTTTCAAGTCATGAAAAGGTGTTTTCATGTGTCTTGTAAGACAAAAAGGGCCCTTTTCCAACCCACACATGCCAAATTTTTAGGTTTTAAAAAAGGAGAAATCTAATTTAGCATGACTAGCATGTATTTATTCTAAAATCTTCCAAACTTGTTGGTGAAAGATTTGTTTTGGCTTTTAAAGGGGCAAAATAGGCTTATTTCCTTCTTTTTGCAAGAGGAGTATAGATTCCATACAATCCATGGTAGGGGTTATAATTTTTAGGTAATTAATAGGCTTTTCCAAAAATTCCATGATGATTCATGGCCATACAGGCCCTAAACCAGCTTTCTATTGATACTTTGCTTGTTGGCACAAAGAGACCTAGTTACAAGTTTGGGAGTGGTACAGAGACCTGAGGAAAGATACAAATCTTAAATTTGGGGTGAAGAAACTAGACTCAGAGGGATTATTGATGTCTAAGTGGTATCTCAATTGGATTCTCTAGGCTCATGAGCCATTTAGTGGAAGAGAGGTTAAATTATGTTTCCTTACAACCAGAAAGGCAACTATTTTTCTCCATTTTATCCTCTCCTATGTAGAGTTTAAGGGAAATTAAAATTTATCTAAGATCTTAGGGACTTGTTCTACCTTTCAATCACCTCCTTTATCTATTACACATCTAATTCAAGGTTAAATAATGGTCATAAACTCAACTTGTTGTTAATCTATGGTTAATATGAGATTAAAAAGAGAAGTTGTATGGTCCTTGAAGAAGGTAACCTCAAATTATCAAGATTTTGTGGCTTTAAGGGTTTACATCAAGATTTCATAGTTTCAATGCATAACTCTAAGAGATTATTCAAGATCCATGTCCAAAAAGTCATCCTATGATTTTAAAGTGTCTTAAGAGGCTAATTTAGCATGAATCAAGGCTTCTTTGCTAATTTTAATGTTTTTGGGGAGAACTATGATTAATTGTTAGTCTATATCTCTCCTCTAATGGTGTCTATTTTGATATGGAATGATGTTCATGAGTCCTTGTTTGAATTAAAACCCTTATCTTTGTCTTATCTTGCCTTCAAGTGCTCCTTTCCCACCTATACTTCATTCACCCCATACTACTATCATACTCTGCCATTTATCATTGTGTTTTGTGTTTTTCCCTCTCCATCTTGTTTTCATAATCATTCCAATCCATTCACGCCTCATACCCTTCTTCATTCTATGAAATCTTGTCAAGAGAGACATGAGATTGGTTGAGACCATCACAAGTATGGACAGGAGTATGCAAGCCTCAAAACATCATGTATAGTCTGTATAATAGTACTCTATAGTAGTATATTAAAGATGTAACCCTTTTTAGATTGGTCTCATGCTATGGAGATATCATGTGAAGTTGGAAGGTAGTGGTATACCCCTTGTCATGTTATGGATTCATCATGTTTCAAACCACCTTTGAATATTAGAGGAGAATCACCTAAAAAACACCATGGTAAGATGTCATGGGATAGTCATCTACAGCCAAATCTAAGTAAGGTTGTTAGGAATCCTAGTTCATGAAGGTTGAGGAGCATAGATAACAAAATTATTTAGTAGTGAGTGAAGGTTGTTAAGAATTATAATTTATAAGACTAAAAAGACACCAAAACACTATGCATATGTTTTGAGGCTTCTGAACACAAAAATATCATGCTCTATCTATATAGGGGAAATGATGTCACAGACAATAGTTTATTTGAAAGAGTTATTTTGATTTTCAAAGTGATAGTCATGACATTGAGTTTGGCAATCTAGTATAGAGTACAAGGAGAACAAGCCACTTTCAAGCTAGAAAATCCTAAAGGGTTTTTGAAATTCACCTATACGTAATGGATGAGGACCTATAACCATCTAAAATATTCCTTGAAAGGAATGCTATAGCCAAGGGTTATGGAAGGGAAGAAATTTATATCTACAAGGCTTTGAGTTTTTATAGGGGTCTTAAGCAAGTAAGGCAAGGTTTTACAAAAGGGTTTGTGAAATGAAGGGTTCATAGTGTGAGGGGGTAAAATACAATCCTAAATAAAAATTAGGATGCACCTACATGCCTATATGTGGATTCCCTTGTAGTGAAGGTTTTCATCCTCTCATAGGTAAGAGCACTTACAACCATATATTGTACCTATAGCTGAAATGAAGGTTATAAATATTATGAGAGGGTTTTTGTATATAGAGTGGTTAAATTTAAAGAGGGAATAAGGATAAGGCATTGATGAGAATAATCAAGACAAGGTGACACCATATAAAACTAAAGACAAGGTACACGCATATGCCTTACAATGAAAGGGAGTTCTTGAAGGAGAAAAACACCTTTTAAGAATCTCTACCAGGCATGATATTGGCCATGATGATTCATTAAGCTCATTATGGGGTTTTAGGGATAATAATGGGTCTTTCTTCAAGGGATCAACCTAGGGAAAATAAAAACCTACCTATAACAACCACAATTTCAAGCTACAACTAGACCTAAGCATGCTACATCAAGGGTAAACATCATGATCTTGAGGAGATTGGAAAAATATAAAGTGTTCTAATCTTGTTTTGAGATCATTTTGGAAATTCATAACATCCTCATGACTTTATCAATTTAGACAGACTCTCCAAACACTCACACAAGTTCCTAGTCTATACAAGGAATAATGAATACAACATACATAGGCAATTATTTTATTTCTCTATAAATACCAATACTTGGTGACTAATAGGGTTAACCAAGGAATGACTAACAACATAAAGAGGGTTATGAAAGTGATAAATCATAAAAAGTATCTTGTTATGTAGTTTAAGAACCCAATGTATCCCTACAGGTCTAAGGGGAGAAATGAACTATAGTAAAAACCCTAAGTACATGTTTAGGCTCTACCTAGTAGGTTTGACCTAACCGTTTCAAAAGAAGCCCTCTTAAGAGCATGAAGACTTTTTAAATGAGGTAATTGTTAGATGGATATCCCCATCATATTTTCAAGGATAAATGGACTTGTTAAGAGGTTTTGAGGTGGAATAAATATCATATATCTCTTGGAGGCTTGTAATCACTAATCAAACATCACATACAGCTAGAAAAAGTAACCTATAGTCCTTCTTAGCCTAGAGTTCATTCATAATGAGCTTTAACTCAAGATTGTCAAGAGAGAGGGTTTTAGGTTTCAAGATAATTATGAAGATTATTTAGACTTTTTGAATCATCATATACTCCTATACTACACCTTTAACCTTCTTAGGGTCTAAGTCTTGTACGTGGTCCATACAAATGTGGTAGTACAAACACAATCATTTAAAACAAGCCTAATTTAAGGGGTTCCTATTGAGATGTCCTATACAAGCCAATGAAAATTCACAATAAAAAATTAATGAAAGATTATGGGACCATGAAAAATCAATATTTAAGATGACATTACATGTGCATTGTATGAATATATGCCAATTTTGAATCCTAATTACCTTATTAGCAGGTATAAGCATGCTTGAAATAGGGGTAGAGTATGTTTTAAAACATATTTATAGGAATATTATACCAATTAAAGATTAATTTTTACCTTTATACCTCTCAAACATCATAAAATCATCTAGATACACCAAAACTCAATCAAATATGCACATAGTCCATGCAAAGGGGTCAATTTTGAGAGAAAATTAAGGATTCTAAGAGTTACATGTGGAATTAGGACTTGAAATTTTGTGAAAAGGTTTTCATGACTTTAGGAACATTATAAAAAAAATTAATTCCATTAGATAAGATTATATACTTTATTTTTTTCATAGTCATCAACATGTCTTTTGGAGATCACCATTAGAGCAGGCAATATTCTAGAGTGTCATAGAGGTTTATAAGCTTAGGTAAAAGATTTATAAGAATGGTATGATTTTTTTAGATCAAAATAGGACATTTAAAGAGTGTAAAAACTATAATTTTTATTCAAACCATGCTCATATAGGCTTTTACAAGTAAACAGGCATATAGGCCAAAAAGGCATTTTTTGAATTTTCAAATAAAGATAATTTTTAGAGTGTTTTGATAGCATGTTATAGGTCAAAAAATGATTTTTTAATGATTTTTTAAGTATTTTTCATCTTGGTGAATATTTTATTTTTTGTAATTCTAGACACCCTTTTGAGCTTCCTGTTTAGATGCTCATATTGTTCACCATTCATGGAGTCTATTTGTACACTATAAGTATGTTTTGAGAAACCCTTTTTTTATTATAATTCATGAATAATTTATATCAGTTAAGGGGATTTTATTTATGAATAATAACTAAGAGTGTAGGCAACCTAGAATGCAATCAAAACCCCTAAGATAATATTCTTTCATGTGATATCTTTTCATATCATTAGCACAGAAACCCAATATTTTTGATAATTTTAGGGGTGTTAGTTTAATACACATATATGGAAATATTTTTATATTTGGAGGTCTATAATTCATGAATCATCATTTTGAAGATTCAACTTCAAAACCCTCCTAAACTCTCAAAAAACTAGTTTTATGAAAAGTGGATTTTGTTGCAACCAAATAATCATGGATCAACCTAAAACCTTTTCAAACATAAATTTGGATTAGAGAGGTTTCCATAAATTCCAATTTTATGCATGAAGTTGTATGGATCAGGCACAAATCATGTTTTTTATGGAAAAAAGCATGTAAAATGAAGTAATAGATAGTTTAGTAGAATCAAATCAATGAAGATCAAAACCTAAGACTTGTTATTCATCCTAAAATCTTTAGTTGATCAGAAATAATCTTGTAAGTGCCTTTACCAGCTCGATCAAAATGGCCAGTCTATAGGAAAATGGAGCAAAATAGGCCTAATCAACCTTATTGATTGAATGGAGTGTTTTCTCATCAAAATCACATATTTTGTGATGTGGAAAGTTGTTTTAGGTTTATTTAATTTTTTTTTCAGATTTCATGGCATCTTGTTGTAGGTTCATGGTGTCTAGGTGCACAAATTTGCTTTTATGCCTTTTTGGGCCTAATAGGCCTAGTTGATCAAATATTCAAGTTGAAGATTGGCTTTGGATGGTTATCTAAGGATTTTTTACACCAATTTTTTACTATTCCATGGATCTTTAATGCACAATTATATCTTTAAAGTCTCTTTTCATGCAAAGGTGGAGCTATTTGGAGTTGATTATAGTTGACTAATTGACAAGTCAAGCTTTTTTCCTTGATTTTCATGTAATCAATGTTCTAATTCAAATTCAACATTAAATCAAATGGAGTTCTCATTCCAAAGATTGGTGTAGCATCATGCATGAAGGGGGATTTGATTTTTCATATGGGCCCACCACTTTCCTTCAATGGAAAAATTGAAGAACATGCAAATTTCATGGAGTTTAGAGATTTTTGATGAATTGTTTTATTTTGTAAAAGGAATACGTCTTGAGTTAACTAATCAAGACTAATCCTTCTTCCCTTTAAATGTCACATTGGGTGAAAGCTTTGATTTAGACATGTGTATTAGCTTTTTCAATCTATTTTTGAAAATTACTGAAGGTGGGAGATAAATTGTAATTAACACCATTTATCAATCAAAGAAGATCTTTTGCATATGAGTTTGATATTATATCAAAGTGTATTTTTACTATGTACTAGCATACAAGTGAGATATATGTCCCCTTTTTATAGGTCCTTTCCATGCCTACTATGCAAATCTTACCCTCTATAGGTCATTTGAAGAGGTAGGAATAGTAATCCAAAATTATTTTATTCCTTCATCTGAAATACTTATGCTTAGGGTAAATATAAGACTTCTTTTGATTTATATGTGTGCCTAGTTTCAACAAATTTTAGAGGATAAATAACATTCAGGTGCATCAATAAAATAGGTAGAATTTCCATTTTCAACCTCTTTCTTCCCCTTTTCAACCCAAAAATAAAAGTAGATTAGTTTTAGAGATAAATCTTAAGGTAATGAGCCCTCTCTAGAGGTTCTTCTCAATATAGAGTCACCCACACTCTGAGAAGATCTAATTTTATCAACTAGATAGATAGTGTGCTTTTCAAATCTTCAAATAGGGTGCACTCTAGAGTGATAATTTTTTTTAGTATACTTGGTGGGACATCATTTTACACACTAGCCTTTGGAGGTATTCATAATATTAGTGCAACTTTTAGGCACTCAAATTTGGTTTATAAGATTAGGTATCATTTCAAATATTGACTACTTTCATCACTTTGTTTAATAATGGTCTCTAATGGATTATTTCAATATGGATCCATATTATCCTCACTACAATTAGTATGACCAGCCATACTATGATCCTCACTAGGATTTGAGGATCTATATTAGGCATATATGTAAGAGTACTACCTAGCTCCTCCATATGAATAACTAATCCATCATAATATGGCCCCTTACCAATCTTATCATGGGCATTTTGTAGCTACCCAATCCATATCAACAATTAAACATACTATAGTGAGCATTGATAAGCATGCACTAGAGTTGTATTCATAGAGCTATTATGGCCAAGATACCCATAATCAATAGATTCATCATTTGAGAGAGTCATTATAGAAAATAGAAGAGCAATGGGAACCTATTGAGAGATCTAATTAGAACCATCTTACTAGTGAGATGATGGATGTAGGTGGTTACATTTAGAGCATTACGGATAAACTAAAAGGCCTCAAGGAATAATAGGTCCAACCTTGCTCTTCTTATATGTCATCCATTCTTCCTCAAGAGAGCATTTCAAGAGCCCGTTTGAGTTTTCCAAGTTCTTCATGTGTTTCTAAAACCTTCCCTTCTTAGAGATCTATCTAAGAGAACTACCAAATAAAGAAAGAGATTGTTATGGGATAGCCTATTATTGAGATCCAAGACTCCATCCTCTCTCAAGAGTCTTCTTCTATTATTTATCTTTATGAAGCCACTAACCACTTTAAAGAGAAGATATTCCAAGAGAATATTGATAAGCAGATCAGAGAATTGGACCTGAAGACAAGGAAAGAGGAGGAAAACCAGAATCAAAAGGTCAAAAAAGAGCCTCTATATTTCTCATCTTGGAACCAAATCAAGTAGTCAAGCCAATCCAAAGTTACTTAGCCTTCACCCCTCCCTCCTTAAGATCCTAAATCCTTTCCTTCATAGAAATCCATTTAAGAAAAAGTGGAGTAGAGAGATGAGGTGAAGGTGATCTACGAAGAACAACCTCATGAGTAAAATTAGGTATATATAGTAAATTTTATAGATATTTCTCATCATATTGAATACTTTCAAGGATCTACCATGCCACTTTTGGAAAAATAACCTCTTATTTGTGAGGCAAGTGAAGAAGATGTAGCTAAAGAGGTAGATAATGATGATATTTCAAATGATCAAGAAGAAGAAATCATAATTAGGACACCACATCACAAGGATAATAATGATTCAATTTTCCATAATGAACAATAAGATGACTTGAAAGAGGATTCTCAAGAGCTTATAGCTGAGATAGATGAAATGCAAAGAAATATTTCTTTAGAAGGTAGCCATGAAGAGAACTCAAATAGAGCCATTATTTAGATGGAGAATATTTCTAAAGAAGATGAGACAAGTGTAGTAGATCAAGAAATTTCATATGACTTGATCAAAAATTAGAAATATGTGATCACCATGTTTTCAATGGTAAGAATACTAATTAATTTCATGTCCTTTTAGTTGAACATGATGAAGAGGCCTTTTGGGATGACTTGAAGAGTTTTTTACAAAGTTTGATAGTCCATCTCTAATTCATATGGAGATATAAGAATCTTCTATAATAAGTACTATTACAGCTATACATCAGGAAGAAATTAAAGTATTACATCCATGTTTAATTCCCTACTAAGAGGTTGAAGATCTCAACAAGACACTATCTAAATTATAGCCTAATGAAGACATTAATCTAAGTATTCTAGTTGAATTTCTAGTACTATCATTGAATCAGAATGTGTCAAATCATGATAAGCCTATGAATGAGGTAGAGTTAACATTATTGATGTAATAAAGAAGAATATGGGAGGAAGATGATTGGATCTTGGATCCATATCTTTAATCCATGCACATGAGAATGGAAGTTGGAGGCCTAGTTGCATCATCCAGAACACATGAACATATAAGTTCTCTCATTAGCAAAACATAGCTATCAAAAAGAAGCAAATACATTTCAAAGTTTTATGGTGCATCAAATAGCTTTTCATTTAATCCAACAGGACTAGCAAGGTGGAAGTTAGTTTGTACATAATAGACTACCTTTTATTATTTTCTCTAAGTGCATATTTGTACATGCTTTCAGCAATTATTTTTACCTTTCTAGTTATTTTTGTCCATTCCTCTAAGTGTACACATGCACATGTTTGTTTTTATTTATGTTAGTTGTCTTGCTGTGTATTTGTCTACAATAGCGTTCCTAATTTAGTGTATGTCTAACTTAGTTTCAGCTTGATTTTTTGAGTTCTTTGACCAACAAGCTAGTCAACCCCCCAAAATCACCAAAATTAATAGTATTTTGACTTGTCAAGGTCAAATTACTACCCCTATCTTTCAAAACTTTCCTAAATCCAAACATTATCCCTTTCCAACTAGTCAAATTGGTCATTTATGGCCTCAAAGTAATAATTTTGGTCAAAAAAATGTCAAAAATCATTTTAAATGGGTCATTATTATCTCAAAAAGACTTTTAGTATCTTCAAAAACATGAAAATATCCTTACTCTAAAGTTTCAAGTCAAGAAAAGGTGTTTTCATGTGTCTTATAAGCCAAAAAGGGCCCTTTTCCATCCCACACATGCCAATTTTTCAATTTTTAAAGATGGAAAAATCTAATTTTACATGACTAGCACGTATTTCTTCTAAAACCTTCTAAACTTGGTGGTGGAAGACTTTTTTTAGCTTTTAAAGGGAAAAATAGGCTTATTTCCTTCATTTTGTAAGAGGAGTATGGATTTCATACAATAAATGATAGGGGTTATCATTTTTAAGTAATAACTAGGCTTCATCAAGAATTCCATGATGATTCATGGCTATGCAGGCCCTGAACTAACATTCTATTGATAATTTGCTTGTTATCACAAAGAGACCTACTTACAAGTTTGGGAGTGGTACAGACTATTGAATAAGGGTAAAACTTTTTAATTTGTGTTAAATAAATTAGACTCAGAGGGTTTCATGATGTTATAAGTGGTTTCTCAATTGAATTCTCCATGCTCATGAACCTTTCAGTTGAAGATATGTCAAATTTTGTTACCTTGCAACTAGAAAGGCAATTATTTTTCTCCGTTTTCTCCTCACCTTGGCAAAGTGTAAAGGAAATTCAAATTTCTCTAAGATCTTGGGGACTTTTTATACCTTTACATGGCCTCTTTCAGATATTATGCATCCAATTCAAGGTCAAACAATGGTCATAAACCTAGCTAGTCAATCTATAGTTAGTATGTTCTTGCAAGGAGAAGTTGTACGGTCCTTGAAGAAGAAGGCAGCCTCAAATTATCAAGATTTTGTGATTTGCAGGTTTTCATCAATATTTCATAGTTTCAATGCATAAATATAAGATATTCTTTAATTTATATGGATAAGAATTCATCTTATGCTTTCAAAGTGTCCTTAGAGGCTTATTTAACATGAATCAAGGTTTCTTTACTAATTTTAAGGTTTTTTTGTGAAAACTATGATTAATTCTCATCCTATAACTCTCCTCTAATGGTCTCTATTTTGATATGGAATGATGGCCATGAGTCATTGTTTTCATTCAAATCCTTATCTTGGTCTTATCTTGCCTCCAAGTGCTCCTTTCCCACCTCCACTTCATTCACCCCATACTATTGTCATACTCTACCATTTATCACTGTGTTTTGTGTTTTCCCCCCTCCATCTTGTTTTCATCATCATTCCACTCCACTCACACCTCATACCCATCGTCATTCCATGAAATATTGTTAAGAGATGCATGTGGTTAGTTAAGACCATCACTAGTATGGATAAGAGGATTCAAGCCTCAAAACATCATGTACAATTCATATAATAGTGCCCTATAATAGTATAGCAAAGATGTAATCCTTCTGAGATTGGTCTCATTCTATGGAGATATCAAGTGAAGTTCGAAGGAAATGGTATACCCCTTGTCATGTTATGGCTTCATCATGTTTCAAACCACCTTTGAATATTGGAGGAGAATCACCTACAAAATACCATGGCAAGTTTTCATGGGATAGTAATCTACAACCAACTCTAAGTAAGGTTGTTAAGAATTGTAGTTCATGAAGATTGAGGAGCATATATGACAAAATTATTTAGTGGCAAGTTAAGGTTGCTAATAAGTATAATTTAGAAGCCTAAAAAGACACCAAAACACTATGCATATGGTTTAAGGCTTCTAAACACAAAAATATGAAGCTTTATCTATACAGGGGCAATGAAGTGACAAAGGATAGTTGGTTTGAAAGAGCTATTTTGATTTTCAAAGTGATAGTCATGACATTGAGTTTAGAAATATAGTATAGAGTGCAAGGATAATAATCCACTTTTAAGCTAGAAAATACTAAAGGGTTTTTGAAATTCACCTATAGGCAATGGATGAAAACCTACCTCCATATAAAATTTGCCTTGGGAGGAATGCTATAGCCAAGGGTCATGGAACGAGAGAAAGTTATATCTACAATGGTTTGAGTTTTCACATGGGTCTCAAGCAAGTAAGGTAAGGTTTTACAAAAGGGTTTGTGTAATGAAGTATTCATAGTGTGAGGGGGTAGAAGACCATCCTAAATCCAACTTAGGATTCATCTATAAGCTTGTATGTGTATTCCCTTGTAGTGAAGGTTGTCATCCTCTCATAGGTAAGAGTACCTACAAAAATATATTACACCTATAGTTAAAATGAAGGTTCTAAATATTATGAGAGGGTTTTTGTATACATAGTGGTTACCTTTGAAGAGGAAATAAGGACAAGGCATATATGGGAGTAATAAAGACAAGGTTACACCATATGGCCCTAAAGACAAGGTACAAATATATTCCTTACAATGAAAGGAAGTTCTTGAAGGAGAAAAAGACCTTTTAAGAATCTCTACCAAGCATGATATTGGCCATGATGATTCATTAACCTCGTTAGGGAGTAGAATGGATATTTATTCAAGGTATAAATATAAATACAAGAAAAAAACACCTAAAACCACCATAATTTCAAGTTATAGCCAACCCTAAGCATACTACAGCAAGGGTAAACATCATGATCTTGAGGAGACTGGAAAAATATAAAGTGTTCTAATCTTGTTTTGAGATCATTTTGGAAATTCATAACATCCTCATGACTTTTTCACTTTAGATAGAATATCCAAACACTCACACAGGTTCCTAGTCCATAAAAGTACTAATGAATACAACATACATAGGCAATTGTTTTGTTTCTCTGTAAATAACAATACTTGGTGACTAATAGGGTCAACAAGGAATGACTAACAATATGAAGAGGGTTATGAAAATGATCAATCATAAAACGGAGCTTGCTATGGAGTTTAAGAAACCAATGTAACCCTATAGGTCTAAGGGGAGAAATGAGATATAATCAAAACCCTAAGTATACCTTTAGGCTCTACCTAGCAGGTTTGACCTAACAATTTCAAAAGAAGCCCTCCTAAGAGCATGAATTTTTTTTGAATGAGGTAATGGTGAGATGGATATCCCAAACATATTTTCAAGGAGAAATGGAATTTTTAAGAGGATTTGAGGAGGAATAAGTATCATATAGGTTTTGGAGGACTGTAAGCACTAATCAAACATCACATATAGCTAGAAAAAGTAACCTACAGTCCTTAGCCTATAGTTCATTCATAATGAACTTGAATGCAATATTATCAAGAGAGAGGGTTTTAGGTTTAAAGAAAATTATGAAGCTTATTGAGACTTTTTGAATCATCATATAATCCAATTTTTTCATTCATAGGGTATAAGTTTTGTACTTGGTTCATATAAATGTGGCAGTGCAAACATAATCTTTTGAAGTAAGCATAATTCAAGGGGTTCTTATTGAGATGTCCTATACAAGTTAATAAAAATTCAAAACAAAAACTTCATAAAATATTATGGGAAAATGCCAACTCAATATTGAATATGATATTACAAGTGCATTGTATGGATATATGCTAATATTGAAGCCTAATTACCTTGTTAGGAGGTCTAAGCATGCTTGAAACAAGGGTGGAGTATGTTTTCAAACATCTTAATAGGACTATTATGATAAATTAAGATTATTTTTGACCTTGAAACCAATAAAACATCATGAAATTAGATGTAAACACCAAAACATAGTCTAATATGCATACAATCCATACACATGGATCAATCTTGAGAGAAAATTGAGGATTTTGAGAGCTATAGGTAGAATTAGGACTTGAATATTTGTACATATGTTAATCATGAATTTAGGAACATTTTGAAAAAATTTGAATGTCATAATATGAGTGGATATACTCTTTATTTTGTCACAATCATCATCATGTCTTTTGGAGATCACCATTGGAGTAGGTAGTGTTCTAGAGTGTCACAGAGGTTTCTCAGATTAGGTAAAATATTTATAATCATGGGATGATGTTTTTAAATCATAATTAACCTTTAAAGAGTGTAAAAACTCTAATTTTTATGCAAACCATGCTCATATAATATTTTTCAAGTAAATGGGCATATAGGCCAAAAAGGCCTTTTTTAATTTTCAAATAAGGAGGATTTTTAGAGTGTTTTGATACAATGGTATAGGTTACATAATTATTTTTTAAGGATTAATGAAGTAGGGGAAGAGTATTTTTCATCTTGCTGAAGATTTTCTTTATTGTAGTTCTTGACGCCCTTTTGATCCTCCTGTTTAGATGCTCATATTGTTCACCATAAATGCAGTTTGGATTAAAAATCTTATTATTTTTTGAGTACCCCTATTTAATTATAATTAATAAATAATTGAGATCAGTTTAGGGGCTACGATTTATGAATAATTGTAAAGAACATAGGCAACCCATAATGTAGTCAAAACCCCACAGGCAATTTTCTTTCACATGATATATTTTCATATATTTTGCATGGAAACCTAATATTTTTAGGATGTTTAGGGGTTTTAGTGTGATACACATCAGTGGAAAGGTTTTGGTATTTAGAGTTCTGTACTTCATGAATCATCATTTTGAATATTTAGCTTCAAAACCCTTAAAAAACAAGTTTTATGAGAAGTTGATTTTATTGAAATCAAATAATCATGGATCAACCAAAAACAATTTATAACATCAAGTAAACTTAGAGAGGTTTCCATAAATGCCAATTTTATGCATAGAGCTATATGGATTAGGGCAAAAATATTTTTTTTGTGGAAAAAAGCACATAAAATGAAGTATTGTATAGTTTAATAGAATCCAATCAATGAATCTCAAATCCTAAGACTTTTTCTTCATCCTAAAATATTTAGTTGATCAGAAATCATCTTGGAAGTGGACCTACCATCTTGATCAAAATGGCTAGTCTACAAGAAAATGGAGCAAAATAGACCTAGTCATCCTTGTTGACCAAATGGCGAGTATTTTCTCATCAAAATCACATATTTTGTGATGTGAAAAGTTTTTACAAGTCTATTTCATTGTTTTTTTGCTTTCATGGCATCTTGTTGTAGGTTTTATGGTGTCTAGGTGCATAGATTTGATTTTAGGCCTTTTTTGGCCTAATAGGCCTAGTTGGTAAAATAGTCAAGTTGAAGATTGGAATTGGATGGTTGTCTAAGGAGTTCTAAAAGGAATTTATACACCACATTTATACTATTCCATGGAGATTTCATGCATAATTCAATCTTTAAAGTCTCTTTTCATGCAAATGTGGAGCTATTTGGAGTTGATTACAATTGACTAATTGATAAGTCAAGCTTTTCTCCATGATTTTCATGCAATCAATGTTCCAAATCAAATTCAAAATTAAATAAAATGTACTTCTCATTCCAAATATTCGTGTAGCATCATACATGAAGGGGGATTTGACTTGTCATATAGTCCCACCACTTTCCTTCAATGCCAAAATTGAGGAACATGCAAATTTCATGGAGCTTAGAGATTTTTGATAAATTTTTTAATTTTGTACAAGGATTACATCTTGATTTAACTAACCAAGCCTAATCTTTCTTCCCTTTCAATGCCACATTGGCTAGAAGCTTTGTTTTAGACATATATATTACCTTTTTCAAGACATTTTAAAAAATTACTGAAGGTGGGAGATAAATTGTAATCGACACCATTTATCAATTAAAAAAGATCTTTTACATATGAGTTTGATATTAGATAAGTGTGCATTTTGACTATGTACCACCATACAAGTGAGATCTATGTCCCATTTTTTTAGTTCTTTTCCACACCTACTATGAAAATATCACCCTTTATAGGTCATTTAAAGAGGTAGGAGCAGAGTTTTCTAATCCAAAATTCTTTCAATCCTTCATCTAAAATACTTATGCTTAGGGGCAATATAATATGTATTTTTATTTATATGTGTGCCTAGTTTCAATAGCTTTTAGATGATAACAAATATTTAGGTGCATCACCAAAATAGGTTGAATTTCCCTTTTCATCTTTTTTCTTCCCCTTTTCACCCCAAAAAATCAAAGTAGATTAGTTTTAGAGATAAATCTTAAGGGAACCATCCCTCTTTGGATGTTCTTCTCAATATAGATTCACCTACACTCTGAGAAGATATAATTGTATCAATTGGAGAGAGGGTGTGCTTCACACATATTCAAATAAGGTGCACTCTAGAGTGATAATATGTCTTCTTATGCACATGCACTTTCTACCTCAATCTAGTTTAACAATTTTCCCTGTTATGTGACTAGTTTTAAATCCAAATAATTACCTCATTGTACCTCTAAAATTTTCCTTTACCTTGATGGTCCTTTTAATATCTTCAAAGTATCTCTTAAGAGATACATTTAAGTTACTCATGAATGTATTAGAATGCCCTTGAAGGAATATCCTATTGGATACCTTGATTAGAAACTTGCCCAGTGTTAGTGAGGTTTGTAATTTCTTCAAGGTATCTCCTAGAAGAAACTTCAAGTGACCCATGAAGGAATCTCCTTGTTGATATTGTTGATGCCTAAAACTCTCACTTTCGACAAAAAGTGATTTATGGAAATATTTATAAATGCATGATGAAATTGTGATTTTTAAGGTTACATAGTATAAAAATGCTTACTGCTACTATCCTTGTCTATTACAATGGCTATCCATAAAAATGAGAATGTGAAGAAACAAAATGATCACCAACTACCCCTTATAAAAGAAATGAGCTTTGAGTAAATATGTGAGGTGAATGATGGAAGAAGAGACACTTAAATATTCCCTCTTTATGACCATGATGATTCCATTACAACTAAAATGAGGTCTCAAGCTCATGAGTTCAATTGATCTCCAAATCTTGAATATGGGGTAACTAAATTATTTTATCAAGATCACTATGCTTGGGAGAAGTGAAGTGGTGTCATGTGTCTGATCTTAGAGACATCTCACTTATATTGTGCTCAATAGTTTTGGACTCCAAAAATCAAAGGGTTACACCTTAGGCCAAACCTAAAGTTTTTAAAAATCTTTTATCAAAAGGGGTACCCACACTATCATCCAATGACACTTATTTAAATACTAACGAACCAACACATCTCTTGGGTAAGCACAAAGATGACATGTGTTGCAAGGGTGCTTCTTCAAAGAAGTTGGGGACTTTTTTGGTGAGGTCAAGCATGGAAATTCCATGTGTTAAAGGTGGATGAAGGTTAGGACCTTGTCAAAATTATGAAAGGGGGATCAAAGAAGAAGCATCAAAATGGGATCCACTAGAAGGTGCCAAAGAGTTGTGTCGATGTTGAGTGAGCCTAAAGAAAGAAATGAACTACTCTAAAAATAAAAAAAACTTTGATTTTTAATCCATAGTTTTTGGTGACTCATAGGGGAATCTACCTGTAGGTGGGAGAACCCAAAACTATGGTACTCAAACCAATCGAAACAAAGATAAAAAGGAGAGCAATCTATAGAAATATACAAATTTTAAAGGGATACCTACAAGGGCACCCACTCTTCCTCTTTTGGTTGGGTATATTTAATAAGAGCCTCAAAATGTCTATCCATATCTATCATCTCCTTAAAAGAGATGCTTCCTAAGCCCTCAACCATTGCTAGTGTCTATAACTTCAACTAGGCAAGTGGGTGTAATATTTTTTCCACCTTAGAGGCATTAGGCATTTGATTAAGAACTGTAAAGATGGTCTAGTCATCTTACTTTTGCTTAAGTAATGCCTTGATCTAATCCTTAAAGAAGACATTGTTATTTGATGAGAAAGGGGAGGGGAGTCACATTTATACCAAATGTTCTATATGTACTCACATTTTTTAGGCCACTTGATCTAAGGCATTAATAAATGCCTTGCATTTAGTTTTTGCCTTTCTACAACTTAACAACTCATTTACCTTTGTAGCTACCTACCTCTAGTCATTCACCCTTGCTACCATTAATGTTTTAGGAGAATCACTATAGATATTTTGAATAAGGATTTATGACTTTGAGATCTTTGGGGAGATGAAAGTAATCATTTGTCAATAGATGTGCTCACTTGAGAGGATAGATTTTTTACATCTATGATGAAGGTTAGTACTATCTTCAGGTTTGTTGTTGTGGCTTTGATCCATTCTTAATAGGATCTATATAGTTACTAGATTATGGAAAGGATCTTGGTGGCATGAGGGTGAGTGGTCAGGTTATTTTTTAGCTTTTCAATTGCTTGATCCTTGATCTAGGAGTCTTATTATGCATGGTTCTACAATAGTTGATGTGACCAATTTGTGTCATGGAGATTCTAGTGGATCTCATCCATCTCCATCTCTTTCTCTTGTAACTTGGTCTCAATGACTCTATGTGAGTTGACTTCCACTTGGAAGATTTCATTTAGGATACTACCATGTAGCTTTAGCAGTGCCTTGTTGATGTTAGTATCTTTAGCCTTAACCTCAATATTAAGTTAGTCAACCATAGCATTTACTCTTGAGAGCTCTAGCTTAGTCTTCTCTATTTGATAAGCCACCTTAACATAGTTAATTATCATGAAATTTTGCATCTCTTCCATAAGCTCAAATCTATTAGTGAATTGGCCTTGAATGAGGTTAATTCTAACAGCCTGGATAACATATTCCTGAATAACATAACAGCCTGGATAACATAACATAACAACCTGAATGAGGTTAAGGCTAATAGCCTAGATGAGAAGGAGATTGAGGCCAAAGTGGTACTAGGTTGAGTAGCAGAAGGTACTTTAACCTATATTAGGGATACTAGGGTAGATGATGAAGTAACTATGGGAGCTAAAGTGATTGGATAGGGAATAGATGATGCCGTAACCTATCATAGAGCTATATAGGGGGATGGAATAGTCAAAAAAAATGTAGAGATGGAAAGTAACGGATCAACAAAGTGGATATTATTCTGGGGAGAAGTTAGTGAAGGGTTAGAAATGGGTTCCTTGATGTGGTTGATCTTGGATGACCTAGCTATGAGGTGCCTAAAGAGATCTTGTTATTGTTGTTAGGCTAAGGGATTTAAAGGCATAAGAGTCAGCCACATTGAAGGGTCTTAGGTGGAAATTAAATCTACTTCTACTTCCTCTTCTGGGGGTGTGTCCCCTACTTCCTTTATGGGAGTGTATTCTTCTTCATCCCCCCATATTGACCTTGGGAGTAGATTATTCCTTAGACCCAACCTATTCTAAGTGAAAATCATCCTAGAGCTTCTTGAACTTATCATCTTGGTCATCATCATTCAATCCCATGGCTTGTTAGTTTAAAACTTGTATTTGATGAAGCTTTATTTTCTATGTTTTAAGTTAATTAAGTGAATAGGCCCTTCATTATCTTTGATAACTTTTAGGTCAGGTCATATTTTTGAACCTTGACATAAAAGGACTCCCATAGTTTAAGGGCATCTTTTGATATCTAAACTAGGTCCACATAATTTTGGGGGATGCCTTCTATGTACAACTTCATTTACTCTAATTAGGTCTGAGATTGATGTTTTGGAGCATTGAAAGTGTTCAATTCATCTATATATCCTTTTAGATCATAGTCCCATTGGCCATCTATCAAATCAAGTCCAAGTTCTACTAGCTTGTCATGAAGAGGTGCCCATGATGCCTTTTTTTGACTATGCTACCACGACTTGAGAAGGGGACATCATATACACCTCTTTTCTTATTTTCAACCCCATAGACAAGGTCTATTGAATTAATTTAGTGAGCTAACTCAAGGGCTAAGGTTCTATCTATCAATGTTTAGGGAAGCTAAAAGGGCTCTCCTTTGAAACCATGTACTCATATGAAAGAGGATTGGGCTCCCCAAAACTAGTTAGATTGGACTTTATTGGTTTAGAGCTAATATTATTGATAATTCACCATCTTTGAAGTACTAGCCATTTGGATGAGATCCATGATAACTAGAGCCATGAAACACTCTAATAACTCATAGTAGTCCCTGGTCTGTGATAGGACATTAGTCCATACTATGATGGGGGCCATTACATGGGGAAAATTCTCAATATCAGAGGTGCTAAGCTGAATATACTTGGAAAAGAAATGGGAATGTTGGTGTAAGATAAGGTACGTGAGGAAGGATGAGTATCAAGAGGTACTCATTACTGATAAATTATCTAGTTCATTATTCATATTAGAAGCAATGACATTATAAAAGTCCATTCTAAATTCCTACCCCTTTTATTTTGATTTCAATAAGAACAACACCCTTAGCCAAAAGTCATAGACATTGACATCTTCATCCATGCCTAAGATGAAAGTTAGCATAGTTAGAGTGTCTTTTATATGTTATGTGGGAAAGGTCAACTAGGACATGGGTAGAGACATCATGACAACCTCACGATTGAGTAGAGTCCTAATGAAACCTAACTTATCTTTGAATTGGGAATACTAGATAAGCTAAAGGCTCTCGATGTTGTACACAATGCCTTTAGAGTTGTAAAGAAGTCTAAGCATCTCTTTAATATCATCTAAACTAATTTTTACCCTTAAGTGGGTATTACCGGTGATCACTCTAGTGTCAGTGTCATATCTTCCTAGGTAGAGGGTAATAATCTAAAGGCATGGGCATACTTGAAGCACCATGTATTGTGTTATCATATTTTCCCACAATCTACATTCAAAGGCATTATAATCTCTCTTGTTTACCCTATCAATAATTTAGGCATTAACACCCTCTCTCAAATTATTGGGATTTTGGTTTAATTTTACGTCAAATATATTATCCATGAAATTAGTTACCAAAGCTTGGTCTCTATAAGGTCCCCTAGTCATCAATCTGGTATATGGTAACTTCGCCTTTTCTTGAGTAGGGACTAAAGCTTAAGATTTTTCCATTATGTGCTTAAAGGTAGGATCTCCTCCACTACTTGAACTATGTGTTCTTGGCTTTGAAGGATGCTTGACACTGCTAGATGAGGTTATAGAGGCCTCCATATTTGTATCTATTTCAATGACCCTTTCTTGCTTTTGTGTGTAAGACTATATTGATGGTTACTTCCTTATTCATCCTAAAAACTCTTTTTATTTCCTTCCCAATTGCTCAATGATTTATCTAAAATCACAAAGTGTCAAGTGTTTGGCTCAAAAGGAGAAAAGTAATATTTATACACTAATACTACTATTAGTGTGTCCATTATGGGAAATTTTTGGAAAGATGTGCCCTCATAAATAATGGGGGCAATATATATGTAGGGTAGCACATATGCCTAGAGATCCATATGATAGAGATTTATGGTGATCATCATGAGAATTTATGCATGATGGAGTGTATGATATTAATGTCAAGTAACCATCTTTTAGAGAATTTTTTTGGGGATTTGAGAGAACTAGGGGAAAGGATGCATGATGAATAGGTCAACCACTTATGCCAATGACACTTATTTATAAAATGAAATAGCTAGGGGAAGGGAAAAATAAAGAAAGATGGTTGATTATGAAAAGGCCCTTTGGGTCCCTTTCCCTGATGAGAAGTTCCCTTTAGGCCTTCTAAAATTACCCTTTAGGCTTATTGAAAGTACCCTTTGAGATTTTTGAAATTACCCATCAAGATTTTTGAAAGTGCCCTTTAGGCTTTTTGAAAGTACCCTTTGGGATTTTTGAACGTACCCTTCAGCCTTTTTAGAATGGCCCTTTTCCCTTCAAGACTTCTTTCCTAGACCTTTCCTCAATGAGAAGTGCCATTTGGACCTTTTAAAATTTCACTTTGGCCTTTTTTTCAAAGACCCTTTAGGCTATTTGTCATTATCGCTTTGGCCTAAAAAATAATTCACCTGAGATAATTTCCTTGAGACATTTATTTCCTCAAAATATTTTTGTGCCAAAATTATTTTATCATGTTAAATACTTTAATATGTGTCACTTGGCTTAAGATTTTATATGTTCCTAAGCCCTAAATTTAATATTTCCTATTATTTTTAGGAACCAGTCTCACTCACTACTAGGTGACATTTTCTAATTTGGAGATCATCCATCCCTATTTTGGTTGTAAATTATTTCTAACTCTCATTTGGATTAATGGACATGTTTCCAAATGATCATAGTTTCAGCCCTTTAATGTTTCTTGTGTTTCTATATTACAGGTTCAATGGAATTTTATTTGGAAATAAACATGCTTAGGGTCTTTGTGCTTCAATATTAAATTGATCTTTTATTAGCTTTTGGTTGGTAAAATCATGATTAAATCTTAGCCTAACTTGTTTAGCCTAAAGTCCATTTTTTGTATTTCTCCTTTAAAGAACAAGTGGAATTTTCCTTTAGATGGATGACAGTACTATGTTATTTTTTGAAGGCCCCTGTAATACCTTCAAAGTATCTCCTAAGAGATACTTTTCAAACATGCACAAAGTGGATTTCACCTTTAAGGTATCTCATAGGAGAACCTTTCAAATATGTGTAAGAGTGGATTTTTCCTTCAAAGAATAAGTGGAATTTTCTTTTACATGGAAGGAAATAATGGGTGATATTTTTAAGGACTTCATAATACCTTCAAGGTGTCTCTAGGAGATACCTTTAAATCATAAGAGTGGATTTCCACTAAAAGGTATATCCTAGGAGATACCTTTAAAATAGTCACAAGAGTGGATTTATCCTTCAAGGAACAAGTGGAATTTTGATTTACATGGAAGGAACTACTAGGTGATATTTTGAAGGCCCTTGTAATACTTTCAAGGTATCTCCAAGATACCTTTAAAACATGCACAAGAGTGGATTTCCCCTAGAATAGAAGAAAAAAAAACAATAGACAAAGATAATTTCCCACTCCAAATAACACAAAACATCACATCTTATTCATTGTAGATGGAGACTAAATATATAAATCCATAAGGGGGCACATACAAAGTGTCCTTTCATATCCATGAGATGTACCTATTAACGTTACAAAATATAAAAATTGCTAACTTTTTCTATTCCTAGTCTATTACAATAGAGAATAAAAATATGATAACTCAAAAAAATAATATCGAACCCCTTCTAAATGGGAAGAGCCTACAATATATATGTGAGGTGTCTTCATGGAGAAAGTGACATTGAGAGATCCTATCACTCGCATCCATGATGATGCCATTGTAACTTAAATGGGGTCTCAATCTCATGAGTGAAGTTAGCCTCTAGATTCTATATATGGTACAACTACATTATTCTATTATGGCTTCTATGCTTGGGAGAAATGAGCTAATCCCACATGTTCTCTTCTAGATTTGTCCCTATTATGCTACATCTAATGGCCTTGCTCTTCCTAAAAATCATCAATTTACACTTTAATCTAAGCTTAAAGTGTTTAAAAATCTTTGCTCATAAGGAGGGACTCACACCTTTATCTAATGGTTTTCTTCTAAGCTCTAGCCACCCAATGCTACTTCCAAGAAAGTACAGAGATGACATGCATCAAACTATGCATACTCAGAGTAACTAGGGACTTCTTGGTAATATTGAGCATAGGGGCACCATGTGTTAAAATGGAACTTCTCTAGAGTGAGATATAAGTCTATTTAAGTCAGATGAGCACTAGGATACCAAGCATCAAAAGTAGACAAGGGTTGGGACTTAGACAAAATTTGAAATTTGGCCTGAAGAAGAAAGAGGTTGAAAAGGAGGCCATTAGATGGTGATGAGGAACTAATAACTATTGAGTGATTTTAAAGCTAGAAAAAAACTACTCCAAAATTTCAAAAATGTGGATTTTTGATCCATAGTTTTTGGTGACTCACATAGGTGTCTACTTACAAATGAAAGAACCCAAAAAAATATAACACTCAAACTAGTTAAAGCAAAACTAAAAAAATTAGAGGAAGATGTGGAAACCTAAATTTTTTTAAGGGCCACCTACAAAGTCACCCACTCTTCATCCTTTAGTGGGGTCTTCTTCTTGAGAGCCTTAAAGGCTTGATCTAGATTTATTATGTCCTTAAAGGAGTTTTTTTCCCAAGCCTTTAACCACTACCAGCATCTAGAACTCTAGTTGGGTGAGTGGGTATAATATCTTCTCTACTTTGGAGACATAAAGGGCTTAATTGAGAACCATATGTTGCATCTACCTACTTATGGTACTTATCAACTCTTGGATGAACTCTCTCACAAAGAGGATCCCCTGTGCTAGTACAAATGGAATAGCTAATTACTATTGCAAAGTAGCAGATCTTGATCTTATAGAGCCAAGAAAATGTATGATGAGATTCTAAGGGGAGAAAGGTAAATCTATGTGGGGTGGGGTAAATGGTTATTGTCATCAAAATCCATATTTAAGATGAAGGCTAGCATAAATAAGGTGTCTTTTAAGTGATTCATGGGAAAATTAAATAAGGGCATGGGTAGTAGAGGCATATCTATGACATCTTCCTTAAGGAGATACCCAATGAAGTGTGTCTTGTCTCTCAATGAATATGGGATGCTCTAGAGGCCCTCGATGCTATAGATAGTGGCCTTGGGATCATATGGGAGCCAAAACATTGACCTAATATTATCTGCACTAATCTTAAGCTTCAGATGGGAATTACCAGTGATCATGGGGCATGGGCATACATATAACACCATGTGTTGTAATAGTGTGCAAATCCCATATTCTACATCCAAAAGAGTTATACTCTTTCCTACTAATCATCTCAAGCATTTGGGTGTGGGTGTCCTCTCTTAGATTCTTGGGATTTTGGGCTAGCTCTAGGTTTAATATGTCATCTATGAAATCAGTTACCCCTTGGTTTCCTTCTTAGTATTATGAATTTTTTCCTTTGCTTAGGTAGGGGCTAAAGTGTAGGATTTTCTCATGGCATACTTAGGGGGAGGATCTCCACCACTACTCATTCAGTGGGTTCTTTATTTTGAGGGATGTTTGTCACTTTTGGATGAGGACATAAAAGCTTCCATGTTGAGATATTTGCTTTAAAATAACTCTCTATTTTTTCATTAAGACTAGATTGATGGTTCCTCACTACCTCATTCACCTACAGACACTTTTTCTCCATTTATCTCAATGCTCTTAATAAAATCTCAAAGTGCCTAATATTTGGCTTCAAAGAAGAGGAGTATTTATGCATTGGTGCCACTTGGTGGAATAATTATGGAAATTTAAAAAATTATAATCCCCATTAATGTTAAGTATGACACACACACTTGAAGGGCCATTTACAAGATATTTCATGGTGATTGTTATGGTAAATCATGTGTGATGGAGCATCTAAAATTAATGATAGGTGAGGTGGGTATCTAACCATCTTTCAGAGAATGTTTTGAAGATTTGGGAGGATTGGGGAGAGGACTCATGGTGATTATATCAATCACTTGTGCCAAAAAAATTTATTTGAAAAATAAAACAATAAAGGGAACAAATCAAAGGAAACAAACAACAATAAAAGGGAAACACATGATAAAAAGGGAAACTAGCTAATTATGTACAAAGGGGAGAGATGAGCAGGTTAGTTGAAATGCTTTAGATCGATCCCATTGATAGGGATCTCTAATTAATTTACATCTTGATGTTATAATTCAAAATAATTCCCCCACCTATCACTAATGATGTGAAATGTCCCTCTCCAAAGAGAATCAAACTTCACATGTTGTCATAGTTTTGTGACCCACTAATCATATTTGAGAGCTAAATCTCTAGGTTTAAATCCTAATTCAGACTACTTCCTATCAAACCATCACTTAATTTATTAATTTTGGATTATATTTTCATCACTTTCATGTTCCCTCACCTCTTAGAGTTTGAGTAATTTAGCAAGTCGAACCTCCTAAGAGATACATTTCAAATAATGATAAGAGTGGATTTCTCCTTCAAGGAACAAGTGAAATTTTACTTTACATGAAAAAGGCACTATTGGGTGATATTTTTAAGGCCCTTATAATACCTTCATAATATTGTATCTCCAATTTCAAGGTATCTCCTAGGAGATACCTTTCAAATAGGTACAAGAGTGGATTTCTCCTTCAAAGAATAAGTATAATTTAATTTTACACGTAATGCACTACTAGGTGATATTTTTAAGGTCTTTGTAATACCTTCAAGTTATCTCTTATGAGATACATTTCAAACATGTACAAGAGTGGATTTCCCCTTCAAGGTATCTCCTAGGAGGTACCTTTCAAATAGGTACAAGAGTAGATTTCTCCTGCAAGGAACAAGCAAAAAAATTATTTACATGAAAGGCATTAATAAGTGATCTTTTGAAAGATTTTATAATAAATTCAAGGTATATATTAGGATATACCTTTCAAACATGCACAAAATTATATTTCCCCTTCAAGATATCTCCTAAGAAATACATTTCAAATAGGGACAAAAGTGGATTTTTCCTTCAAAGAACGAGTGAAACTTTCCTTTACATAAAAGGCATTACTGGGTGATATTTTGAGGTATCTCATAATAAATACCTTTCAAACATTCAAAAGAGTGTATTTCCCCTTCAAGTTATCTCATAGGAGATACCTTTCAAATAGGCACAATAGTGGATTTCTCCTTCAAGGAACAAGTGAAATTTTCATTAAAGGCACTACTAGGTGATATTTTGAAAGAATTTGTAATAACTTAAGGTATCTCTTATGAGATACCTTTCAAAAATGTACAAGAGTTGATTTCTCTTTAAAATTGTCTCTTAGGAGATACCTTTCAAGCAGGCACAAGAGTGGATTTCCCCTGCAAGGAACAAGTGGAATTTTCCTTTGTACAAAAAGTACTATTGAGTGATATTTAAAAATATTTTGTAATAGCTTTAGGGTATCTCTTAGGATATACCTTTAAAACATGAAAAATATTGTATTTCCCCTTTAATTTGTCTCTTAGGAGATACATTTCAAACATGGACAAAAGTGGATTATTCTTTCTAGGAATAAGTGCAATTTTCCTTTACATGGAAGTCATTGTTGGGTGACATTTTGAAGGCCCTTATAATAAATTCAATATATATCCTAGGAAATACCTTTCAAAAATGCACAAAATTGGATTTTACCTTTAATTTATCTCATAATATATACCTTTCAAATAGGCACAAGAGTGGATTTCTCCTTTAAAAAATAAATAAAATTTTCCTTTACATGGAAGGCACTATTGGGTGATATTTTGAAGGCCTTTTTAATATCTTTAAGTTATCTCCTAAGATATACCTTTCAAACATGCACAAGAGTGGATTTACCCTTCAATATATCTCTTAGGATATACCTTTCAAATAGGCACAAGAGTGGATTTCTCCTGTAAGAAACAAGTGGAATTTCCTTTACATAAAAGGTACTAATAGGTGATATTTTGAAGGCCCCTATAATAATTTAATGTATCTTGTAGGAGATACCATTAAAACATGTATAAGAGTATATTCCCCCTTCAAATTATATGCTAGGAGATACATTTCAAATAGGGACAAGAGTTGATTTCTCCTTCAAGGAACAACTACAATTTTCCTTTACATGGAAAGCATTACTAGGTGATATTTTTAAGGCCCTTATAATACCTTCAAGTTATATCCTAGGAGATACCTTTCAATAATAGGAGTGTATTTACATTTCAAGGTATCTCCTAAGATATACCTTTCAAATAGGCACAAGAGATGATTTCTCCTTCAAAGAACAAGTGGAATTTTCCTTTACATAGAAGGCACTATTGGGTGATATTTTGAAGCCCTGTGTAATCCCTTCAAATTATCTCTTAGGATATACCTTTTAAACATACAAAAAATTATATTTCCCCTTAAAGGTATCTCTTGGGATACCTTTCAAATAGGCATAAGAGTGGATTTCCCATTCAAGGTATTAGAATTAAAAGGCACCACTTGAGAGTTCACTATGAATTAAGGGTCATCAAGTGGTGAGAAATAGATGAGTCATCATGTAAAGATGAATTTTAAGAATCCAAAAAGTAGTCAAAAGGTGCCACATGTCTGGATTTAAAGCCAACTAGACAACTTAGTCATATTCATGCCATGTGAGTACTTAGTTGTATTTAAGGTGGCAACCACATGTCAAAAGGTGGTAATCTTTATCTTTAAAGCTAAATTTGATGGAAAATTAAATATAAATTAAATATAAATTGAATTCTATAGAAATTAATTGCTAAAATAAATATTTTGAAGTTTGACAAGCTTTCTCATTAATATAACACAAACTAGGATCTCCATCAGCATTGCATTAATCAAGCTTGCCAAAAAGGTCTTCTATGCATTCATCCCACATTAAGACAATATAAAATCTCATCAAAAAAAATTTGAAAGCCATGGGTAAATCAGGAATGTCTAGAACCGTAAACATAGAATAGGTCCCATTTCTCTATTCATATGGGACAAAATCTAGCTTAAGCATTACCTCCATCAATAGAGCCTCCAAGTGGTTCTTTAGACAAGACAAGGGTTAAGAAGATGCCATTGGCTAAAAATACATACAAACAACACCATATATATAAGGATATTTATTTATATATATAAGGTGCTAAATATATATAATGTTTTTGTAATAAATTAAGTGTTATATATATAAGGTGCTTTATGCTCTTATATATAAACAAAGTCTGAATGGACTATAATTTTGCTCTGAAGTTTGAATGTTTAGCTCTGAAGACTAGTGACTTAGCTCCAAAGGCTGATAGTTATGCTCCTAAGATGAAAAATTATGATTGGGAAGAATCCACCTCCATCATTAAGAATCAAAATAATGCCATTAGACCAACAATGCCATAATCCATAATTTTATGTGATGGTGTTTTTAAAACATCTCCAAAAGAATTGATGTGAAAGTATTTTGTGATGATGTTTCCAAATGGTATTTTAAAACAAGATTGATGTAACTATGTTTTAAATACAAGGTATTTCAAAAATATTTGGTATGATGCATAATTAATTGTGATTATTGCTCCTAGTATTGTTAATAATGACCTTTATGACACATATTACTACTTGATTGGATAAATCACCTTCCATTATATCTTGGATGCTCTGAAGAGATAACCATAATCATAGTCATCATTCTTGTCATAATCATATCATATAACTTGTTTTTCTATTCATTTTTACATTGTCACTACCAATAATTGATGTGTTATATCTCTAACATATTTCTTCCCCTATTCCCTATGTGAATTTGAGTTCTATGTTTTTACAGTATAGTTAGATTTGTAATTAAATAGTGCTTGCTCCAAAGATGGGTGGGATAAATAAAAAGTGAACCAAAATACTTTGATGCATTACTACAAGATGAAGTAACCAGAGATATTTTTGAAACAATAAGTTAGTTGAATTTCTTAAAACTATTTTAGGGATTCCATGAAGAAATTGTGCAAGAATTCTATGACAATTTTGATGAAGATCATGATATTATTAAAAGGAAAAACATTCCAGTGAATCTCTCTATGATCAATGATCTATCTAGGATTCCTGAGGATAGAGTAGTTGATATTGAAAAGATCAAAAATTTTAACCTAATTTATATGTTTGTTAAAGGAAATGAGCCACACCCCAGACTGGCCAAATCCCCCCAAGGAGTGGCCAATGTAATTATGATAGAAAGTCTTACTCAACCTTGGAAAAATGTTATTTTCTAGATAATGAAATATATCACTTGTCATGGTCAGTTTACAATAGTGGGTGGAGATGCTATGAGACTCCTTGATTTGAGGAAAGGAGTTGTTTGAGAAGAATATAAAATCAGTCTTCCCTCTTACCTTCACAATGCTCTAATTAATGCTTCTTGAAAGATAATATGAGGTACTAGGTCTATCCACCATCATGGGCTGGTTACACTCATTTGTCACCATTATTTTCTCAGTAAACTAAGGGGTGAAAAGAATTGGTCCTCTTTTCTTTGAATTTTTTCTCTAGTTCCTACCAAAAAGACACCATGCTTTGCCTCTCCTTTTTCCATAATAATGTGGATTAAAAAACCCACAATAAAAATTTTAGAATGACCATCTCCATCACCATTAGTTATAAAGATACTATGTTAAATATCAAATCAACAAATGGGACTTTCTTAGACACCCTCATCCTCTTTTAACTAAACTCTAGTGCATTCATCGACTTATCTTGTATGAAGAAGAAGATGTGTAGGTCATAGAAGTTGTATTTGCAAAGGGAGCCCTAGAATAAGAAGTTTTACCTCAAGAAATAGAGCATCATGTGCCCTATATTGATGATAATGGTAAAACACCCTTGATTAAAGAAGATCCATGTTCTCCACATTTTGTTAATGAAGAATAAGAATTGTATCATGTCATGGATTTATCATGCCATGAGAAAACAATCAGACTGTAATAAATAAAGTTAGATGTTCTCTATTTAACTTTGAAAGGTAATGGCATGATGATTTCTAATTTGAAACAAAGGTGAGAATAATCTATTACTAGAGTTAGTGACCAAGCAATAATTCTTCAAGGAATATAAGCTGAATAGACTATGGTCCATAATGTAATGTTTTCATAGACCCAAAAATTTAGTAGTTTGAAAAAATCTCTTACTATCAAAGAAACTAAAATTACTAATTTATAGAATTATCTTTCTATCAAGGACACTAAGATTATTAATATGAAAAATGACAATGCTGATAAGCATAATCTAATTAATAATTTGAGATAAATTATTTATGATAGAAATACAATGACTTCCTGATATAATAATAGAATAATATAGCTCACCACTCAGAATTCTAAGTTATAAGCCTCTATTCAAGCCATGCAAAGAGAAACATGAGATATTACAATTCAGATAGAGGGTCCAACAAGATTTTTTCCATCTTTCCCTATTCCATTACATGAAATAATATCTGCCTAGCATATCACCTAGAAGAAAATTCAAAAATTGAAGGATAAAAATGCCAAACTTAAGGATGAATCTCAGAAGCAATTAGAAGAATCCAAACTATAATTATAGAAAGCATAGGCTTCTATCTAGCACATTTGTGTTATTTATGAGAAAATATTAGCATGCAAGCAAACTTCATTAGTCTATATTCTTTTCTTACATAAGCAATTTTATAAATGGAAAATTAAGTTAATTTCCCTTGGTTTTTCACATATCATTGAAGACGAGTATGGATTTATGGACATTTTCTAGAGAGCATTGAAGAAAGATAGGATGCCATTTGTGATTTCTATACTTTTAATTTTTCATTGGGATATCAATATGGTTTTCTGATAAATTTATTTATTAGAGAGACATAATTGTGTTCCTTTCTCTCCACTCTAAGGAACCAAATGGCATGGAAATAGGCCAATAATATATTTTTGGAATTATAAATCACCACTAGGTTATGCATGAGATCACAATTTCTAAAAGCAATGAAACTTATTTCTTCTTTTCAACCACTATATCATATGCATATGAAGAACACATATCATGAGTTATTGAGATCTAATATTATTGATTTTAAGGATTTTGTAAACCTCCATTATGCTAATGGTTTCAATGTAAGTCTTTCTAGGTGGGAGACATTAGCTATTGAGTTAAAGCATAGGGAAGTCCTCAGCCCCACCAATATTAAATGGAGTCTAAGAAGAGCCAAAGTAATTTTATAGATAATCACTCAACACTTAGAGGAAAGAGGTTTAGATGTATAGATTGGGATGAGATTTAGGCCTCCTATCATTTTGTGTCCTTTATCTCCATGGTGGTGTTGGAATTCTCAATTAGAAGTTGAAATTGAAGCCTAAATACATATAGTTGTCAGAGATAATAGATTCTTGCTAAGGGGACACCATGACTGGGGCCATCATTTTGAAGTTTATAATATGAGTTAGAGGTTTGAATCAAGAAATTTAAATTAAGGACCAGTCACTCACGTATTTACAAGATGACTTGCAAAAGGTAAAGTGTGGGGGAGAAATGATGAACATTTCATATGGTTCATCATAGTTATATAAATTATCCATAAAGTGTTACATTTGGTTCTATATTATATTTCATTTAATAGTTAAAGTATGATCTAAGTAGGATGTAAATGCAATTTTTTCATTGTTTGTATGTAATTTATTATTGATTCTTTACCTTATTATTATGTCTTACTTGGATGAATAGTGTAGTTTTGAGTATAGTAACACATACCATGGATGGGATAATTTTGAGTAGAGGAACACATCCCAAGGATGGGGTAATTTTAAGTATAGAAAAACATCCCAATGAAGGATAATTTTGAGAAGGCAACACATAGTTTTTTCAACTCTTTCAACTACAATTTTGAGGATTTGACAAGTGAGCTTCGATGATTGAATGCTCAAAGGACACTCTAAATATGCTTTAAAATTGATCTAAATATGCTCTATGTGTGCTCCAAAGACATATATAAGATTATCTAAATAATTATAAGAATGATCCAAATATTTGTATAGGGTGATCAGAAAACTTGTACCTGATGCTCCAAAGATATTTGAATGTGCTTTGAAGACTACAAAAATTATGTGTAATAGATGATGCTGAGAGAAATTAAAAGCATTTTACTACAAATTTTTTTTTTGAAAAAAAATAAATTATTGATTGGAGGCAAATGATATATGATAACCAAAAAATAATGAGAAATCATATAAATCTTTAGCCCCTTACTACTTACCACCCCTCAAAAACTTCTCCCTAAACAATAGCTTCTCCTATATAATAGGTGTAGATATTTTATAAGTAATTTATTAATATAAAATGATGCATGGGACCCCTCTACCAAAGAACATCAATGCATGAGGGAAACTTTGGCCACCCCAAATAATAATACTAGGTGTTATTCAATCACTCATTCATTAAATTTTATGATGCAACATGAAGGAAAAATTCACCACCCCAAAAAATGACTTTTCAACTCAATCTAAAATGAAAACAATTCAAATCAAATAATAATAACCTAGAACATGCCAAAAAATAACTTATCAACTTAGTCTAAAATAGAAAAAATTCACAATATCTAAATAGATCCAATAAATAAATGATGTGACGGGATAGAGACAGTGGAACCATTGAAACCCTCTCACATCATGGCACTTTTTTACTATGATTATTTACTTACATTTAATAAAAAACATATATTTTCCCCTCACATTCACCATTTAGGTCCCTATTGAATACAAGTAAGCAATAACCAATCCTAATCTCTATCAACTCATTATCTTATCCATTTCATTATTTTATTATAGTTAATAAAAAATGTCTGCTTTACCCTCACATTAACTGTTTGGATCCCTATTGAATACAAGTAAGCATGAAACAATACTAATATCCACCATTTCATTCTTTGCTTATAGTGAATAAAAAATGTCTATTTTACCCTCACATTCACCATTTGGGTCCCTATTGAACACAAGTAAGCCCTAAACAATCCTAATTTCCACCATTTCATTATTTTCTTATAGTTAATAAAAAGTTTGGCTTTCCCCTTACATTCACCATTTGGGTCCATATTGAATACAAGCATTAAACAATCCTAATCTTTTCTATTTCATTATCTAGTCCATTTCATAATCTTGGCTATTTCATTATTTTATTACAATTAATTAAAAAATTAGGATTTTCCCTCACATTCACCATTTAAGGCCCTATTGAATACAAGTAAGCACTAAACAATCCTAATCTATATAATTTCATTATCTCAGCCATTTCATAATAAAAATCTAGGTCTATCTAAATCTCAGTGATTTCATAACTTAAAGAAATAAACAATGAATAAAAGGTTCATGTCAAGCCAAACAAATCACACATTTTAGATATAGTAAAACAATACATTACATAGATTAAATACTTGACAAGAAGCACCTATAGAAATGATAGTGAAAAATAGGGTCAAAGCTTCCACCACTAATGCCACACCTGCATAAATGATAGTGAAAAATTGGGTCAATACTTCCACCACTAATGCCATACTTAACCTAATAGTCAATGAAAGAATGTTTTTCAAACTTCAAAAGGGAAAGAAAAAACTAAGAGAAAATAATGGAAAGAGAAAAAGATAAACTTAACCCTAATTTTGAAGTGCATGAGAAAATTATTTTAAGAAAATATTTATATATTTAAACATATTAAACATTTAAATAATTATGTACATTATTTAATAAATATAATTAAATGTTTAAACATAAATAATAAAATCAGATATTTTTTTAATATAAAAATATTTACTAATTTTTATTTTTATTATAATTACTCTAATTAAAAAAAATTATTCATATTTGTTCATTAAATTACATGATTAAATTGTGTAATATGGATTTGACTCAATTTTTAGCCCCCATAAAATAACTTTGAGATAATTTAATTTACCAATTCAAATACTTGTGAGAACTAGTTGCCTTTCTTGAATTAACAAATTAATATTTGGAGATGAATTTGACCCCAAAATGGTAATTAAAATAAATGATTCAAAATCATACCTAGTAACTCAAAACCTAGACTTGGGAAAGGATTTTGTGAGGTTATCTACATTATGGTTATGTGAGGGCATAAGTAGTCTACACCATACTAGTCTATAAGCATTAATTTTTCAATCATGACAACAAGTCATGTGATATCTTAATGTAGAGTTAGGGTTAAACGTTTTAGCCAAAAACACATTGAGTGCTTCAAATTTGTAGCCCAATATTGGGGTTGGAACCAAGGGAGTTACAATTTTGACATAGAGATTGTTCTAATGATTTAGAAATAATAGGTTCTTTCATTATAAGTGGAGTTTCATCCACATTTTTGAAGATGTAACATAAGAAAATTGTCTAATAGGGATTTGATTATTTAATTTTTATCCCCCCTAAAATTATACCTTTGAGATAATTTAATTCACCAATTCAAATACATCTGAGAGTGAGTCACCTTTCTTGAACTTACAAACTAATATTTGGAGATGAATTCAACCCCATAATGGTAATTAAAATAAGTGTCACAAAATCATACCTAGTAACTAAAAGACCTCTTTGGAAAGGATTTTGTGTGCTTATCTAAATTATGGTTATGTGAGGGCATATTAAGCAGTCTACCTTAGAATACTTACTACACACACACACACACACACACACACACACACACACACACACACACACACACACACACACTTTGAATCCATTTATAGATTGTATCTAAATGTAGATTTGTAAAATATAGGGAATTTCATTCCAATAAAATAACAATAGATTCAACGTAACAAATTACACATGATGGGTCTCCTACCATGGGGTTTTGGATCACATCCAAAGGATCATCAGAATTAGAAAATGTTCAATAATCCACTACAAGATCATAGTATAATGAAAACTATAGAAGTTCAAATATGGAAATAGAAGTAAAATTATCATCATGGAACTTTAGAACTGATGGTAATGATTTATAAATAATTATTAGGCTCTTACATAATAAGTGGAGTTTCATCCACATTTTTTGAAGTTGAAAAATTATTAATTATTAGGAGAAACAAGTGGTGGTGGTATAATAGTAATCATACACATTGGAATAGATGGTGTCTTTCGAACATATATGTCCACTTCAAATTTTTATCATATTTCTAAACCCAACATTCTTCATGGTCACTTATAATTTTTTTAACACCATTGTAACAAAATCAATTTCTCCATTGCAATCACCAAGACAAAACCTAATCACCCATAACTATGCTCCTTATCCAATGAATACAGATGCCCCCTAATTGAAACCATGACAGTTGAAATTTTGATGTAGAGATTGTGATAATGATTTAGAAATAATAGGATCTTACATAATAAGTGGAGTTTCATCCATATTTATTGAATATGTAACACAATAAAATTGTCTAATAGGGATTTGACTTCTTAAGTTTTAGCACCCCTAGGAATTATACCTTTGAGATAATTTAATTCACTAATTCAAATACCTTTGAGGGTGAGTTACCTTTCTTGAACTTACAAACTAATATTTGAAGATGAATTCAACCCCATAATGGTAATTAAAATAAGTGAAACAAAATCATACCTAGTAACTAAAAGACCTCTTGGGTAAGGATTTTGTGTGCTTAACTAAATAATGGTTATGTTAGGGTGCACGCGCGCGCGCGCGTGCACGCATACACACACACACACACACACACACACACACACACACACACACACACACACACACACACACACACACACACACACACATACACACACACACACACACTTTGAATCCATTTATAGATTGTATCTACAAGTAGATTTGTATAATTTATGGAATTTCATTCCAAGAAAATAGAAATAGACTTGTCACAATATATTGCACTTGATGGGTCTCCTACCATGGGTTTTTGGATCACATCAAGGGGATCATCAGAATTAGAAAATGTTTAATAATCTACTACAAGACCATAGTACAATGAAAATTATAGAAGTTCAAATATGGAAATAAAAGTAAAATTATTTCTATGGAACTGATGGTTATGATTTAGAAATAATTATTAGGCTCTTGCATAATAAGTGGAGTTTCATCCACATTTTTTGAGGATGTAACATTATTAATTATTTGGAGAAACCAGTGATGGTGGTATAATATAGGCAAACACATTAAAATAGATGGTGTATTTCAAACATATATGTCCACTTTAAATTTTTATCATATTTCTAAACCCAAAATTCTTCTTGGTGGCTTCCTTTTTTTTTACGTCATTGTAACAAAATCAATTTCTCCATTATAATCACCAAGACAAAATGTAATCACCCACAATTATGATCCTTATCCATCGAATACAAATTCCCCCTAATACAAACTAAGGGAGTTGTAATTTTGATGTAGAGAATATGTTAATGATTTATAAATAATAGGCTCTTGAATAATAAGTGGAGTTTCATCCATTTTTTTTGAAGATGTGACATATGCAAATTGTCTAATAGGGATTTGACTCATTTTTTAACCCCTCAAAAATTATACATTGAAGATAATTTAATTTGTCAATTCAAATACAAACTAATATTTGGAGATGAATTCGACCCCAAAATGGTAATTAAAATAAGTACACAAAATCATACCTAGTAACTCAAAGACCTCTTGGGAAAGGATTTTGTGCGCTTATCTAAATTATGGTTATGTGAGGGCATATTAAGTAGTCTACCTTATAACACTTACTATATATAGTACTTCCATATATACTCTTTGAATCCATTTATATATTTTATCTAAATGTAGATTTGTATGATTTAGGAAATTTCATTCCAATAAAATAACAATAGACTCATCACAACAAATTACACTTGATGGGTCTCCTGCTATGGGTTTTTGGATCACATCTAGGGGATCATCAAAATTTAAAAATATTCAATAATCTACTATAAGACCATAGTACAATGAAAATTATAGAATTTAAAATATGGAAATAGAAGTAAATTTATCGTCATGGAACTTTGGAACTGATGGTAATGATTTATAAATAATTATTGGGCTCTTGCACAATAAGTGGAGTTTCATCCAGATTTTTTAAATATGTAACATTATTAATTATCAAGAGGAAAAAGTGGTGGTGGTATAATAGTAGGCATACACATTGGAATAGATTGTGCCTTTTGAACATATATGTCTACTTCAAATTTTAATCATATTTCTAAATCCAAAATTCTTCTTGGTTGCTTCTATTTTTTTAGCACCATTGTAACAAAACCAATTTTTCCATTGCAATCACGAAGAAAAAACTTGATCACCCACAATTGTGTTCCTTATCCAATGAATATAGATGCCCCCTGATTGAAACCAAGGAAGTTGAAATTTTGACATAGAGATTGTGTTAATGATTTATAAATAATAGGCTCTTGCATAATAAGTGGAGTTTTATCCACATTTTTTGAAGATGTAACATAAGTGTTTGATAGGGATTTATCTCCTTAATTTTTAGCCCCCCCCAGAACTATACCTTTGAGATAATTTAATTCACTAATTCAAATACCTTTGAGGGTGAGTCACCTTTCTTGAAATTACAAACTAATATTTGGAGATGAATTTGACTCCATAATGATAATTAAAGTAAGTGACAAAAAATCATACCTAGTAACTCAAATACCTCTTGGGAAAGGATTTTGTGTGCTTGTCTAAATTAATATGGTTATGTGAGGGCATATTAAGCATTCTACCTTAGAACACTTACTATATATAGTATTTCTATATATAGACTTTGAATCCATTTAAAAATTGTGTCTAAATGTAGATTTGTAAAATTTAAGGAATTTGATTCCAATAAAATAGTAACAAACTCATCACAAGAAATTATACTTGATGGGTCTCCTACCATGGGTTTTCGATAACATCAAGGGGATCATCAGAATTAGAAAATGTTCAATAATTCACTACAAGACCATAATACAATGAAAATTTTAGAAGTTCAAATATAGAAATAGAAGTAGAATTATCATCATAGAACTTTGGAACTGATGGTAATGATTTAGAAATAATTATTAACCTCTTCAATGCATAAGAAGTGGAGTTTCATCCACATTTTTTTGAAGATGTAACATTATTAATTATTAGGAGAAACAAATGGTGGTGGTATAATAATAGGAATACATATTGGAATAGATGGTGTCTTTCAAACATTTATTTCCACTTTAAATTTTTATCATATTTCTAAACCCAAAATTCTTCTTGGTTGCTTCTAATTTTTTTATGCCACTATAACAAAATCAATTTCTCCATTTGAATCACCAAGATAAAACCTGATCACCCACAACTATGGCACTCCTTATCCAATGAATATAGATGCCCCCTGATCGAAACCAAGGGAGTTAAAATTTTGATGTAGTGATTATGCTAAGAGGCTATCTCTTTACATGAAGAATGCAAGCCATCTTAGACTAAAGCATTGCATGGTGATTCAAATCCTGATAGGTTTGTGCCCATAATTATTTTTTAAGATGAACTTATTTTGACGTCAATGTCATGGGTTTGGAATAACTAGTATGTTTAAATACTGATCTACACTCTTTCCCTTCACATAACCCCTCTTATCCCCCATACACAAAAATTATATTAGTTATTAAATAAATATAATTGAAATATTATAATATATATCATAATATTTTTATATATTAAACTAATTAATTATATATAAATTATATATTTTGTAAAATATATTTTAATATTAATCAATATTATTATATCATATAATATATATGTTAATATAGATTATAAATCAATATTATATATTATATGTTTCAGTTTAATATATTTAAATACATCTATATATTATTAATAGTAAAGAAATAATATTATATTTTTATTAAAATTAAATGCATTTTTATATCTTTAACTAAGTGTATAATGCCATGTAACATGAAAATGGGCTTTAACATTATGGGGTAAAAAATGCAATCACTAATACAGATCTAAAAATCTATGATGCTTCGTCATGTGTGTAGTAGATTATGTCGAAGAGCAAATCTATCAAACATTAATAATTTTTGGTAGGTAATGGACATTAAATTATAATAATCATGTATCAACAAGGTTAAATCATGTATCCCTTCCCCATCACAAAAGGTACATTTTTATTTATGAATGTAAATGATCTATGCATCATTATTAATTGGATATGTAGTGAAGTGACTTGAAAATCATCATTTATAGGGCCAAATCACATCAATGTAGTGAAATCAATTAAATTTAAATAGGAAACTTTAAGCCAAGCAACTTTACTCTTGAAAGCAATATTTCAATGCAAGAATCACAAAAACTTCATTTATCAAGATTATAAAAATTATAACATATATATTATTGTTAATGGTACAGAAATAATATTAATTTTTAAACAAAATTAAATGAGTTTTTATGTTGTATAATGCCACATAACATCATACAATGGGCAAATGCAATCACAGGTATGGATTTAAAACTCTGTGGTGCTTCACCATGTGCAAAGAAGATGAGGTAGATTACTTCAAAGAGCAAATCTATAAAACATTATTATGTTTGGGAGGAATTAAATTAAAATTTGAAATCACATATCACCAAGCTATCACAAACATTAAATTTGATGTTACAGATGGTAGTTGGCATGAGATAGTTGGCAATAAAGCATGTGAATTATCAATTTTTAGTATCCCTTCGAACTTGGTTATAAAAAAGTCTATGAACTATTAGATTACATACAAATTATACAAAGGAATCAAGTCTACTCTACTCTACAAAATGACCATCAAATTTTAGTTAACCATCAAGTATTTTGAGCTGTAATTTAAATTAGTGATACACAATTTTTCTATTCAAGAGATTCAAATTAAGATAAAGTGAAAATGATTATATGTCTCATTGATTTTATTTCTCCACTCAAATCTTTTGGTTTATTTCTCTAGTTTGTAAGACTAGAATGATAATTTTCTCACTAACTTCAATTTTAAAGTCTAATTGTGAGATATGTTTATTGGTGTTTCTAACTATAAGTGTCACAAAGTGAGATGGAGATGTGTTCATCAGTTTCCATGGATAAGATTGTTTAGCATTTTTTATTTGTGTATACTACAACGTTGTTCATGTTTTTTTTGTAATGTATAATTACTAATATTCATGTTTTTGATGCACCTATTTATAAAATTAGGAATACAAACAAATGATAACCAATAATTGTAATAGACTAAGAGTAGTGACAATTAGAATTTTTCATTTTGCAACCTTAGTAGGTGCACCTCATGGATGTGATTGGATGATTCATATGTGCCCTTATGAACTTCTATATTATATTCTCCATCTATGAGGATGTGATGTTTTATGTTATTTGGAGTGTAAAATTATATATTTTATCTTAAATATATTAGATTAAAGGTCCTAATAGTTGTGCATGTTCTAATTACCAAACATGGCTTTTATTAACATGTGCTCCATCGATGGATCATATTGGTGTGTATAAATATTAAAGTTCACTAGAAGATGAAAATTTAGTATCTAATACTTGTTCAACATTTATTATATAAAATTAAAAGTAACCAATCACATCTTGATAAGTAATACTCAAGTATTGATACTCTTATGCAAAACTATTGGTACTCCAAAGGTTATGTTTTGGGCATAGGTTTAAAAAATGCATTTTATGGCCTCTCATGATAAAATTGGTTATATCGTAAAATGTATAATGCGTTAGACCTTGAAACCTTAGTCATAAGTAGTTAAGATGACATATTAAAATGGGTAAAAATTTCAAAATCTAATGTGATGTTATGGCACCTTACTTTGATGTCCAAAGTTAGGGTGCACAGCTACTAGGACTTTTCCCCTATATTGAAATATATAATAAATAATTAGAATTTGATTTATAGACTATATTAACATATATATTATATAATAATAATAATAATAATAATAATAATAATAATAATAATAATAATAAAATATATTATATAATATATAATATTGTAATATTATATTACATTATAATATATATATATATATTAAATAAATATTATATATTTTAATATAATATATACAAATATCATTTTAATATATTAAATATATCACTTTCCTTTAATTTGACTTGACTACTTGAGGTGAATTTATATTCAAAAATAGGTGGGAGTCCCCAACAAATTTGAAATTCAAATTTACTTTGCAAAATAGGGTCCATATAATTTTCACACATTTTAAAGAGGAACAAAAACCATCGAACATGTCTAACCAGATATATTCCTATTCCTACATATTCTTAGTTTTTTTCAAATAGACATTATAGAGCACTAACATATTAAAATAGAGTATGTTGTAGAGTATCTGAAGCATTGACCATATTTGTTACTATCATTTTTGTAAATCCTTATGTTTAGGTATTTAGTCTTAATAATGTTCACTATATTTTTTTAACTCTATCTAAAACATGAAGAAATATTTATTTTCAGGTATTTAATCTTAATAGTGTTTAATATTTTTTTTACTCTATCTAAAATGTGTGTTCTATTTTTGTTTACTTAGACCTTTTATTCATTGTTCAGCACCTTAATATGTTATGAAATCGCTAACATTTAGATAGTCTACATGGATTAATGTAATATTTTTTACCCTACTAGAGCATGCCCAATTGTGATGTCAGTAAGTCTTCTACTAAAGGAGCATGCACATTAGGTTTTTCAAATTGTAACACTAAAATTTTATAAAATAATACAATAAATATTATTCCAAATGCTCTACCTATATATACTTTAATCAATTTTTAATAAAAAATAGAACAACTTTTAAGAATGTGTGTTGAGCTCAAGGAGGCCCTAGGTTGGCCTAAGAAGTAGTGAATCCTCTTGTAAAGCCCATTTCAAAAAGAAAAGAGGTCAATGGAGTCAAGTAGGTGTATAAGACAAAAATGGGTAGACTCCACCAGTTGTAATTCAATATGGGTAGACTCCTTGTTTGGTTTAAATTTTATGGAAAATAGTCACACAATAATTAATTTTTGATCATTTCATCATCTGGTGAAAACTAATCAATTGTTTATATTTATTAAATAAATCATACAATTCAAATGTCCTTCCTTCTAAATGAATGTGCCTGAATAGTTACTCAAAATTCATCTCAATTGTGCATAAAATGGTAAGCCATTACAATCCAAAAAAATATTGGTCCCATAAATGATAATAGAAAACATAAGATAATATAATAGGTAGTATCCCATAGATTTATACTATGGAATTTACTAGAAAAATTGACTATACCCCCACCTATAATTAGGATTTGAAATTCTAGAGCTGCGTAAATGAAATAATCTAATTGAGTAGCCAACTTATTATTGATGAATTTGTGTGTACTCCCACAATAAATAAATATAGTCATCTTCTATTTCTTGAGGAAAGTAACCACCTTAATAATTGGAAAAGGTAGGTTAAGAATATTCAAATTTATCTTCAGGTCCTTCTAGACTATTGATGTATGTCTATGGCAAGGATGTAATGAAAATAATAGAATAACATTTCTTAGATTATAGGGACAATAGGAATATGATAGTGACACTTTGGGGCTTCACTTAGTTTTATTGGAGAGATTATGTGGTTACAACATACCACCTTCAAGTTTGCAAGCAGACCTTATTGTAGGGATAATAGGAATACTATATTGACACAATATACATAAATTTGTTATGATGTAAATCACTCTGTACTTTCCAATATAAGCCCAAACTCTTAAATAAAAAAGTGGATATACATAACATGCATTAATCTAAATTGATTCTTGTTAAAAAAGTTCAAAAGGATGGAGTAAGGTAGGGTAGAAAAGAAAGTTCCCTTGCAATAACAAAGACTAATAGATCTCCTTAGATTATTGTTAGCAACCCAGATAACACCCAAATAACAATAAAAATCAAGAGAACACTACAAAAAAACTCTCAAATTATTTGGCTCCTTGTATTAATTCTAGTAACAACTATTTTCTAGTTACAAATGAGGGGGAAAATGTTGGAGGTTTGTCAATGATGTCTCCAAGGTGACCAAGGATGTTGATGAGGTTTTATGTGTGATAGAATGAGAATGACAAAGTGTGATTGAATGAGCCTAAATATTCCTACATGTTTCTTTAATTTTTGACTAAGGGAGACATTTGATGGATTATATTATTGGTATGGACATGTTGTAGAGATCCTATGGGGTGTCAAGTGTAGTTAGAATGAGTATAGAAGTGAGTGGACTTCATCTGGTTGATCATTGTTTTTATCTAGACATTTTGGTCTAGTGGTAGGAAATATGAGTAGATAATTGCTAATGTCACCATTTCCAAGTACCGATGAGTCTAGGGGAGTTGGCCATATGGTTTTGATCACATTAGTCTATAGTTTGAATTTGAATATTCAAATTTACAAAGGAAAAAAAGAGTGCTCTATATTTCATCTATAACTTTTGATCCAAGACAAATTTATTGATGGAGTAAAAAAAACGTTGTAGAGGACTCTATATAACTTCTATTGAACCTAGTTATATGATTTTAGTGTTTTTACATTTAAAGATATTGACCTCCAAAGTTGACTATGTTTTCAACTATATTCTGCAAGTGACTCAAGTAGGATATTTGAGCTCATTTTGATGTTATTTAGATGTCTCATGATGAATTAACTATTAGAAGGTGATATAGATTACATGAGGATGATATGTGTAGCATTTTGAGGTGGGACCAATCTATATTAAATATGTAAAAATCTTAAGTTTACTATGTATTCATTCATAGTGTTTTTATGTACAAGGTCTCTATTGGAGTTGATTGAGCATATGCAGATGTGAGTAAAGGTGATTATGATCATTTGATGTTAGAATAGTGCTCTTGTAAGTTGAGGATGAGTGAAGATTTCTAGGTTCATCCAAAAGGATGGTTTAGATTCTTTGTTTGTGAGTGAAGTATTATTTATGTTTCAGTGAGCTTGGTGGTTGATCTAAAAGGTAGATCAATGTATGGACTGTATTTATGACCATTTAGTCATGTTGTAGATGTGGTAATATAGTTATTGTTGAGGATTTAAGAGTGATACATAAGGTGTATTTGGATGTATTGAGTGTTTAGAGTTGAGGAGTGGGGTTAGTTAGGATATGTAAGGTGTCCTAATTGATCTTTATGTGGTGGTTCAAGTATGTAATGTGTTTTTCCCAACAAGGTGTGTTGGGTGATAGAGTTGTTGCCGAAGGTGAAGAGTGATAATCATAGTTTCATCATCTAATGTTTAATAAATCAGTTCAAATGTGGAGTTATTCATAGGTTTTATTATGGTTGTTTAACATCTAAGGTGGTTATTTCCTCTTTACAAGGTGAAACTTGCTAAAAGTCTAGTTGTTGTGGTTGCTCAGCTAGATAGTTGTAGTAGCACCTTGTGGAATTGTAGTTTCAATAAATAAGGGATGGTAGTTCCTTGATAAATTATAGCTAGTCTAGATTGGTTTTTTTAAATTATATGACAGTAGTTTGATTTTAGGTTCTAGTGGGTTTTATTCCTGAAGAGGGTTTCCCATATATAACTAATTTAATGTTCTTGATCTTGCATTGCCTCTCTTGTTCATTACTTTGAATGATGTTTATGCTTCATGAATGATTGTGGTAATTGATTAAGAGTTTGAAAGGGTTTGGAAATTGAAGTTGGATTATTTAGGCTCATTGATTCACCCCCCTTTTCAATGATTATACCTCTAATAATTGGTATTAGAGTAGGTCCTTTGGAGGAAGCTTAACATCTTGAAAAAGATTCTAAATAAGTACAAAAATGGCTAAATAGTTGAAGAAAGAGAATCAATAGTGGAAGCTTGTGATCAAGGCACTTGAAGAGAACATATGTATTTTGAAGAGAGATGTTAAAAAGAATGAGAATGTTATCAATGATCTTAAGGATCAGCTAGAAGATGCCAAAACCTGTTTGTATTAAAAAAAGGACATCTCAAGTGAATAATTTGGTTATAAATAGATTAATTAATTTTTAAAAAATTATGAAATGTGTGCCTGTAAAAAACAATATAAAGTCAAATTTAAAATGATTTTCTCTAATTATAAGGAAAATCTAAGTATACGAGCTGCTACAAAAATTATACATGCATAAGGATTTTAGCCTATTAAGGCTAAGTTATCTAGATCACTACATGAACTTTAGTTGGCATGGAAGTCAAAGTAGCCATCAGTAACACTGGTAAAATATTTCTTCTTATTTGCCTCATTATCTTCATAGACTTTGTGCACTACACCATGCTGATGTTAGATAATGTCTAAATTAAGCATCGGTGGTCAGTGAAGTCTCTTTGTCTACCCAAGGAGTATTGCATGTTAATACTTAGCTATTTTGAATTTATTCCTAAAAATCTCATCTTTAGTTACCTTAATTTGGGTTTTTCTTATCTTAGATTCTATCTCTTTGATTGATAAATCTTGTATGCTTTATTTAAAGTCATATGTAGCCTCTTGGAAAATTTTATCAAAATTTATTATATTGATCAGTGGATTTGAGCCTCATGTGCATGATATTTAGGGATCAAAGACCCAACTAATTTCAACCATTCCTTCACCTCCTCATGTCATATGACAAATAGGTTTAAGCCATTATATCTTTAAGCATTGTCATAAGATCAAGATGGATATACAAAGAATTGTCTGTATAGATAACTAACATTTTAAGCTATGCACTATCTTGAACCAAAGAGTTACAGAATAGATTCACTTAGTTCACATGGGGAGAGATATCAACCTTCATAAACTCCATAGTCTCTAAGTAGTTATAATAATTTGAAGTGACCTCTTGAACTTCAACTTTAATGCCTATAAGAATGTGCACTATCTTGGATTGTTCCTTGAGTTTCTCAATTTATTTAGTTAATTCTTGCACCTCCTCCTCTATCTCCTAGTGAGATAACTCAATGCCTTGATGGATGTATACCATAGCATCCTTGAGAGCTCAAGATAGGTTTAAGAGATTTTCCTCATTGACAAACTGTCTTGGCTATCTATTTTGCCTCTTAGTGAGGGAGAACACTAGTTTTCATTCCTCAAGGATGATTCTAGCACCCTGGTCATCTTATAGTTTCATCTTCCTCAGCATTTATATAGTGCTTGTTGAAGGATCAAACAAAGTGGACATTAAGGGGAGATCTATGATTATGAAAGTAGGCATTTGAGAAGGCTTACTCCTCAAATACATTGCCTAGGGATGCATATCTAGTTGGGATGCATCTAAAGTTGTGATAATAACCTACCTTTTAGCTTCCTCTTGGACTCCTCTCTTCTTCTTGTGGGCCTTTGTCAAAACATCAGGTAGGGAAGGCCATATTTTTTAAACCAATTCACTCCCAATTGAGGGAGTTGGTGGACTACAACTATTTTACATTTTATGTGTTGATTGAGCTTAATTATTTCAAGGAATAATGGTGGACCTAATTTCTTCATACTTATTCTATTAGGTAAATTTTTATGGAAATTTTATCCAAAAAAATTACCCTAAAGGAATTTATATAAATAAAATTCCAATGATGTGCATGTTCAAGGTATATCCTAGGAGATAGCTCAAAAGAAAATTCTAAGTGTGCATCAGGGTTCTTTCCAAATAAAAATTTGTCATGGTTATATCAAATCCTTTGGAAGGACCTTTGAAATTAACATATAAGGTAATCCAAGGCCATTTTAGGTATCTCCTAGGAGAGATACCTTGAAATAAAATTCAAATCATGTGCATGTTCAAAGTATCTCCTAGGAGATACCTCTAAAGAAAATTCTAATCATTTGCATCATAGTTCTTGTCAAATGAAAAGGTGACATGGTTATATCAAATTCCTTGAAAGGACCTTTTTAATCTACATATAAGGTATTCCAAGTCCCTTTGAAGTATGTCTTAGGAGATTCCTTGAAATAAAATTTGAATCATGTGCATGTTTAAGGTATTTCCTAAGATATATCTAGAAAGAAAATTCCAATAGTGTGCATCAAGGTTATTGATAAATAAAAAGCTGTAATGGTTATATAAAGTCCTTTTTAATGAAATTTTAAATCAAAATGGAAGGTATTATAATTTCATTTGACGTATCTCCTATAAAATTCAAATCATGTGCATGTTCAAGGTATCTCTTAGGAGATACCTCATGTGCATCAGGGTTCTTGCCAAATAAAAAGTTGTCATGGTTATATAAAATCATTTTCAAAAACCTTTGAAATCAACATCCAAGTTATTACAAGGCCCTTCAAGGTATCTCCTTGGATAGATACCTTGAAATAAAATTCCAATCATGTGCATATTCAAGGTATCTCCTAGGAGATAGATCCAAAGATAATTACAATCATTTACATCATGGTTATTATCAAATAAAAAGGTGTTATGGATATATAAAATCCATTTCAAGGACATTTTAAAATGAAAATTAACATTTTTCCAATTCCCATTGAGGTATCTCCTATGAGACACCTTAAAATAAAATTCCAATCATGTGCATATTCAAGGTATTCCCTGTGAGATATCTAGAAAGAAAATTCCAATAGTGTGCATCAAGGTTATTGCCAAATAAAAAGTTGTAATGGTTATATCAAATCCTTTGAAATAAACATGGAAGGTATTCTAAGGACCTTTGAGGTATCTCCTATAAAATTCCAATTGTGTGCATGTTCAAGGTATCTCCTAAGAGATACCTTGTGTACATCAAGGTTCTTACCAAATGAAAAGGTGCCATGATTATATTAAATACTTTGAAAGGAAATTTTTAATCAAAATATATGGTATTACAAGGCCCCTAGAAGTATCTCCTAGGAGATACCTTGAAATAAAATTCCAAATTATGTGCATGTTCAAGGTATCTTCCAAGAGATATCTTGAAAGAAAATTAAAATAGAGTGCATTAGGGTTCTTGCCAAATAAGGAGTTGTCATGGTTATATAAAATCCTTTAAAAATACATCATCAAGAAACATTGAAGTTATTACAAGGCCCTTTTAGGTATCTCCTAGGAGATATACCTTGAAAGAAAATTCAATTGTGTGCATTTTTAAGGTATCTCCCACGAGATACCTCATAAGAAAATTCCAATCATGTGCATCAGGGTTCTTCCTAAATAAAAAGGTGTCATGGTTATATCAAATCCCTTACAATTACCTTTGAAATTCGCACAAAATTCATTCTAAGGCCTGTAAATGTATCTCTTAGGAGATACCTTTGAAATAAAATAATCATGTCTATTGAACCTATTATAGAAACACAACTAACAATTCATAGCAAAATTGGAAGGGGTAAACCCATGATCATCTGAAAACGTGCCCATTGATCCAAATGAGAGTTTGGAATAATGTGAAAACAAAATAGGCATGGATATGTTCGTGATCATGTGATGATGGAAAAATTAATCCTCTAACTCAATGATATATTTTTGAGTTATCTACATGGAGGAATATCTCATAAGGGACAAAATAAAACCTTTGTCCTCTTGAATAATAGATAAAAAGGTCCCTTTCCTATCCTCATGATTACACAAAAACTAAATGAAAGGGACATGCCACTATTGGGCCAATTATAATAAAAAGAAGTGAGAAGAAAGAAGTGGTGCTAGCTCAAAAACTAAAATATTTGGTTATGTTCAGGAGTCAATCTAGATGATGGAATATTTTTCCAACTTGTTTTTATACCTGTTATATCCTTCTAGCATAGGGGTGAGATTCCTTTAGTCTGGGCCTGCTTGGTATTTGAATTTTACTCTATACTCCTCAAGGTAGGTGGCAATCTTTTGAAGCATGGTCTAATTTCATCCAATGATTTATTTAAGATGGTCACAAGACTTCTCAAGTGACACCAACTATTTTATTTTATCAACATAAAAAGACTCTTGTGGTGCATTGATGAGGTTTTTAAGAGTGATGTGTATCATCTCTTATTCTAAGTCACTTACACCATTAAGGCTTACCATATTCCTTAATGCAACATATATCTATTTTTTTTAAGTCTTGAGGGACTACTCTTCTCCTTTTAAATTGAAGATGCCTTTTTTGAGCATCATCAAATGATGCTTGATTGTTATTTGACACTCCTTGGGCTTCTTGTGATCATTGGGAGCAATGATCCTTTTTGTGATCAAATTATCTATGACCATCTTGAAAACTTCATCCATTTTATGTGGGACCTCCTCCCACATCTTGATATCCATCTCATAGAAAAAAAATTGAACATCACATTCCCTCTTATTATCCACTATGTTGTTCAAGAATTTCAATGTCGAGTGGATTATTTCTTCTACCCTAGTGAGTAGATCTTCTTTTTCCATTTTTTATTTCCCTTTTTCTAGACTTTAAATCATCAATTCAAACAAAATCAAATAACTCTATTGAGAATATAAGATGCTCTAGAGCAATACTAGTAGTTGGAGTTACTACACTGTACTCACTTAGTATCTTTTGCAATTACTATATCATAACATAATTCTTTGCCTTCAACTCTTCCATGGTGGATTTTTCTTTATCCATCTTATGAGCCACTATGTTTGGCAAAACCTATGAGCTATACTTCAACTCATTCCTTGATGGCTCCCCTAGACTATAGTGATAAATAGTGTAACTCTCAAGGGGAACATCTTTCTTCAAAGAATCTAGTGGGGGAATGGATACCTCCACAATGCTTTCTCCTGTAGTAGTGAATGTGATATTGGAATGTGTCTTGGCCTTCTTAGGGGGTTTGGTACTATATGCCTGAGTGGTCTTCACTATGTTGATCTCCCCAATTTTTCTCATAATGTCCTTCTACTTGACCTATTCCTTAACCCAAAGAAGGGGTCTGGTCTAAAATCCCATTGATGTAGTATACATAGAAATAGGTCTTGAGATAGTAAAGGGTGGTGCCATCATATTACTTGATGTAGGAAGTTCCAAAATAATGGGATATGGACTTAACATGAACTATTTAATTTCTTCATCACTTTCTAACTACTCACCACCCTTGTTTTCTCTAAATTACACTCCCATGTTTGGCTCTATCTACTCCAAAACTTTAAAATTTAGACCTAATTAGTGAGAATCCTTAAGTAGTATTTCAATGGAGCTTGCTCATCTTGATAACTAGATGGAAGGTGTTACACCCACCTCACCTTCTTCATTCATCTAAGCCTCAGTTATAGATGAGGCTATGGTGACCTCCTTATTTCCCTTAGGCAACTCTTCACCAATCATAGCCTCTAAACCTTTATTATGGGTTAGATCATGGACCTTGATGTCAAGAAAGAGACCTAAAGGTACTTAAATTGAAGCAACATTACATAAATCACTCTCCTCAACACCTTTATTAGAATATTCCAATTCCTTATTTATTTCTACATGGATGGGGGTACCCATTTATAGGTTTGCTCCCCCAACTTCTTCTATACTTTCCTTCTCCTTTGGTGTTAAAATTGACACCTTTAGAGGGGAAGGGATAACTTATTATGAATCTAAAGTTGTCTATAGTCCTTCTTTTACAACCACCCCTTTAAGATCAGTGGTGACTTAAGTATCTTGCTTTGACTCCACCTTATCCTTCTTATTGGATTTATTCATTTTCTTAACTTCACGTTGATTATCTTGGCCTAGTGGTTAGGTGATGACATTTTCAACAAATTTCTCTATATCCGATGAGATCATTTCATTTTATTGAGGGGCCTAAACTTTACTGGTGAACTCAACTCCAACCTTCACAACATCATCAAAAGAGAGGGGATAAATTTAGGCCATAACTTCTTCCTTATCACTCTTACTTTTTACTCTTGAAGGGACCTCTTATATAAATAAACCAACTATTGAGACCTTCATTGGGGTCTAGGGTCTTTCCCTTAGAGTTATTTACCCAGTTCTTACTTTTGGATGAGTAAATGCTCATTGCTTTTTTATCACCTCTATAATGGGCCTATCTTCATTTGAGTCTTCTTTATCACTCATATCCCTCAATATTTGAGTATATGAGGATTGATCCTCTTTCCTCTTCATGGGGAGTTCATTAGAAGGCAATTATCTAAACACAACCTCCTTCTTAGGAATCACAACTAGAAGTTGTAGAGCCCTTTGACTCTTTTTTACTTGGGTTTCTCTACCTTTTCCTCACCTCCTTTCTTCCTTGAATAAATATTTGGGGAAGGGATAATGGCTAGTTGTTGTATTGGTGGAGTAGGTGGGATAATAGTTATATTATCCACTAGGATAGATGGTATTATTGGGGATCTTTATGATGCAATGGATATTAGGGTTGAACTGGCCAATGTAACCTCCCTAGAAGAAATTTTTTCCCAATTATCAGCTAAATTTGTTAACTTTTAGAAGGACAATCTTGACTTGGACTGTGATATAGTTATGGATTCCACATAAGTTGGCTTAGTGAAATCAACATCACCAACCTTTATCTTCCCTTTACCCTTTGATACTAGTGGTGGATCTAAGGGAGTGCAACTATATTCTAAGAGGAAAGCCTTTAAATCCCAAACTTGTCTAAGTTCTCAGAGGGTAGGGGTGTCATAAGTGTTGTGATCATCCCCATGTTCTTTCAACCACATAAAGGTTCTTATCATGATTGGTGTAGCTCTACATGGAATGGAATCATTTTATTTATTAGTGAACTCCACCTATGAGATGGCTTGGGCTTCAATATTAGACTAATTATATACTGTAGATAGTGTCTTCTTATCATCCTCCATTTCTTTAGGGATGGGAGTGATATTGTAAGTGATAACTTCTTACACTATCAGTTTCATATAATCTAACTTTCTAACATCTTCCTTGATAGTACAAATAGACTAGATGTCTTCAAAATGTGATTAATGCAAAATTACATTGGTCACTATGTCTACCCACCATATGATATCATAATTTATCCTGGGTGGCATCTTGGCAATCATATACTAACCCATCTCTTGCTCTAACCCCTTAGATTTAGTAATAGAAGGACATGAATAATGTCTAATTTCAACTAAAAACTTGAAAGGGTTATTTACCTTCTTTGTCACTATCATCTCATGTGGGGGCACCATTTGCATGCTTAACTCCATCACTGCTAGTCTATCATCTAGGTATCTTAGTTATTTGTATGGAGACCCCAAGTAGACACTTACCTTGATATAAGTAAATGATCTAAATTGAATATATAAGGCACCATATTTATCAATTATGTCTTTATCCCCCTTGGACATCCTGTTGTGGTTTCTTAGAGGATAGAAGACACTCATCATAGTATTAAAGAAATAATGTAAACTTTATAAATATTCTTCTTTAAGCCATCCAAAGTTATTTTGGGATAAACTTCATATATTCTCATCCCATAGGTATTCTTGGTGAGCCAATAGAATGTCATATTATACACCAAGTTGTAGATCAGGTAGGAGGACATGTAAAATGTCCATATGAGTTCCTTGTTTGAGTGGATTATAACTTGGAGTTTCATTATCTGCCTATGTAGATTATCACTTAGAATGGTAGCCCAGTCTAGTTTTTTCTATTATTATAATATAGAGATTAATATTATGGACATCAAAAGTTCAAATTTATCTATAGTAGGCATACCATAAACTCTTACCTCTATGGCAATCACATACTAGTGTAATTCCTTGAATTTTTCAAATTTTAAACTCTTAGACATTCTTGAGACCTTTTTTCCTTTTCTTAACTAGCTAGTAGAAGTTGATAATGTCCCATATTATCTAGTATTTCTTGTCTACATACTCTTGGCATTCCTCTAGAGAGAGTGTGATACTTTTAGGCTAGTAAGGAATCCCAATCATGGAGCTAAGGGCCAAAGGAGTGAAAGAGTAGACAACTAATTGGCTTCCATTGATTATAGTCTTAGTGTCTAGTTGGTATACTTGGGCACATGTAATCACTAACTTTGGGTATGGGGAAGCCAAGGGGAATGATGTCATAGGGGTGATATAACTCATTCAAAGGTTATAGACTACTAGGAGAGTGTTTGGTTACTATAATACATTCAATAGGGCTGCAAAGTCTAACCCCTAAACATCTGTATCTTTGATTTCATCTAGAATAGAAACAATGTTTCTCTTGATAGATGCTAAAGTATTCACAATTATTCACTATCTCTTTTAGTGAAATAACTTGAACTCAAAAAAATTCCTCACTATTAACATGCTTGAAACACCTTCAAACCTCCTCAAAGAACATAATACAAGGAGCTCAAAAATCAATTACTAATAATCTAGAAGGTTGTATGTAATTGAAACTAAAGATATTTAAAGAATTCATAATAAACACTCTTTTACACTACACATATAGGGCACACAAATGGCTTGTAGATAAAAGTATAATCTTTGAATGTAAAAGGTAAACATGAATGAATGCAATTGCCTTAGTTATAATCCTTTGCATTTTTAAATTAGGGTTTTCATTAATGCTTTGAAGCTTAATTAGGCTAATTGCCATCTACCCTATTTAAGTCATTTGAGCTTTTTCTCAAAAAATGAGAGAGAAGGTAAAAATGTTTCTTTTATTATAGGCAATCCTCTTTACAACATGTGGATTCATATAAGCAAAAAATTTCATTCTTGTGACTTTTAGGCTTTTGGGGTCCTTTTGCACCTTACCCACCCAAAGGTAAGTGAGGAAATTTTAAAAATGGGATCAAAGCTTGAAAATACCTAAGGATCTACCATACATCATCACTTCTCTTTTCAAATCTGAGCATTCAGGCCATCGGGGACTCTTTGCACCTTACCCACCTAAAGATAAGTGGGGTAATCTCTAAAAAGGGCCTAAAACTAATAAAACCCCAAGTACCTACCACGTGTATAACTTAGATGCTTTCTCAAACTCTTGGATAAATTTCCACTTTTACACCATCCTTGTTAATATGTGGAAGGGTACAAGATTCTTCCAATCCTCAAAAATAGTATATAGATCCCCTTGAGATAACCACATGTCTTTCATTTAGCTCATCAAGCAATTCCTAACCTCAGTCACCAAAACACATTGAAGGTGCAACATGGAAATTTCATCCAAGGCCCAAAAAAATTTATTCTTCAAGCATAAGGAAAAAAATAATGTATGTAAGGATACCTATATATATTTATATCTTCTCATAGTTAATCTTTATATCCTAGACTACTTCATCTAAGGCATCTAGTAGTGCCTTTTGTGTAAAGGAAAATTGCACTCCTATGACGGAGAAATCCATTCTTGTCCCCATTTGAAATGTATCTCCTAAGAGATAGATAAATTGAAGGGAAAATCCACTCTTGTACATATTTGAAAGGTATCTCATAAGAGATACCTTGGAGGTATTAAAAATGCCTTCAAAATATCACCTAGTAGTGCCTTCCATGTAAAGGAAAATTCCACTTGTTCCTTAAAGGAGAAATCCACTATTGTAACTATTTGAAAGGTATTTATTAGGATATACCTTGAAAGGGGAAATACACTCTTATGAATGTTTGAGAGGTATCTCCTAGGAGATACCTTGAAGGTATTACAAGGGGCTTCAAAATATCACCTTGTAGTGCCTTTTCCATGTAATGAAAAATTGCACTTGGAGATATCCACTCTTATCCTTGTTTGAAATGTATCTCCTATGAGGTTCAAATTACTAAATTTATCAAACTCTAAGAGGTGAGGGAATAGGCAAGTGATGAAAATCTCATCTGACAATAAGAGAATAAGTGGTGGTATGATAGAAAGTTGTTAGATCTGGTATTTAAACCTAGAGATTTAGTTCTCAAATATTAAACGTATCTCTTAAGAGATAACTTTAAGGGGAAATTCACTATTGTTCACACAATTTGTTTGAAACATTTATTTACACAAAATGTTTGATGCAAAAACTTTGAACAAAAAATTCCAAAAACCCAAAGTCTTGAATAATAATTTTGAAAACCTAGGTCAAGCTTGTGAATTATCTGAGGTTTCTATTACACACAAATACAAAACTATAATAATAAAATCACTAGTAAAAATCTATAAATATCAATGAACTTGAACTTAAATATCTTAATCAACATGTTCACCAATATTGAACTCAACTATCTTAATCAACATGTTCACCAATGTTGAATCCCAATATGTGCCAATATTGGGGTCCAAATAAGTTATTTTATTAGTTGGCATGAGAGGGATTTTCCTAATAATGTCATCCCAATTATTGAATTATAAAAAAGACACACCCCACATTGTCATGAAGGCTTTTTTAATTATTACACAAATTTAGATCAAGATCTTAGATATTAATACATGTAAGGTAATTATTCCTAAGGCCTTGCACATTTGGGGATCTTCATGTTTACATCACATTATTTTATTTGGATCTTAGTCCCATAACCTATCCATTTCCATTTATAAAAACTTGAATAGTGAAGCTTTTAGGAGAAGTCTACAAATTCATAATATGGGTGGGGATCGGGATTAGTTCAAACCAATTTCATGCTTCAATGTCAAGGAAAAATAAATACAATTAGAAAAAAATGGTCAAAGGTGTTTTGGATCCCTTCATGTAATAGCTCATTGGGCATTACACAAGGCTTTCCAAGCACTTCACTCATGTCTAAAAAGATCATGAAGTATATATATATGGATTGATAATCTTGATCACTAGGAACTCATCAAAGAGACTACCAGGATGGATTATTTTGTTATTAAAGCATTTAAGGACAAGAAGAGAAAAGAGGAGCAGAAACCCAATATTTTATCCTATAAAGGTTTCATGAGGTTAGAACTACTGAGGAAATGGCCTAAAGTTTACCTCCATATAATGAGGTATATTACCTTAGAAGGAAAGCATACTATGATTTTTTCTAACCACTTCTTATTACTCAATAATTTCAAAGGCCACACCATTATCATTCCATTTTTTATTCTAAAATACTTGGAAGCTTTGGTAATAAACTTAAAAAAGAACCCTTCAGTAGACCTAATTCACCAAGGTATAATTTTTTAGTTGATTTAAAGAGGGGAACCACAGTGGTTCAAAATCATCACTGAGGTGACTGATATCCCTAGTGATAAGGAATAAACTAAATGGGGGAGGAATTTTCTATAGAGTCATCTTCTAATCATAAACTAGAGGAATATAATGTTAAGGATTCTATCAAAATTATGTAAGAGGAGACTGGACTAGATATGGGGAGTCATATATATGCCCTTCATCACCTACCATAGGTAGAGGGGTTTCCAATGCTAATGTAGATATCATGAATTCCCTTCAAAAGTTGCACATGAAAATTTCCATATAGAAACTTCTATGTAATGAAATAATGGATGAGTTAAAAATGTTACAAGGTCCCCTAGGTCACATGTCAGTAGCCTTTAAATTGGGTAAGGATCATCTAGAAAACACTCCCTAGGGCAACAAATCAACTCAAAGTGGTATAAAGGAGGATGTCAATGAGGATCTCAAAGAGGAAAAAGTAGAGATCTAGTTTGCCAACCTCAAATGCAAAAGATAGGAAGAAGATAAGGATCAATTCATGGGAATTCATACTATAGGAAGGAAAAACAAAGGTGATAGTACTATGACCAAGAGTTTTGTCTTTTATTTTGATTCAAAAAATTTGAGATTGCTCTATCTTTTTTTGTTTGGCCTTAGGTTATTTGGCTGATACTTTGCATAAGTTTGGCAGTAGAGGGATATAGCTACTAGGTTTATCTCTTGATCCTTTTTTATCCTTTGGCTTTGTCATGTCTATCTTCTAGGTTTCTTTTGTAAAGGGAATGGGCGCCTTCAACCTAGCTTTTAACCAATCGAATATATATGTGTGTGTGTGTGTGTGTGTGTGTGTGTGTGTGTGTGTGTGTGTGTGTGTGTGTGTGTGTGTGTGTGTGTGTGTGTGTGTGTGTGTGTGTGTGTGTGTGTGTGTGTGTGTGTGTGTGTGTGTATAACAATATACATTGAAGGACATTATAATACCTTCATGGCTACCTTGAATGTATCTCCTAAGAGATACCTTTACGCATAGAGGAACCACTAAAGGTATTACAAGGCCATTATCTTGAAAGAATTTTAATCATGTGTATTTTCAAGGTATCTACTAGGATACCCATTATAAATACTACAAACACATGTTTGAAAGTCTCTCCTATGAGATACTTAATACCTTATAAACATGCATTAGGGTATACTCAAAGGTACTACAAAGCCCTTCAACGTATATCCTTGGAGACATATTGAAATAAAATTCTAATTATGTGCATTTTGAAGGAATGTTATCATATTTTTATGGAAATTCTCTAGAATATGGAAATTAAAGGTATAGCTTACACAACAAAAAGTGAAAAAGAATCATAGTAGCATGAGTGAATTTACACAATCTTCAATTTTATACACCGTAGAAAATATAAGTATAAACTAACATGACATTGAGAATTATGGATCATAAACAACATGATACAAGATATAACAAGATAAAACAAAAGAGTAAACACTTCACACCATGCATAGGTAAAAGAATAATAGGAAAAAAATAACAGCAAAACAATATTACATTACATCATAGCACTATATATATCTTTTTACATGTCTTGATCTCTTCACATTACATTTTTGTCATAAAAAAATAAAAGAGACATGGAATCATTATATATATCTCTTGCATAACAAGGTTTAATACATCTAAAATATCATATAGAAAACAAAATGATACCCTGTGCATATGGCCCTATTTCACGTCCAATACTTTCATGAACTTAAATTTTTATTTCATTTTGAGACAAAATATGAAATTTGATCTTGGCTAAAGTTGGAAAAGATTAGCCTTTCATAAAAGTGGTAGTAATCACTCCAATTTTTAAAGTTTTCTATACTTGCCTATTTCCCTTTATAGTTCTTAAACTATAAAACTTGAACTATGCATTTACATACTATGTAGGTTATGGCTGCCTAGACTGCACCTTTATATCCAACTTTCTCTTCTAAAAAATTACTTGGAGATCCTGAAGTGGAATGAACTTAGATTAATCTATGATATGCATAAGATTTGGTTCAACCTACAAGATTTCATGCTTAAACATTTTCCAATTATTAAATACTTCTTGCACCATGGTATGCAAAATGCATAGTGGAGTTTGAATGACCATCAAATTGTGCAAATCTACTTCTTTTGTGATGATGAGGAAGGCTCTAACATTTGACAACTTAGGATAGATATTTGACACAATATCATCCTACCTATTTGTATTCCTTTGGGCTTGAATTATTTTAAATGTTTTTTGTATTGTCTCATTCTACTAAACCTAGAGCTTTTTCAGCATAGTATCCTTGGATTCTAAAAACTATTGAAATGCACTATTTAGTGTTTCCCTAGTAGCCATTTGCTCATTCACTACAAATTTATCTTTATCTACCATTACTAACTTTGGCTTACTAGAATAAAAGGATTTGTCAAGATTCTACCTCTAATCAATCATTCCTTGTGTAATCTACTTAGCTTGATTCATAATTGTATCCAGAACCTATACATATTCCTCTAGAAGTTTGCAAATGCTTTCCATCTCAGTGTAGATAGGCTACCCTTAGGTGTACAATTTATGTGCACTCACCCAATCCTTTATTATTTGAGTCAAAAATGTAGTGAGTTTTTTATCCTCAGACATTACTTGGTCACTAAGAACTTGCATAACCAGAATAGGAAAAGAAGCATTGATGACCTACCTAGCCTCACCAATTTGATTTTTTGCTTCTACTTTCTCTTCATGTTGTCAAAAAAATATTTTTTCTAAGTCATAAGCCTTTTACATAATGTATTTTTGGAATTCATCTACTCCTTCAATTTCCTTAGATAATGGTAGCTATGAAACATCCAAAGATGTCTCCATAAAAGTATAAGCAAGCACGGTGGATATCATTTAAATAGTGGTATTTTGGGAACCCTCCATTACATATACATCATATATTTTCATATCAAATTTTGAGTTCTCTAAAGATATGGATTTGATGGGCATTACTTGTTATGGTTGGCTCTCCAAAAGATACCAAATATTTGAGTATGGTGGTTGAATGATTCATCTAATGATAACTACATTTTTTGTGCATCAGTGGCCATACTAGGCTCCCTTCCTCTGGTAGATCTATAAACTATGTATACAATGAACCACCTTCTGGATATTTTCCAAAAATTTATATCGTAAATTCACATGAGATTTTTATTGACATATAATATCCACAATAATAAGAGGGGCTTGTGTAATGTCAACCAAATGGTCACTGCTTACCATATTTCATACTTTGAAAGTGTGCACTACTTTCTAAAAAAATAACTCCTCCTCCTCCTTATCATTGACCTTTTGACCAATGTCTTTGATCATGCATTGAATAAATTCCTATTCATCAACCCATAATATTATGAGATCATACTCCCAAGATATACTTGGCACATGTGGGTTGTCCAACCAAGACCTAATTTTCCTTGATCTATTTTTGGTTTGTGATGGTGAGGCTATCTACATAAGTCCCTTTTATTTGCATTTTTCTTATTGTGGAGGAGCTATGGACTACTGGGGTGAGGCCTATGGTTGCATAACTAGCTGTAGTTCTACTTGATCTTGTTGGCCTTATTGTGTAAATAGGTATCTCTACCTCCATACTTCAGCTTGTGCTTCAACCATTAAGATGAAAAAGGGCATTAGAGTCATAGTTGGCCCTGACCAACTCATGCACCTTGATTTGAATACCATTGTACAACTTGGTTACCAATTCATGATACCCCAAATATTGTATGACATCTTATCAAACTTAAGGGTGTAACCTGATCAAAGATAGAGCCTAAATCTACCATGTGTTAAACCACCATATTTTCTCATAATATTATCCTATGTTAGTCCAAATGATGCCTGTGAGGGTACTAGTAGGCCAAAATTCCATAATAACATTAACTTGGCCTAGTGGGGTCTTCTATTGGGTGAAGCATAATAACAAAACTGGAAACTAATATTGGAAATTTTGTAAACTCAGATGCAATAAACTTAGTTTAATTGAAGTTCTCATTCTATTATATCATTTGATAAACAATGTCAATTACTCTTTTTGTTGCCTATTTGGCCTACTTCATTATCTACCAAAACCTCTTTGTAATACACTCTACCAGAATGTGAATTGCAACATCCTCAATTGAGTAAATTGGGGTTCCTCTACCTGACCTAGTAGGAAATTTGTCTTGAACATATGGATTAATTATAAATGTGGTGGACTTGTATGGAAATAATGATTTTCCATGATTTGGGAGGCCTATGGCTCTTGCCATGGTCTACATATTGATCTAAATGGTGATATCTTTAGATAAATGAATAAACCATTGGTTTTATCTTCTTAACAAGGTATGCATGACCTCATATAATTTCTAAACTTTAGGTAAATTGATTAGCCTCTCTACATCAAAACATTGAAGTAGATGTTGAAGTGCAAAAGCTCCTGCTTGTGCGTCTAGTTATGTCAATAGGGTAAAGAGAGTAACTTCAACCATTTATAAAAATTCAAAGGGATCCAAGTCATTAAATTTGGTTTGTTTTATATTAAGGTAAAAATAGGTTTTGAAGGGACCCCAAAACCCTTTAACAGAAATAAAAAAGATAGAGTAGTTACAAGCACCAGGATAAGCACTCCTTAAACCTACTAAAAAGTAGCAACAAAATCAGGTAATACAAGGACAACATCATTATCCATTTTATATTCAGTCCCCTAATAATCCAAATAAATATTTAATATCTATTTTTTAGGGGTAAAATCTAGAATAGTTACCTTCCTGCCATCAGCAATATTCTGCATACTTTCTAGCTCTCTATTTTTCTTAGTGGATCTTCTTCCCGGTCTGTCTGGAGAGCCAACATCCGGTTTCATCTTTAAATGTTGTTCATCTCCTTTTCCAAATTTATCTAGGGTATAAGCAAGATGTTTCACCTTCATTTGTTGGTCTTTTTTGCTACTTCTATTTTCTACCCCCTTATTAATGGTATTTTTTTCAGCCCTTTTTCTTTGGTTTAGAATATGCTTTAAGTTTCCTCCATTATCATTTATAGGAAGCTCATTCGAAGGGAAGTCATTCTCAGCCTGAATCTCCCTGGACTAAGAAAAAAGAGAATCTCCCTCTTCTAATTTATTTCCAACTTCAGCCAAGAATTTTCCTTCTTCCAGCTCAGTTTTGTCATCTACATCTCTCCATCGGTCTTCTATCTTTTGATAGACAATGATTTGTTTTGATAAATCTATCAAATCATCTATTCTTTGTATAGGTATTATGGTTTCTAATTTCATCCCATGTCCTTCTTTCTTAGAATTTTCTTTCTCACTAGCAAACTCTTTATCTGCCTCAGTATGTGGAGCTTTGGGATCTTCAATAGAAAGCTCTTTCTCCGTCTCAGCATATAGAGCTTTAGAATATTCATTATTCTTTAGTTCTTGTCAATTATCTTCTTTGGGTTTCCATACTTTCCTTTGTTGGACCTTGATCTTTCTCTCATCCAAAACACTACTAGGATAATTTTTACTTTTGTAAGGACAATTTCTGACCCAATGCCCCTGTTTCTTACAAGCATAGCAAGAGTTGGGCAAATATTCAAAAAAAATCCTTTGATTTTTTTTGCCATGCTTAGAAATTAGATCCACTTTTTTTGGGAGATGATTTAGATCTGCCACTTTAACATAAAGTCTAGCACTTTGAAGTTTGGATCTGGTAGCCGTTGCATTATCCAATGCCACAAGTTCACCAAAAGAACTGGCTATACCTTTAAAAATGTCCTCATGCCAAAACTCTAAAGGGAGGCCAGGAAGTCTTACCCAAATGGGAGTGGTTAAGAAAAAATAATCTGAAAGATCCATGTTAGGCTCCCATTTTTTAATAGTGAGAGAACATTTACCAAAAGACCATGGTCCTCCACACAAAACCATCCCAATCCAAATTTGGTTTGTTGAAGACCTATCCCAATCACAATTTATACATTCCCCACATATATGAATGGGATCGACAACTTTCACTTATCCATGATGTAACTTGTAATCTATGTTGTTTGATTAATTCGTTCTTCCAAAATCTAGGTATCAATTTTTCTGCATAGGAGTATTTCAAGAGAAAATAGTATAATACTCTTCTTTTCCAAAGTTTTTAATATTTTTACATTATTCCTTCACTTTATTTTATATATTTTGGCATCCAATTTTCTCTTGTCAACCTCTTTAAATACATTGATTGCCTATGTACAAGTGCTCTTAATCATCTTTAATATTTTGGCTTTAATGGTGACCATTTTTGTCTCAAAAATCTTAAAATTACCACATAACATGTCACATCCCAACTCAATATACCTTAAACAAAATTTAATCTTTCAAAATTACATTCCACTAATAGTCTTGTATGACCATTAGCAGTCCTTATACCATACCTATCTTTTCACTGCTGCTTTCTTGGACTTAATTTGAGATCATTGTAATTTTTTTCATAAAATTATAAATAATTATATATTAAATTTTATAATAACTTATTAAATGCATTTAATAATTTATATTATGCATACTTGTAAGATCCTCTTGGACTCTACAAGTGTGCAGTAATAGATGCAATAGTAGATAGAATAAGAGTCCTTAACCAAGGACTAAGAAATATAGTATTTGAATAATGACCTTGCCACCCACTCCTAGACCACAGTTATCCTCCCCATGCTCTAATAATTATATGTATCCTATTGAGAGAGAATAAAAAATTTAGCCACAAGTTTCTAGCCAACACTTGGGTTTATCATGGACTCACAGTGACTAAGCACACAGGTGAGTGTGACCACAAACTTGAAGTCTTAGTCACTTATGTTGATGACACATGTCATCAAAATGCTCATCAATAAATAATGGAGTTCTTATTTAAATAAAAGGTGCATCATTGGCCCAGGGAAGTGGGCCCCATTTTTATAAAAAAAATCACAAAGGTAGTTTAGAGGGAGACATGCATCACCATAGTGCTTCTAACATATCCTTCAAATTTAATATATGAATTTTCATCTATCAGGATCTAAGTAATGGGATGGATATTTAAGTTCTTGGAGAAAATTAAATATTTTTTGAATGTTGAAATGTCACAAGTTCATGGGTGTATGCCACATGTCCTTAATTATTGAAAAATGAAGTCTTAAGCTTAATGTCAGAGGCACTCTTGAAGGTATTACAAGGCCTTTCAATGTATCACCCATTACTAACTTCAAAACTTTAAGGGTACCCATATGCATTTTTTAAAGGTATATCCTAAGAGATACCTTCAAACTTTTGGCTCCACAACAAAGTTTAAAATCAAATACAAGATCCCAAAATATAAGAAGTTAATTGTTTTCCATATTTTTTCTCAAAACCCACATTGCTCATTATTATTTTGTATTTTAATAAATACATGGTTGAATATTGACTTAATTAGATATTTTTGCTGCATGTCTATTCCACTTTGATGCATGTTTGAAATGTATCTCCTAGGAGATACCTTCAAAGTAGGATGAAGAAATAATTGAAGTATGTAGTATATGATATTAAAATCTATTATTTTTTTTGGATTGACATAAACCATGTCATTAAAAAAAATGTTATACATTATATTTTTAACATTTTTAGGTTTTAAAATATCTCCATGCTTATGTTTTGGTATAAATATAGCTTTATCTCTTACATACAGGTATAAATTGGACTGATTTTATAAATAACCTAATTAACAACTCTTCTCATGTCTTTTGCAAATGTCCAAGCTAAAAAATCATACATCAATGGATTTTTAATGTGGATGCTATGTTTATCTCATAAATAATGCTAAGGTCATTGGTGAAAGAAGAATACACAAATTGGTAGGTCTAGATGTTGAATCTCTATAACCCATAAATCTCAATTCCACATGCCACAATGAGGAAATACCTATTGGTTATGTAAGTGTTCATGTGACTAAAGATTTTCATCTAATTGTATCACTTCCATTTATTGCAACTTTTGTGAATAATTTGGGGGATGTAGTTGATAGTTTAGTATATAGAGCACAAGAATGGTGCAACACATCATATACAAGTTTTCTATAGATAATGACATGGAACAAAGTTAAAATAATTTGAGTCTAGTTCTACATATACAACCATTGCAATAAGAAAAACCTTACTTGGATTCATTTGTTTGATATATCAGTGATTCTACCAAATTTCAAAGCCTAAGAAAAATGTTTTTGTGGAAAAGGGTACATTTATTTCACAAATATAGATCTCTTACAAATGATGAGATTATTACTTTTGGTTATGTTGAATTTATACAACTAGGGGAGATTTTTTATTACATTCCTATCCCAATGTTAGAAAATGAATCAAGAATTTACATAAGGCATGTTATACAACATTATGAGAATTTAAGTATAGAGGTAATTGAAAGATCTATTGTTAGATGGCCTTCTAACAAAATAGTGGACACTGAGATTTATAGAGCAATCAATTTACCATACATGACACCAAAGGTGAAATAAATTGGAAACATTTAGGATGTAGTGGATAATGAATTCATTCCTTTCCTAAAAATCCTAGTATAAAGACATCCAAAAAATTTATCTCATTGCTACAAATACTCAGGCCAAAAAAGAATTCAGCCAAATAATTCACTCAGTTAAGTGGAGTTTGATGAAAGCATAGATAGTGAGATTTCAACAATGTATGGGGATAAATGTTGCACCAAAATAAAATTTCAATCAATATTATCATTTGAGATTCTAAAATCTAAAAATATGAAGTTGGTTGATTCCACCACAATAGATAGGAGGCACTTGGATGCCCTTTCTACTAGTTTGTTTAAGAAAAATAAAAAAAATAGCCTTGATTTTTAGGGTATAGAGATCTATTTGAAATCTTAGATTAAAATATATGGATTAAAGAGAAGTAAATTTTTTGACATTCAAAATTGTCATAAAAATGGGTAACTAAATGCATTCCATGCAAGGAGATTTTGATCAAAGCCACAAAACAAGACAATGGCAACTAAAGATTTATTAGACTAATTGGTGGATGAGTTTTTAGATGTTTCTCCATGACTAACATGTTATGTAGATATAGATAGCTCACAATAAAATTTTAAACATCTTACAACACATTTCACTCAAGAATTTATGAGGTTCCACATCAACTCACAACTAACAGATATGGAATATGGGCCAATATCCCAACCAAAATTCAATAACATGTGGAGAACTAATTTTCATGATGTGAACATTACCACATCTAATGACTTCCCTAGGTGAAAAACATGGATATTGTTGACTCAATAAAAATTCTCTAGGTCCTTATCTAGAGATTAGGAAGAGCGTATAGATCAAGAATTCATGATGCACTCAAATAAAATACTTTATGTAAGATAAATGTATTACACACATAAATGAATGTCAGAGAAATACCCTGAAGAATGCCTTAGTGTCATTGATGACAAGCTGGAATGTAAAAAAACACTTGTGCCAAGGATAGTAACTAAAATCAAAGTAGTTACCAATAGAATATTAGAGTTTTCAATGGCATGAATTATAACACATGGTCATGGTACAGGCAGATATGGGTATTTTTCTACCATACATTCTTGGAGGGTCTAACTTTACTATCACCTCATTAAACAAGTGGTTCAAGGATATGGAAACAATAGTGATAGATATTTATGGATATTTACTAAATAAATCTAGATATTCAAATTATCCATTGCATGATGCACTTTTATCTAACAACTGCCACCCTAAATGTAATAAATATAGAGAAGAAGCACAATCAATTGGTGCCTTCAAGAAACTTCTTTTTAGGCTATACCTTCAACTAGATAATTATTGTGGGGACAATAAGAACATGTACTTCCATCCATAATTATATTATAAAAATGTTGAAATTTATATGGAACTAATGTTACATTTACAAATTCATAAAATCATGTCTTTTTGTATAGGTATGTGTTGTAATATTTCTCTCTCCTTGTCTACAAAGGTGTTTTCCTTGATGTCAAGGTTATATTTCTCCTTGTAGGACATACCCATGAGGACATCAATGACACATTTGGAAACTTGTCTGAATGTATAAATATGAAATATATATGGAGTGTGGAAAAGATGATGGATACTTATAGGACATGTGAAAATATAAGAAAATTCATGCCATATTTGATTTAAAAGGTAGTGGATTTTAAAGAGTATGTAAATAGTTACCAATTGAAGGGAAGAAATAAAATAGTAGGCTTGACAAAAGGTTGGTACTTTATTTTATGTATGGAGTAAGGTCAACCCATTATGCATTGCAAAAAACTCTATAAGAGATATAAATTGGTCCCCCTTGATTACATTATTAGAAACAAATGAAAATGGTGAGCCAAATGTTCCATAAGGTTATCCAACAAAAATATATTTCAAAGACTTGAAAAATAGATAAATGTCTCAAGATTCTATTGTTGCTAAAGACTCAGATTGAAGCAAAAAAAAGAGTGAAAAAAAATTAATTATAACTTAAATAAGTATGTACATCAATTCAATGAATTTGGTTTGACCATAAATGGTAAGTGGAAGGATCTAGCATATTACTTCCAAAACATCCATGACATAATGAAATAAGACATGTTCCCTTCTAAAGTTGAGTGCACAAGAGCTTTTTATCCTAGAACTTGTCATGGCATACCCTTACATAGAGATCTGCATAAAATGGTTCATGATAGGACCCTTGATTTTGGAGTGGCATTTATAGATACATATATTGGTCGAAGAATCAAAAGAATAAAAATTGCATTTGATCCCACGCATGATGTGTAAATCAAATATATGTTATTTGTTAGACCTAATGATTCTATAGGAGTGGACTACATAGTATGGATTGTTATAGCTAAAATCAATATTTATATACTAGAAACAAAAGGGGATATAAAATGAAGGGTCAATATATCTTGGTTCATCCCAGTTCATGCAAGGGAAAAAGATGTAGAAGCAAAAATTTATTAAGGTTACTTAGAAAAGAAATGGAAGACAAACCCAATTGACACATCTTTATCATCCAAACTCATATATAGTATCATCTATGCTTAGAAACCAAATAAAAATTGGAGAGGTCATACACTTATTCTAACTAATTTTTTTGAAAGGCATTATAACAGACAATTTGAATGCATTGTCCCACTAGGCACTAACAAAAATAGTGATAAAAATTTGGGAAATTTGAAATGGTGTTTCCTTAATTTTGGAATGATAAATATGAATGTTTTTTTTAAAATTTAGTCTATTTTTTGAGAATGTATAATTTTTTATTATTTTATTTATTTATATTTATTTTTAGTGGCACTTCATATTTTGGGTCTTGGAAAATACACTTCATCATTTGAGTTTTATATTTTCTACTATGATAATTTAATATTTTAGTAACCATCCATATATTTAATAATATTTGACTATTGGGATGTCCACTTCACATTTTTGCATCCTTTAAATGGTCTTTAGCAAAAGGTCTTCATAATTTGCACATCTGAGAATTTAGTATACTGCAGCATTTTCATGTATATAAAAAGGTCTTTAGGGTTTACACCTCAGAATATCCCATTTGCATGCCAAGATTTTTTCTTCAGCATTTTTATATCAACAAATGTTATTCAGCTTTACATGTGGCACCTGAGATTATCCATCAATGACTTGGCTATGTAAAAGGTGACCAGTCCAAACAAGAGTCTTGAACAATGTAAACACCTAAAATTGTAACACATGTCACAATCTCAATAACTTGAATATGTAAGAGATTATATTAATAATATAATAATATAACACCCATGATTAACATGAAGCAAATACATAAATATGAGATAAACTTTGATGGTCATAAAGATGTCACTCAAATCAAATTAAATAGATAGTTCATGATCTAATCAATTGATGACATGTGGCATCCCAACTATTCTAAATCACATATCAACAAAGTGCATGATTGATGTATGAGTTATTTTTTATTAATAAACATACCAACAAGTCTTATAATATTTTTAAATGCATGGTTTGTAAACAAGTTTGAACGGTAGCATAATTTGGACTTATTATAAAAATATAATATAGATATGTTTTATTTGTTATAAGTCCATGTAATTCTTAATGAGGTCCAATTTATTTATGATAGTTTTCAACTACTAATAAATAAATTATTTATGATCATTTTAAATAATTTTTACTTATCAAAAACACATTTGATAGTTATGATTTATTTGTAATAAGTCTAACTTAATCTCGATGCAGTCTAATTTAATTTGGATATATTCTAATTTATTTATAATAGTTTTAAAAAATTTGGACTGTTTATAAGTCCAAATTATACAAAATATTCCCTAAAAAAGGTGAGTGTTCATAAATTAACTTGGTTGATAATTCATAGTTTTCACTATGTTCAAGGCATGGAACAAAAATAAGCTTATAAAATGGTCAGAGCATAAATAACTTGCAAAACAACAAGAGCATGAGAGGTCTATGACTTGTAAAACATCAAGACCATTTTGGGGAAAACCTATAAAAAGTAAGGAGTAAATAAAATGGTGACTAATTTCAATCACTAAGATTAGTCAAGTTGACTTGGGATACGCCATGTATGCAAGCATTACCTACATAATCCATGTAGACCTAATCACAATGTAGTTTTCCCAAACATGGGAGGGATCACTATCATAAAAAGGATTATGCAAATTAAAATGGTCATGATGTGACCCATGTGAAAGCTTAAATTATACTTGTTGACTAGGAGATTTAGGTCCTAAGTAGTATGGATACAATTTGAATGGCCTAGTGTTAGAGGCTTATTTAGGAGTTTTTGGCATATTTCCATGTTTTTAGGTTTTCTATGTAGCTCAAATCAATGAATATTTATGAGATATGAAATGTTTTAAATTGAAAAATGGAGATAGTGTTTATTAAGAGTGTTATGAAAATTGTAAGAGATTTGGAATAAGGGTTATGAATCTAACCTCAAAAAACACTGAGCACTAATTACATAGTCCAAATGGACCTCAAGCCATTTTAGTTTACCCTACAATGAGGAATATGACTATGTAACAATAAGTCCATGAATAGATAAACAATAATGTATGAAACAATGGCAAAGCAAAGCATGGTAAAAAGCTTCTTCTAGGCTATAAGAAAAAATGACATAGGTAGGTTTCCCCTAAGGTATATGGAACAACAACAAAGGTAAGTGATATAGAACTTTTCTAAAATGAAGGATGCAATTTCTAGACCACTATCATACTACCCCAAGATACTACCCCTTTGTGAGTTAATGTTATTAAATAGTCATAAGATTAAATCATATATTAAAGGCATCCAAAGTATCAATTAATTGGAACCAAGGTCAAAATTATAATAGGGGAGGTAAAACAAACTACAACAAATGGGGAGGGTATGAGATAAAATGTATATGGTACATTATAAGGAAAGCTATGCTATAACACAAATTAAATGATCCTCATAGATAATACTTTAGGTTACTAAAGTGAAAAAGTGTTTGAGATGTATTATGTTCATTGGTTCATCAATTTAATCTACTTCTAGAGTAGCCAACCAATATGATCTAGATCCATAGTTATTAACGATCACATAGGATCCCAACCAATTAGAATTAAACTTTCCCTTTTTTGCATTCATCATTAGTTTTCTAGTTTTCCTTGAGTATAATATAATGAAGCTCAAACTCTCTATATTTCACATACCTATTATATTAATGATGCATCTAGCTTATGTATGCTTGAAGACTATTCATAGATGCCATGATTTTTTCATCTACTAGTTATATTTCTTATAGATGAGCTACTCTATACTCCTCATAATTAAGGATATGTTTCAATTAAATGCATGGAGAATGCAACTCAACCTCAACACGAAGAATGGCCTTAGTAACATAAAATAGGTAATATGGTGTGGCCCCTATTAGAGTGTATAAATTAGTTCAATAAGATTAGAGGGAATGGAAGAGTTTAAAGTGATAATCACATCCAACATCATTTATGATCTTATTGAAAATCTTGACAATGGTTTTGTTAGATGATTTTGCTTGGCCATTACCTTATGGGTAATTTGTAGTGGAGAAATGTTTTATTTAACATAAAGGATTTGACATCCTTATTTTTGAGTGAACCACCATTATCATATATAATATCAGAGGGGATACCATATTGGAAAATGAATTGATTAAATATGAATTGGGATATTTGCTTTCCTATCACATAAGTGAGGGGAATGGATTCCACCCACTTAGTGAAATACTTACTGGCATTAAGGATATGTTTATGGCCATCTAAAGAAGTGGGGTTAATCTTTCATATGAGGTCAAGTCCCCACATTATAAATTGTCATGGTGTATTCATCAGATTAAGTGTTTAGGCTAGATCATATATCAAATGGGCATGCTTCTATCATTGTTTAAACCTTTTAACATAATCAATTGCATCTACTTTCATGGTTAGCCAATAATAACTAGTGTGTAGTAGTTTTTTTAGCAATGATGGCCTTATTTATGTGGGGCCCATAAATCCCTTTAAGTACTTCGTTCAATGCTAGTCCAGATTATACCAGGGTTAAACAATGAAGCAGAGTTCTATCAAAGCTTCTACAATATAGAATAGGTCCAAGTAAGGTATAATGAGAGGCTTTTTGATTTTTATGAGAAAGGTCTGGTGAAATAAATTATTATGAAGATAATTATAGATTTTAGAATACCATGTATAAGTAAGACCAATAATATCATAGATCATATAAATGGCCAAGGGTTCATGGGTTGGTGTGAGAAGATGTTCAACTAGGAACTAATAGTCTCTTGTCTTATCTATGATTCAAATCATAGAATCAGTTATATATATAACATCCATTTTTTTTATTGGCCTAAGGTATTTTTTCAAATTGAAGGTGGGAAATCTCTTTATTTAGAGTGTCCACCAAGGATTTATAAGGTGCAATATTCTTATCCTTAGTTTAAAATTAGTCTATCACATGATTAGTGGTAAGTTATGAATGTCCATAAAATAATAGATGTTGAATGTTCCATTTTATTGCTAAATGAAGTCCTATAAATAATGCTTTGTACTCAACCATGTTATTGGTACAAAGAAAGTTGATACTAAAAGACTTGGGAATGAGATTGCCTTGTGGTGTTATGAAAAATAGTCCTACTCTTAACCCATGAGAAGTGACATAACAATCAAAATAAATAATCCATCATGGCTCTTCAAAAGGTGTTTCTTTTATGATCATAATGGACTCATCTATAAACCCAGATGTGAGTGGTTGAGTGTAAGGAAGAGGAACTTCAAAGAGCTAATCTATGATTATGTATCCCTTGATGGCATTTTGGTTGGCATATTTGATCTCAAACTTGATTATAAGCATAATACATTTATCCATACAACCTTTTAAAGTTGTTTTTTAAAGTAGATACTTGAGCAAATTTACTTTGTAAATGATAATGGTCCTATTAGTTTGCATGTAATGGTGTAGTTGTTGAATTTTGAAGGCCATAATTAAACAATATTTATGGATTGGTGTATAATTGTGTTTATATGTGACTAATGTGCAGCTTAGGTAATAGACAACATGTTCCTTCTTCTACTCATCATGATGTGTCAATAGTTCCCCTAGGGTATTTTTCAGTTTCTAAGAGGTATAACAAAAATAGGTTGTTTAGCATAGGTGCTAGAAAAATCGATGAATTGGCTAAATATTATTTAAATTGGTCAAAGGCCTTATAACAATCTAAATTACATGAAAAAACATTTACATTATTCATCAAATGGGTAAATGGATGACACTTATCGATAAGTTGTGATATGATTCATCTAATTTATTGTATCTTACCCTGCAAACTGTAGAGCTACTTCAAATTAAACATTAGTGTCATCTTATTAATGGCCTTAAATTTGGCTAGATCAAATTTAATGCCCTTATAAAAGACAATGAAACCTAAAATTTTTATGGAAGTGATTCCAAAGACACACTTTTTAGGATTGAGTCTGACCTTGTACTCCCAAACTCATTTAAAGATCTTTTGAAATACATCTAGATGTTCAGCATGGGTATTAGATTTACCTAGGATTTCATTGACATAGTCTTCAATTATATTATGCATCATATAATGGAAAATTAGCATCATTACCCATTGGTACATTTCCCTAGCATTATTTAGGCCAAAATGCATGACTTGATAGTAAAACATTCCCCAAGGAGTGGTGAACATTATCTTGTGTTGGTCCTCTAGTGTGATTTTGATTTGATTGTATCCTAAAAAACCATCCATGAGGGATTTAATTTCATAACCAACTATAGAGTCAATAATCATGTAAATATTTGGTAGAGGAAAGTTTTCCTTTGGGTAGTGCTTGTTAATGTCTTATAAATCAATGCACAATTTGATACCTTTTGTATTTTTCTTAACTTACACAATATTGGAGATCCACTATGAGTAATTAATAGGATGAATGCATCCTATGTCTAAGAGTTTATCCATTATTTTTTGATTAGGATGATAATGTGAGTATTTACTTTCCTCAATTTCTACTTGAATGACTTGGCATCAGGATATACAATAAGATTATGTATAACCAAGGTGGGGTCTAAACTAAGATTATGTATAACCAAGGTGGGGTCTAAACCTAGCATGTCAAAATAATCCCTTACCAAATATGTTGATAAATTCCCTAAGAAGGGATTTAAGGACTTCAATATCCTCCTCATTGAGGGACTCACCTAATTTAGTCGACTTTAGATCAATCGGTGTTCCATTGTTGACCTCAGAAGTGTCCTCCACAACTAGTATAGAACTATCTTCTAGAAGAGTCGATAAATATGTGAACTAGTTGGAAATATCAAAATCCTCTGGTTAAATCAGCTCATCCAATTCTCCCAAATAGGATAAATCATAATCACCCAATGGTGGAAAGGGTCATGTAACAAATACCTCAGGACATTCTTAGATAATATGTTCAAAGGACTGTTATTCTTATTCATCGGTTTCAAAACTAAAAATGATGATAGCCTTGGTGTCATCCTAAATTTCATTCAAATAAGGGTGAACATCTATATCTAATGCCACCTAAAACAATTTTTCACCAAGAGACTAACCTTTTTATTTACTTTTACCTTGGTCCAAAAGTGCCTCAAAGAGGTTTTCACTTTTGGTCCTTAATGTTTGATTTTATTTTTATTTTTGTCAAAGGAAGTTCACCTTCTCTCTAAAATAGGCAATAGGATCTAATATGATATACAAACCTTGTTTATGATATCCAAATGGAATATGGTCTCTTAGGCCTATAAATTCTCTAATAGCCTCATTATTCTCAAACTTGTCTATTGACAATGTAGATTCTTATTGGTCCTAGTTGATGAGTTGTGGATGATGAATGAAAAGTGATGAAGGATGAATAAGAAGTGTGATATACATAGGCCATGGGGGTTAAATAGGTTGATAGTGACCAAATATTCATATATGTTACAGTCTAAATTTACATTATTTTTGGCATCATTGTCATTAGCAGTTAGTGTAATAACATGGATACAATATCCAAGGTCACCCCTAGGTGGTTTAAATCTAATACCTTAAGTTCCCTTTTACTTGGTTATGGAAATTAGCTCAAGAGTACCTTATTGAGATGTTCCTAGGCCTCTACCTATATAAGTTTGATTATCAATGATCTAGTTAGGGATGGGATACCTTTTTATTTGCTAGAATTTAATGAAGTCATTATAAAGCCAAGAATCATCTTTGGTAAGTGGGTCTTGTTATTGGCTAGTGGGTAGTGTGAAAATAATAGGCTCTAAGGCATTAAACTTGCCTTTTTTCTCCATTTTATGCAAGTGACCTTAGATTTAGGTCTTCGATAAGATTTAGGGGCCTATGGAAGGGTAGCCACATGGAATGCATTATTTGATGTATTCTCCTTAGATTTGTCAGAGATGGTAAAATGGATTGATATCTTATGAGGGGGCATAAAGGCAAGGATATTAGGGTCTATATAATTATAATTTAAAAATTCAACAATTAAGTCTTTGTCCTTCTTAGACTTAGGCTCTATGACAAAATGGTAATTATAAATTTCATACTCAACCTCCAAATGTTTAAAAAATTGGTATGGTTTTATGTCTATAGGAATAGTTACCTCCATCCTAAAATGGGGTAACTTGATACATTGTGTAATGTTGAAGGTATTACCTAGATTTTGTGTATCCATGGTCAACCTACATGTAATTTGTATGATAAATCTAGATCCTAAATATGGTAAAGTATATCATGGTTTAAGGGCCTAATGTCAACTGGCCTGTAAATTATTCCATGTGATTATAATTATTCATTATCATTGGCCTTGATGGTAATAATATATAGTTGAAGGCAATTTGTCATGTATCCTAGATGCTTGACCGACAAAAGAGACATAATATTAAGGTCTGATCCATTATCTATGAGGACAAATTTAAATTTATCCCATGACATGACAACTTTGCTATACAATGGGTTATTATGGAGAGGGCTTAGCACTGACATATTGCTTTAGTCAAAGGCTAATTGATGTCCAAGAGCTAAGTGTCTGACCAAAGCTTGGAGTTTATCTAGTGTAATGTCATTTGGTACTTGGGATTGGCTCAAGAGTTATATAAGGATATTTTGTTGGATGGTATATATACACATAAAATCTAAAATAGATATTTGTGTGGGTATATTTTGCATTTATCCCACAATATCATATATTTAATTCTTACCATTAGAAATTGGATTACTCTTAAGTAGTCTATTAGATTCAATGGGCTTGTTGGTATAAGGTTGTTTTAGGCCTAGAATGGTTAATTTATTTTATCGAGTTCTGATTACATAACATAGATTGGATAAAGGGCCATTATATCAAGAGGAAGATGGAGAAGGGACTAAGATGGTAATACTTGATTGTTGTTGCACTTGGATGTAGTCATAGGTCAAAAGAGTATTACTGGCATAGGGAGGATGATAGGAATTATTAGGTAATGGTCATGGTCAGTTGCTAGTTAGTCTAAGTTTGATCATGATAGTATTTATATGATATCTTACAATAGAACCTATAAATTTATTGTAGTCATATGTGACAATGTGATAGACCTCTTGGTTAGATGGGTCATTTTGACCTTGGTTCTAACCATTATGTTGTTATTTTTGTCACTACTATTATTGTTGATGTTGTTTTGTTCTTTTTATTATTCTTATTATGGTGGTGGTGGTAGTGGTGGCCTTCGTTATTGTTGATTCTAATTGGTAGCATTATGTTGTGAAAAAGTATCTCAATAAATACCCAATTTTTGATTGGAAGTAGAATCCCTATAATCTGACTTGATTTCTCCATTTTCTAACATGTTTTTAATGAGGTGCATTAATTACACACACCATTATATAGAGTGACCTTTAAATTAGAGATAGTCATACAATTCATTCTCTTTATACCAATTAGGGAATGGAACACCTTCAAGAAATGGCTTTGGCATGGGCCAAATAATCATATTAGTAGTGGATATATTTATAAATAATGACTCAATTAGTTCTCCAAGATCACTAAAGACTCTATCCTTAGGTCTTATTCTTGGAGGCGGTGTTTGAAATGAAGGAGGTGAGAGATTACATTGTGGAATTGGCTAAATTTATGGAGTAGGCTGAGCTTATGTAATGGGATGTGTATATGGGGATGGTTGGTTATATGGAGCTAGTTCATCAGATATGTTTTGAACCATTTAGACATGGTGTGATTTTGTAACTCCTTTATTAATAAAATTATTCTTGTAATTATAAGATTTATGTTTTTTAAAATTATTTTCCTTAGGTGGCACAGGATCTTGCATTTGAATGGACTTTGGGTTTGGTTTTGTCCTTAATTTTGGTTTTGGATTTAGTTATGATTAGGAGAAGACAATTTGATTATGCCCGTATTGATAAGGACCTTCTCAATTTGTATACCCTTCTCAATTATATCCTCAAATGTGTGAGCACACTAGAGCTGAATGAGATAATATATATCTCTATGTAAGTTCTTATTAAACACAACTATCATATATTTATCAAGTAAATTATAAGTAAAACAACTTTTAAATATCCTACCAATCCTTTATATAGCTTGACCCAAATCTACCATACTAACCTCATGTTCAATATTATAGGATAAATTTTATATAATTTTTTTTGAAAGTTCATCAATATTAGATGCATAATTCTTTGGCATTTTGAGAAGCCAATCTAAACCCTATCCAACTAAATTCTATAAAAAATGAGAACCAAGTAGATATCTCTATAGGATACTAGATGGAAAGAAATAAAGAACTCCTTCAAATTTTCCATAGGGTCACCTTTTCCATTGTATTCATGAAACTTTTTGTGGGTCATAACATGGAGGAAATGGTATTTGATGGTACTCCATGTTGAATGGATATGAACATACCTCATCTAGTTTAAAAATTTTCTTCAACTTCCCAGTTTGAATGCCTACAATTACATCTTTCATTTGTTGTAATTCTTAGGCTAGAAAGCTAGATGATACATTTTTATGCAATTGCAGCTTAGCAGTCAAAGGTGGATTGCCTTGATCAAGGTGAAATGGAGGAATGTGGTATTGCATAATATTGGATTGGTTGATCAACCAACCTAAAACATATCTCCTTTGGTTAGTATTATATTTTTGATATAATATGTGTTGTTGGTGAATATTTTAGCCATAATTAGCAACATGACCATGGTTTGGAGGGAACTAAAACTAAGATGGAGGTATTTGGATTTTTTAATTATACTATGTGTGTTGGTTTGAGTAATAAAATGGTGTTGACTAATCAAACCCTATTGTATAAAAGGCACCCATTTTTGACTAAAATTTTGTTGCTAAAGGTGTTGCATATTTAGCCCTTATTAAATGTGAGGCATTTTTTGGGTGATAGGCAATTATTTCCTAGTAAGGTTAAGCCCTTATTATTGGGTTAACACTTATTTCATGTTTCATATGTGTTGAATATTTTGGCACTTATTGAATGTATGGCACTTGTTTCTAACCAACCACTAGTTTTTATTAACTAAATGAGATATGTTGTTGATAGACAACATTTACATTATATTTACCACTTGTTGTGGTGGCACATTACTCTATATATACTATTGTGGAATGTTGGTTTCCCCTTATTGGAGTGGAGTAGTGTTCACCATAGTTGAGGTGGAGAATTTTTCACCCCTTGTTAGGGTGAAATGTTGGTTTGTATTTAATTATTTACTACCTATGATGTATTTAAAGAAACAACCAATGGTAGAGTACTTATTTGTTATGTTTAGTAAATAAATTTTCCTACCCATAATATTGTGAACCACTTATGGTGTTTGTGGGGGAAACTTTTTTTGAGGTGATTTGTTATATGAGCAACCCAACTTGGTATGGATTAGGGTACACTTGTGTGTTATCGACCACTTTTTTAAAAGGGTTATGTGTAGGAACCATAGATTTTTCTATAATGACTAGGACATTTAACATGTTCCTAACTTAGGTACTTTTCACAAATGGGTCTATGTTTGTATTATCATAACTCAATGAGTTAGTTTACACCCCAATTGATGGAGTTAACTCTATAAGTGATTTATTATACATGTTCATGGCATTTATATCCCTAGACAAGTTGAGGTATGTTTGGTATGCTTATTACATTTATGTCATTTAGTTATCAATTTGACCCTTTCCTTTTACAAGTGCAATAGAATCCTAATTATTCAATGGTAGGAAAGCTTGGTTATGGCTAAATTATGTTTATTTCAATGTTCTAATGAAAATCATGTTAATAGGAGATCTAACTAAGCTAGGTAAACTTTCATGTTGAAAGTTGGCCTAAAATTTATCACCTACCTCTATTTCCCTAACAAGGATTTTGTCTTTATTCTCTAGAATATGGATATCAAACAAGTAAGGATCATGTATGGTATGAATTAGAGTAGTCACATAGTAAGGCTAGTGTTGTTGGACCCATTCCATGTTAGGTGGTATACTATAAATGTATTTCATAGTTTGGTCTTGGTATTGACATGAATAATAGGGTGCGTTAGATAATGTGCTAATGGGTCTTATAACTACTATATATAGTGGGTGTCATATGAGGGATATGGATCTATATTATATGTTATGTCATATCCAATAGAATCTTGAGTAAAAGGGTCACTTGTGACAATGTTTTCATTATCTAACTTATACATGGTTATGTTACATGTATAACAAGGCATGGTTGAATCAATGGTAAATTATCATGAAAATATTGGTCTATCATTGTAAACATTTGAAACTTGAACTAAAATGGAAATTTGAAATAAACTTGGTCACAGTCTAAGAAAATAATGAAAAACACACTTAGCTCTTGGAAAGAGGTCTCAAAGTGAAACATGAACATGGTCACAACAAAGGTCTATATCAAGTCTAATGAAAAATTGGAATGCACACATGAATCTAGTCTTTTAACAAAGTTAAAACAAACTTATTATGTGTTTAATAATGAAATTGTGCTAGGTATCTAGAAAAATTCACAAAGTTAGTCTTGGAAATGAACTCAAAATCTAAGGCAATTGGTCTGAAACAAAGAGTGCACTTGGTCAAGGTAAACTTAGAAAGCTAGGTCAAAAGTGAACTTGGTCTAAAAGTAACTAGTAATCAGAGAATGAGGGTCTAAATTCTTTCTAGACAAATCAATTAGAAATCCAACTCAATTATCACAAATTAAGTACAAAGAGTAAAACATTCAATCCCTAGTGGTAGGCCAGACTCAAATGTAAACTAGTTATACTTATACCTATGCTTGGATGTGGGTTTTAGACTTGGATTGAAAATATGACTTAAATCTTGACACAAAGGTCAAATATCTATGTGAACAACATAACCATAGTGTATTTGAAATAGGTTCCACACTTTTAGGATGATTATAAGTTGGCCAAGATTAACTCCAAATTTTCTAGGTAAAAATAGCCATCATAACAATGCTACTTAGAAATAAAGGGCATAAATGGTTTTCAAATCATTTTGAACAATGTAAATAGTTTGGAAAAAAATTTCTAGCATAATATTTCTTTGTGTAAAGTGGTGTGTGTAACATGTGTTTATTTTACATTTGTATTTGTTTGATTTGGCAAATTCATTTTAGACTCAAACAATAAAGTGGTGTGTGTAACATGTGTTTGTTTTACATTTTTATTTGTTTGGTTTGGAAATTTCATTTTAGACTCAAAAAATATAATTAAAATAATAAGTATCACCTAAGTGTATGCTCCTATGCTAAAACTAACTTGTGATGTGTATAGTATCTACCAAACCTTCCATCGATATACCAGTCTTGAATGGAATTAATTATTTAATCCAAAAATAAAGAGTGCATGTAGGTAGAGATTTTTAATCCCCCTTCTATGTTTCAATAACTTATATTTGGTAAGGAACTTAGAGTGTCAAAGTAACTTGGAATTTGGAAGGATAAGTTGTGGTAATTGGGGTCAATTAATCTATACTTTTAACTTGGATTATCTATATGGTCCACAAGTGCTTAAAAACACTTAAGCATAAAAAATATTCATTAGTGGATTCAAATATCCTAGATTACTATGGATGGGTTTTTTCCCTTGAACAATTAATTCAACCATGTATAGATTAATGAAGTCTGATGTCTAGAATATCATTTGACCCAGGTCTTCTTCCATATGCTTAGGCTAATACTCAGTGACTATCCCATCCATTTAGAATTCTCAATTTATATACCCCATTAGATAAGTGGGGTTAGAATAATTATGGGGCATGAAACCATAAAACAAAGATAACCTAAATAACCCATGAGGAGGTGATGAACTCCCACTCACAATCCAAAAAATTAGAGGAAGAACTAGGTCATTTCTGAGTCACGCCAGTCCCTAAGAATAAGGGGAAATCATACACAACATTTATTTAATTTTGACTCAACCAAAAAAAGTAAAATAATGCATTTTTAGTCACCCAAGTTCCATAAAGGGGATAAAAGGATAGAATATGTGCAATCCTTTATGAAAATGAAACTATTTTAAGAAATGAAACTAAGTTATTGGCAAAAGAAGAGCAAAAATCAAAGTGCTCTCAGGAGATCTAAGTCTAAATGTAATTATTCTTTTCAAACACATTTAAAATGTGATTTAAGTTTGACCTTTATTGTAACTATTTTCAACCAAATTTTTCACCCTAGATGATGTTTTTCAATCCTCCTCCATATTTTTGAAACATGGGAATACTTCTAGGTATGTGGGTATACCTATAGTAAAAGTAAACCTCTAAGTTTAAGGGATAACTCACTAAATTTATGTTGAAGTTATTATCACCTACACTAACTATTTATTTATGGGAAAAGGGAAAAAAATTATGCATGAAATAAATATACTCTAAGGGGGTGATACACCATAATAATTTTCACAATAACATCATACTTCTTTCACTAAAAAATAAGACCTAAAACACTAGCTTCAAAGTCCTAGAATGCTCTAACATTAGTATTTCAATATGGAGGTGATATGTATGAGGAATATCCAAGGTAAGTGAACCATAGATCAGTTATAGAAAATAAAGATACTTTTACTCTTTAAAATATACCCATATACTTGGCAATACTTCATATGAGCTACTAGAGCAGAACAACTTGCATCAAACATCGAAGGATTGAGAAAAAGTAAGGATAGATGAATATCACTTAGCTATTCACTATACATATATTCACACACTTTGATAATATTATATATTAACTCAAACAATATTTTATTTATTATTAAAATTTAAAGCATAACATCAAACCATCAGGGCTTTGCCATACATGGTGTCAAATAAGTCTACAAGATCCAAAATGGCTAGTACTTATAGAATGTGAGAGAGGAGAGATGATAATGAAGTCCAAGAATAAATAGAAATTTTTTAAAGATGATATAAAGAGTTAAATATCCATATAAATTATGTATGAGATAAACTATTCATGGTCTACTTGGACAAATGTCCCTCAAAGGCATGAATCTCCTCAAATATGGCATATGACTCTTAATCTACATGTTTAAAAACAACCTTCATCATTTGGCCTTCCATGAGCAATCCATAAAATAATAAGGATATATGAAATAATTTTATTTATATGTATGGGTTATAAAAATGCTCCAACCTACATTGGATGTGTCCCTAATCATCAAAATTCTTTTGTCCAAGTGTTCTCATTGCCTGCAGTCATAATCACCCTTCTTTCACTCATCCTTCATACGTATCACCAATATGGTCCCTTCATACTTCACCAATATGGTCTTAATTTTTCCAATAAAATTCATAAATAAGGTGATGTGACACATATAAAGAGTCATCATACCCTTATATTCATTATTTATACCTTAAAAGGCCTCCTAATTTGACTTTTCATCTTCTCATTTGGTGATCACTCTTTGTTCACTATGCTAGTTTAGATTAGACGAGATGAAGGTGTGATTAGAGGCACTTTTGAGATTATATAAGGAAATAAATGGACATGACATGATATATTATATCTTAATATATCTCTCAAAGTGATTTACATCTCTTGAAACCCTTTTGTACCAATATAACACACAAATTTCTCAAATAAACTAGTTCTATACCATGTTCATACAAATAGGTATAACTCAATCTAATGGTAAATATACATGGGGAGTATTATAAAAGTATAGCCCTCCTAGATTCCTTTCCTTATTTATTTAGCCCATTGGGTCATTACCAAGGGTTTTGGAGGGTTTAGAGTAGTTTTAACCTCTAAGAATTGTTCATGAAATTGTGATTTTCAACTTATGAAAAAATTTCACAATTTTTTTTTTAAGACCCTCTTCAACATATCCCAACTCTTAAAGTTCCCATGCTAAAAATTTGTATAGGTATCAGCCTTCAAAGTTGCCTTCTCAAGATATTTCTTGCATTCTATGCAAGCGTGAGTTGGTTTGACCCAAGAAATGGCATATTTTTTTTTATCTATTTACAACTTAAAGGTTATTTCAAACCTTATGTCTTCCCATAAATTTTTTTCAATGACTTTTAGTTCACATAGAATTTTATAAAAGAGGCTACACCCTTTTTAAGCATTAGACCTAAACTAAGACTAATAGGCTCAATCTATGTTTTACTCCTCACCACCACCTCTGAGTGGTTGGTCATGTTTTTAAAAACTTACTTATGTTTTTTAATTATTCACACATATCTCTACACCCTCCTAAAATTTTCCTATAGTCTTCAACTCACTATCTCATCATAACTTACTAAACCTAAAGGGTTTCACCAGTATAGGAGTGCCCTCTATTTGAGATAGAATAAAGGGAACTTTACCTATTATTTTAGTTGATTTGAATTCATGAAATTATTTTATATATATTATTTATATTATGTATAAATTTACATATTTATAATAAATCATTAACATCTCTAAATATTGTGAAATCCTCAAGGTAGACTATGTGTGATTCACTAACTATAGAATTTTGCATGTTGACTGTAGGTGTATACTGTAGACAACTCTTGCCCTATTTTACATGGTCTGAGAGTCTCATGAAGTTTTTCATCATAATTTTAAATATTATTTATATCATGTGTGACACCCACTCTTCTCTACCAAATCAAAGCACACTCTTCCCTACTTGACTAGGTTAGACTGGCTGAATGTATGAGTATGTGCTTACTCAAAAGGAATGCCTGTAAGGTGTCACTTAAAATTAGAATTCTTGTCTTGTTCCTTCATAAATACTAAAATTTTCCAAGGTAATTTATTTGATTTTTTGTACTTATCTCTTCCCCTAGTTTTAGTTCACATTCAAGTTTCATAACTACTTGACAATGGATTCATGACCTAGTTGTAGGTGATCTCTTTAGTAACAAGGACCCCTGTAGGATATTATGTACATTCCACTTGATGATTAAGCATTCTTGGGATATTTTAGTTTCATTAAACAAGTGAAACATACTTATATACTACCTAGTTCATTAAAGTAGCATTTAATCTTTAGTTTCTATCATGTTACCTTTCATTCAAACCTATAAGTACACTTTTTTAGGCCAAAAGAGGTCCTGTAGGTTATCATGTAGGTCAAAATTCTATACTTAAAACTTTATTAAAGTGTTCCTTAATAAAATATTTCATATTAATACTAAATAAGTCATTTTTATGAATACCATATCTTCCATTATGGCTTATATCATTGTGAGGCTATTTGAAACTCAAACTACTACATATAACACTGAAAACCTATAAAGAAGGATTGTCTAGAATGAAGGATTCATTTACATCTATTATGAGATAAAAAACCCACTCTTATTTTTAAATTTATTAATACTAGGTGATGGATACATTATGGAGTCATTTGAACTTATCTATACCTCATACACACTATTCCATGATATCACTAAAATAAGCTAGGGCTCTATTTTGGATTTTTTTTAAAAACTAATCCTTGAAATAACTTCTCCAATATTGAACATGTATTTTCAAGGATATCTTCCTCTCAATGACCACAATTATGTTTTTCATGGTATCTATAAATTATCAATACCTTAAGTTGTATTATAAACATGTTCAAACATTCATTCAACACCTTTAGGCCTCTACGAGAGTCACCTATAGGTTGTATTTTAGTTCACAGGGCAGTGATAGTAAATTGTCAACAATGTGTATGGTTATGGCCTTAAAACTAGTATTATACATTTTAAATATCTCCAAATGTATCCTATCCACCTTTAATTACTTCAAACAAGTCAAATTATTCACTTTCGCATGATTTACTAGATTGAGGAACATGTATGTACACATTAATGTTGCAGGCCTATATATATGGCTTGAACTATTTTTCATACTCAATAAAATGCCATTTGAGGGAATTGTATTAAATTTTCATATTCTTAGAGTATTATTAAAACCTTAAAAATGTTCATTACCTTTCCATGGGTTTTAACAAGCCTTCATACACCTGACTCACTATGACTGTAAGTGAGTATTTGCAAAAAAATTGACTACAACTTCATTGATCAATGCATGACCTTGATAGACTGAGATTGAAAGGAAGGGGGTGATTTTAATAACATGAAAATAATGAAACACAACATATCACATTCATCTAAAACCACTACAAGGAAGGAAACCCTCAACAAATTATGAAAGCCTATCTACAATATAGCAATGGTGCTCATACCTACAAGTTAAGATGAATGGACCATAAAATAACCTATAAACATAAAAAAGGATGGAAACCATGAAATTAAGATGCCCACATCTTATGGAATCAATTTCATTAACTATATTGTATAGACAATCTCATATAAGAAGAAAACTTATAATTTATGCGAAATAAAATGTAGAAAGAGACAATCAAATTCTTAATCATGGTTCATAAATAGTATGTAAAAAATCATAGAACTAATACCATGTAATGGAAGCGGACTAACTGTACTAATACCCAACAAGAGAATTTGACCTAAAATCTCTCTTATTGGTCATACCATCAGAAGACATGTTGACCAATTTTATATGTTTAGTGGAGTGATGGAGGAGTAGAATGGTTTTCAACCATTTTAAAGAATTATAAATCTGATAAAGAATTTAAATGAGCTTATTTAATTTTAATATCCATTCCACAAGCTTTCCACATGTTTCACTTTCTTCTATAGATCGTAGAACTACCAAAACATCCTCTTTTCACTTATTTTCTTGATTTCAGTTAGGAACCTACAAGTTTTTAGTTAAATTTGACAATAATAAAAATGCCCTAATGTATTGGATATTGTAAGATATTTTGGAACACTTGGACACGTAGGAAAATTGTACCACCTTCATAAATGGCCCAAATATGACCCTTAAGTGACTTAGGCCTAAAGATGAATATGACTAATGTAAATGAGACATTAAATAACATCAAATAATACCATGAAACACCCTATAGGGCCATAATAGACCCATATACAATTTTTGGACTATAGAGGGTTGACCTATTTTAATTTTTGGTCAAAATAGTCAACATTCTTGGTGATTTCCATGGGTGGTATGGTTGATATGCCCAAGACCAATAGCCTTATCCTATTCATTGGGTTATGGAGTCACTTATGCATACATATTAAATTGAAATTGGATTTAAAATATACCAAAACATAATAAACAACAAGGGAAAGACACAAAACAACACACCACACACTTATCTTTCATGAGCACTTATGGAACACACATGCAAACCAAACAAACTAACTTGAAATAAACACTTCTCCTAGATAAAATGGGAAGTTTAAAACATTTTATACTATATGAAATAAAGGAATGAATGACACATGTTTATTTTTTACACTTGGAATTGATGCCTCCATCTTCTTCATGGTGCTTTCCAACCTCATTGGTGTGATGTTCAATAAAGTCAAAGTAACTATAAAGAGGTTACTTATGGGGATGAAATCTTCTTTAATCTCAACATTTTCAACCTTATCATATGAATTCTCAACTACAACCTTCAATGGTGATTCAATAATACATACCTTTTTAACTTCCATGGTGATCTCAATAAGATAAATTTGATTTTTAACTAAAATATCTTCAAGTTCATCAAGGAGTTGTACATAGTCCACCCAATCTTGGTCATTGTCTTCCATGGAAAACTCTTTCTACACCTTCTCATGTACTTGGCCATCAACTTGGAAAATATCTTCAAGCTCTTGAAAAAGTTTCATTTGTTACTTCCAATCATTCTTATTCTCTTTGTCCTCTATAACCACCACATCTTCAACTTTCTCTTCTTGATTTATGAGGTCATCAAGCTGGTATTGTTTATGATCTAATGCATCTGAGGGTGGTTCAACATCAAGCTAAGGTTTTAAGTGATCTCAAAGGACAACATATTCTACCTTGGTCTCACTTGATTATTTCATGGATATAAACTTCATGACAATGATTTGAGGTTGATCTTGATGTTCTTACTCACTTTGACATTCATGTTCATCAATCACCTTATCCTCATGTTCACACTTCTATGGATAAGAGTTGACTCACTCAACTACTCAAACTCCTGATTTATGGCATGAAAATTCTACCATATATATTCCTCCTCATGACTCTCATGTTTAAGGGTTGTTTCATCATGGAAAATAGGTATGGAGTTTTTTTCAAGTACTTATTCCTTTATGCTTTGACCGTATTTTGTATAGACATCTATAAAAGGATCCTCAACATGTTTCTCTCCATTCAAAAATATTGAATTACATTTGTGTTATCCAAGGAAGGTCCCTATGGTGATTTCCTCTTCATAGATACTCATGACATCCTCTTGACCAACTATGGCTTGAGCTCTTTCCTCTTCATTTGATTCTCATAAGATACACTCTTTTTTAATAAATAGTAAGCTAGGAGGATGGTGGATAGGATCATGAGCTATAGATGAAGTATGAGGTGTGGTGGAGGGCTAATGAATGGATTTATTAAAAAGGATTTATCGATTAAGATCATGGGGAAGTGACAATTCGGGTTGGTTAAAAGGAAAAACACCTACTTAAATAGAACTTTTACCTTGATAATAACCTCCTTAAGGCTCTTCAATAGAAATAGGCTCACTTTTAATCTCTTTGTCTTCCCATATCCTTAGCATTTCTATTGAGCATTAAAGATGATTTTTTTCCAAGTAAAGTTTCCCTTGAATATCACATTGAGTTTCATCTTCAACCATCTCCCATGCACTCATCCATATTTGAAAAAAACTTATTAAACATTCCATGAGATGATTAGGAAGCACATAAAACTCATTATCCCTTGTTACCATATTATATTCACTATCTATCAGATCTGTTATGAGTGCCAAGAAGGATTTGACATGAGATGGAGCTGATGGAGGAGGAGGGGACTGATGGGGATTGAGTCTATTTATATGTTATATTTTAATATTAATGAAATCATATTTTAACTTGTAATATATTTATTTAAAATAAATGGTATAATTAGATTCCTCATGAAAAGACTCATAAGGATCCTCTTGAGGTTGATAGGCATCATGGTATGTTTGTCAAGGGTCATTTGGGGATGATAGAAAGGCATTTTTTAATAGGTTTCTTGGTAGCCTTATTTATAGGGATATCCAAAAACATGATATCCACATGAAGAATAAAAATAATAACCATGGGGTTTCCATATCTCATAGGGTTAGTAGCCATTTTAATAGGATTATTAAGGGTTATAACATGGTTCATAGCAACGTTGATAGGGAGGTCCATAATAGGGGTATTCACCATAGTTATTCATATCAACTTCATAGGTAAAATTAGATATAATAATTGATAAAAAAAATTTAATAAAAAATACTTGAGCTAATTACAATCAAAATATTTCATTCAAAGTAACCATTGGTGTTATCTTTCTTACTTCTAAAAGTTGATTAGAGGAAAGACACACCAAAAATGTTTCCACTCTCTTAGAATTTGGCCCCACCAAGAATGTGATAATTATTATAACCAAATATTTCACTAGGATATTATTAAATCCTCCTCTATATTTTTACATGTGAATACTTATAGGTATGTGGTTTTACCTATAGTAGAAGTAGACCTTTAGGTTTAAGGGCTAGCTCCCTGAATTTAACTTGTAGTGCTTATCACCTACACTAATTATTTGTTTATGGGAAAAGGGATAAAAGTATGCATGAAATAAATATACTCTAATTAGGTGATACACCATAAGTATTTCCATAAGTCCATCATACTTATTTCAATAAGAAACAAGACCTACAACACTAGCTTCAAAGTCCCATAATGCTCTAACATTAGTATTTCAATATGGAGGTAATATGCATGAGGACTATCCAAGGTAAGTGAAACATATATTATTTTTAGACATTAAGGATAATTTTACATTTGAAAATATACCCATACACTTGGAAACACTTCATATGACCTACTATAGTATAACAACATGCATCAAACATGGAAGGATTCAGAGAAAGTAAGTATAGATGACTATCACTTAGCTATTCACTATACATCTCTTCACACACTTTTAAAAGATGATATATGAAATTAAACCATATTTTATTTATTATTAAAATAAAAATTACAACATCAAACCAATAGGGATTTTCCATACATGGTGTGGAATTAGTTTATAAGAGCTACAATGGCTAGTACTTAAAGAATGTGAGAGAGGAGAGAGAAGAATGAAGTATAAGAGTCACTAGAACATGTGTCAAGCTGAGAGAAAGAGTTACATATATAGAGTAATTAATTATGATACATATCATGTGAGGTATACTTGGATAAATGTCCCTCAAAGGCATGAAACTCCTCAAATTTGGTGTAGCACTCTTTAACTTCATATTTGAAAACTACCTTAATCATTTGGCCTTCCATGAGTACTCCATAATAGAATAATATAGATGAAATAATTGAGATAAGAGGGAGGGATTATAAACATGCTGAAACATGCATTGGATGTGTCCCTAATTTTCAATATTTTTTTGGCTACGTGTTCTCACTACCTGGACTCATAATCACCCTTCTTTCACTCATCCTTCACACTTGACACCAAGATGGTCTTTAGTTTTCCAATATAATACATACATAAGGTGATGTGACACTTGTCAAAAGTCCTCATTCCCTTAGATTCATCATGCAGAATTTAAAAGGCCTCCCAATTAAAGTTTTCATCTTCTCATTGGTGATCACTCTTTGTTCACTATGCCAGTTTAGAATGGATAAGATGAAGATGTTAGAAGAGGTACTTTTGAGACTATATAAGGAAATAAATAGACATGGGAGGTTATATTAGGTCCTAATATATCTCCCAAAGTGATTTTCATCTTTTGAAACCTTTTTATACCTACACAATACATAAATATAAAAAAGAAACTAGCTATGTACCCTATTCATATAAATAGGATACAACTCAATATAATGGGAAAGATACCTTGGGAGTCCTATACAATTATAAGATCATTTCCCAATCAAAATATCCCTCCTAGATACCTTTCCTTCTTCATTTCTTCCATTAAGTTAATACCAAGGGTTTTGGAGGGTTTAGAGTAGTTTTGACCTCTAAGGATTATTCATGAAATTGTGATATTCAACCTATGAAAAAAATTTCACAAAAAACTATTTTAATACCATATTCATCATATCCCAATTCTTCAAGTTCCCATGTTAAACATATGTACATGTATGAGCCTTTAAAGTTACCTTCTTGAGTTGTTTCATATATTTTATGTAAGCCTAAGTTGGTCTGAGCCAAGAAATGGATTTTCTATGATCTCTTCTAAAACTTATATGTTATCACACACCATATGGATCCAAATGAATGTGTTCCAATTCCTTTTAGTGCTCATATGAGATTATAAAATAGGTTACACCCCTTTTAGGCATTAGACCTAGACTAAGCCTAATAGACTCAGTCCGTGTTTTTCTCCTCACCACCACCTCTGAGTGGTTGGTCATGTTTTTAAGAGATTAATTATGTTTTTCATGCTTAAAAAATCTCTATAAATCATCCTTTAAGGTTACTATAGTCTTCAACTCACTATCTTATCATAGATTACTAAACCTATAGGGTTTCACCCGTTTGGGAGTGCCCTATATCTAAGATAGAAAAGAGGGAACATCCATTGTTATCTTAGGTGTTTTGAATACACGAGAGGATTTTATATGTATTAGGGATGTTCTATACAAATTTATAGAGTGATACTATATCAAAAACATCTCCAAATATCATGAAACCCTCAAGATAGATTTTGTGTGACTCACTGACTATAGAGTTTTGCATGTTGACTGTAGGTGTATACTATAGACAAATTATTTACCTATTTTTCATGGCTTGATATTCTCATAATTTTTTTAAACATAATTTTAAATATTATTTCTATCATGTGTGGCACCCACTCTTCTCTGCCAACTCAAAGCACACTCTTCCCTACTTGACTAGGTTAGACTGGTTGAATATGTGATTATGTGCTTACTCAAAAAACATGTCTATAGGGTATCACTTAGAACTAAAATTAATGTATTTTGACTTTAGACATATTCAAAGTCACTAAGGTCCTTTTTTAACTATTTGGACTTAGATCTACACCTAGATTTAGTTCTTATTCAAATTGCATAACTCCTTGATAGTGGCTTCATGACCCAGTTATAAGTGATCTCTTTAGCAACAAGGGACCCCTATAGGATATTATGCATAGTTCACTTGATGCTTAGCCATTATTGGGATATTTTATATTCATTAAATAAGTGAAACATACTTAGAGCCTACCTAGAGCATGAAAGTAGAATTTAATCTTCAAGTTATATCATTTTACCTTTATATGAAACTTGTAAGTGCACTTTCGTATCCCAAAATAGGTCCTATAGGTTATCATGTAGGTTAAAACTCTATAATCTCACCTTTACTAATGTGTTATTTAAGCCACCAGTTCATATTCATACATAATAATCCATTTTTATGTAGACCATATCTTCCATTATGTATTATATCATTGTGAGTTCATTTGAAACTCAAACTATTTTAGATAACACTAAAAACTTGCAGAGAAGGATTATCTAGAATGGAGGCTTCATCTACATCTATTATAAGGTCAAACACCCACTATTATTTTTCAAGGTATCACTCCTAGGTGAAGGATACATGATAGATTCATTTGTACTTATCTATACCTTGTACACACTATTCCATGATGCTACCAAAAGTAGTTAGGGATCTATTTTGGAGTTTTTAAGGAAATTGATCCCTGAAACAACTTCTCCAATCTTAAACATGGATTTTAAAGCTTGCCTACCTCTTAATGACCTCAATCATGTTTGTCATGTTATCTCCAACTTCTCTATATATTAAGGAGGATTTACAACATGTTCAAAATCTTCATTCAACACATTCAAGCCTTTGTGAGAGTCACCTATAGGTTTCATTTTAGTTCACAAGGCAGTGAAAATAATTTGTCAACAATGTGCATGGTTATGACCTTAAAACTAGTCTTAGAACTTATTAATATATCCAAATGGATCATATCCACGTTGAATTACTTTAAAAAATTAAAAGTATTCACTTTCACATGATTAACCAAATTGAGGAACTTTTATGTACACATTAATGTTACAGGCCTGTATATATGGCTTGAACTAGTTCTCATACTCAATAAAATGCTATTTGAGAGATTTGGATTAACTTCTCACGTTATATGAGTATTCTCAATACCTCAAAAATATTCATTACCATAGGTTCTATACAATCCTTCATACACCTAACTCACTATGACTGTAAGTGAGTACCTACAGGAAACTTGACTACAACTTCATTGATCGATGCATGACATTGATAGATTGAGACTTAAAGAAAGGGTGTGATTTTAAAAACATGAAAATCATGAAACATATCACATCACATTCATCTAAAACTGCTATAGGGAAGAAAACCTTCTACAAATGGTGAAAATCTATCTACAACATTGTAATAGTGCTCTTACCTGTAACTTAAGATGCTTGGACCATAAAATCACATCTAAACATGAAAAAAAGTATGGAACCCATGAAAATAATATTTACACATCCTATATATGTAATTTCACTAATTGGATTATATGAACAAGATCATACAAGAAGAAAATTGTTAGGGTGTGGGAAACAACATTTAGAAAGAGACAATTAACTTCTTAAGCATGGTTCAGAAAGCACAAGTGACCAATCATAGAAATATTACCATGAAATGGAATTTTAATTATTTTAATAATACCAAAAAATATAATTTTACTTGAAACCTCTCTTATTTTTCATACCATCAAAAAACTTGTTGACTAGTTTTGCATGTCTAGTGGAGCGATGGAGGAATAGAACATTTTTAAACAATTGTTTATAATTATAAATATTATCAAAAATTTAAATTAGTTTAATTAATTTTAAGATACATTAAAAAATATTATCACATGTGCCATTTTCCTCTATAGGATGTACAACTACCAAAACCTCCTCTTTTTCACTTGTTTTATTGATTTTAGTTAGGAACCTATAACTTTTTCGTTATAACTAACAAGATTGACAAGTCCCTAACTGATTTTATGTTTTAAGATATTTTTAAAAACTTTTACACCTATTAAAATCATACCACATTCATAAATGGACCAAATATGACCCTTAAGTCTGAGGTTTAAGGTCTCAAGGTGAAGTCACCATTTAGCAGACAAAGTGAAGTTGTTGTTCTCCCTATAACACAAAATACATAATTTAAAAATTAACTGATTATTTTTAAAAATTTCACAAATTAAAAATATCAAAATTTTTTTTGCTAAAAATTTGGTAAATTTACCAAATTCACAATAGACTACTCCCTAGCAAAGCCATCATTTTCATAGGTCAAAATCACCAATTCCTTTTGTCAAAGTCATTGTTTACCAAAAGAATAAATTTGTAGGTAAAATTCATAATTTTAACTCAAACCCACTAATTTTAATTTAAATCACTAATATGTAGTAGTGAAGTCACTGATATCCTATAAAAACATAGTCACACATATAATGTAAAATCTAGCAAAGTCATTGATTTCTTGAGTTGAAGTCACCGATTAGTAGAAAATAAAAAACATTAGAATTTGAAGGAAAAATTATAAAACTAAGGTTTAATTTGAGTTTTTCTTGGCTCCAAGAAGGTCAAAAAAAAAACTATGATGAGTGTATGGTGCATAGTTCCATTAGGCATGCCATTATGTGTGGAATAAGAATCCAAGAGAAAAGATGCATTAGTCACTTGTTAGTAGAATAAAAAATTTAAAACAAACTTAAGACAAATCATTATAAATCCTATATAATATGGGTATATAGATTAAAAATACAAAACATAAAATAATTAAAAGAACAAGAGACAAATCTCTTTCACCTTTCTTGTAGCTACGAATCACTTTTTGAAATGGTAGTTGGATTATTTGGCTTGTGTCCAAATAAAGTCTCCATAGGTGTTATTAATTTTTGGGAAGAACCCCCCATTTTTACACTATTTTTTTGTTCCTTAAATGTATTGGTATATGAATCTTGTCTTATAAATTTTGCATAATAACTTTAGACAAAAGAGCTTGTTGGAAGTGAGTGTGAGACCTTGCATTTATAGGTTTCAAACTAACCCCAACCAAGGTGTGATTAGGTTTAGGCTAACCTTGGGTTAGAATTTGGAGTCCAAATGTAATAAATAATGTCCTTAGTTATGAATTTATGGAGGCATGGCCCAACATTTATGATATGCAAGGCATTTATGTTGATATTTTATAATTCTTAACTTTGAAGATGATGACATCATCATGACCTCATTTCCCTTTCATATTTGTTGAAGTTTGATTTTTGTATATTAAAAATTCACTAATTCAAAATAGATTATTTAAATAATAATTTAATTTTATTTACTTTTTTAATTGTTCTACTTAGGCTTTTGGTCATTTCAAGAATTTGATTAATTGCCTTGCTTAATTAGTCAAAAATGTTAGTTATCTAGCTCATAACCTGATTGGGGATGAATCCAAGAGTGGTTATCACTTTGTATGGGGTAATATCATAAATATGGATGATTTGACATAATTATAGGCACTTACATCCAATGTTTAGATGAATTTGGGATGTTTAGTGATTTCTAGGCTTAATTTGCATACTTTGGTAGAAACCAGCCTGAAGTTTATTTAAACATAAATGTGCCCAAAAAGGAGTGTCTACACTAGGATTATTAGTTTAATTATAGGAATAGGTCATATATGTGTAAAATAAATGAAAATGGTTAAAAGGCTATGAAATAAGGCATGAGCTAAGTGTGTAAAAAGGGTGGTCATAAGTGCATTATTTTAGTTTAAATGTTAATTTGTGTGTCTATGTTTTCCCACATTTTATTCTATTAATTAATGAAATCAAAATTACTTGAGTAAAAGGAAAAGTGTGTACTAAAACTTACCTATGAATTTTGGTCCTAAATATAGGACACAATGTTGTGTTATGATTCACAAGAACCTAGAATGAAACATGTATGAATCATTCCTTAATTAAGATAAATATCAAGAAATAAAGATAATAAAAATTATATATCTAATAATAAGTAATGAATAATCCTAATTGGGTATTGAATCATTGTTTTTATGATGAAAAATTGGTGACTATATAATCTAGGACCCTTATTCTTAATTAAAGATCTTGTATTGGATTGTACATGTTCCAATCCTCATTGAAAGGTGAGTGTGTTCAAGAATTCGAGGTGTTTTTGACTCCATAATTACATATAAAAAGTGATGAAGTAGTTTTAGAATCCATATATGAGTCCCAATAGTGTGAAATTATTGAGAAAGGTGAACCATCTACTAAAAATGGAATAAGGTTCATTTTCGGTGTAAAACTAGTGAAAAAATGTCACAAAAATATAGTATGATTTGGGTTTGTTGTATACATCATGGATAATGACATGGATTTCCATTCTGTTTGTAATAATAGTGAAAAAATTAATCAAGGATGTAATTATGTGATGCATATATCAAACAAATATGATATATGTTGTATATGGATTTTGATAATGGGTAATAACAACTAAAATTATTAGTAACATGTGTGTTAACCTAGAATAGATGTCGCACATGATGCCCCCAGACTATGAAATTTTGAGATAAACTTAAATATTTTTCTATAAAGTGTTATTGGGTACCTAATTCTAACTATTATTTATTTCTTATGTTTTTTTTATAATTTTTGGGAATGACTATTTTCTACCTATTGGCACAATAATGCATTATTTGGATAGGGTCGTGATGTGACCTTATCTAAATAGAATGATACTATCTAAAATTGTTTTATGTGTGATTTATAAGTATGCTACTTGACCTAATATATAATACTTCTAAAATTATGTCTATTTCATTTTAGGGGCTTAATATCTAAAACAAGTCACTATGTATAACCCTATTTTTAGGTACATTTTGAAGCCTATGGAATAACATAACTAAAAAAATAGGTATGCAAGTGATTTTATGAAAATATGTAAATGAGTAGTAATTATAACATGGATAAGAATGTAATCATCATATGTATACTGGCATAAAAATTGAAATGTAAGATATATGTGAAAATAAGCATGCATAATGGCATTATCTACATAAATGTTAATAATTAATAACACATATAACTAATCCAACTAAGTATGTAAAGCTAAACAATATAACAAATTGAGAGGGATGAATGATATCCATCATGGACTAAAAAGGCTAGAAAAATTCATGATTGACAATTGTAATTAGAAACTTATAAAATTGAACAAATAAATGGCATGGTCATGATGCACACACACACAAAGCACATAATATAAGGCCAAGGAGCCGCATATAATGAACATGTTCAAATGTCACTCAAATCCATAGAAACATACAATGAAGTATTTGAGCAACACATAAGGATATGTTTAAATTTCCATAAGTGAAAACAAAGAATACACATAAGGCATGATGAAATAAAACACATATGAAAAACATGCATGAGTATATGTAATTGGTAAACATAATCCATTTGTAACACTAGAATATTCATTAACATAGCTAATTGGTAAGATATTAACATGTAAGTGATAAATATTGATATATGTTATAAAATGTAAATAATTGAGGTGTGAATAATAAGGGATATCCAAATAAGGATAAAACATATCTAAAATATGTCATGAAAGAGTTTGTTAATATATATACAGGATGGAAGAGGCATATGTCTAGTTTAAATCTAAGAACTATGATATCTTATGCTTATTGGGATAGGACTAGTGGAATAAGACAACAACATAGGGTGATCTTATCTTAATAGGGTGATTTTATTTGTTTGTAGTTTTTAAGTATGAGATAGTGAAATAACCTACAAATTTTTCTAGAAATGGAAACCTATATGCTCTACATTCACTCATGTACACTCATGAATCATATATGATATGAGATGGATATAAATCAATAAAATAAATAATATACAAATTAACTCATGTAAATAAACTAAAATAAGCATGCATATGTCTAAATTTTTGAAGTTTCTAGAATATGTATTTTTTTGTATGTTTACATGTATAAAATGAAAAGGACAAATAGACAGAAGGAAACTAACCAATGAGTCTTATAAGGCACTCCTAATCAATGGAAATTGTGTCAAGTATATGAATGGTAGGATTTCATGAGTGGAAAGGGATATATTATGTGATTAAACTAAGATAAATTTAGAATATGAGTACATATTTCAATTCGTACCATAATTGCCATTGTCGTAGTGATGATCTATGACATACTTTGCTTGTTATTGAGCATGATGAGCTCTCTATATTTTTGGAACCCATAATTAAGTGTATGAATCTTGTGTTAATGACTTATGTGAAATAGCCTTAGCAACCTATAATATTAATCTTGGATGTGTAGGAGTAGAAATGGGCTCTTTATAATCTAGGATTTTTTTTTGTTGAAGTCTCCTCTCAAGGATAAGCCTCTATGGAAGGCTAGATACGTGATTTCAAAATATTTGAGTAGGTTTCACCTTTTTAGGTGGCTCAATTTAGAAATGTTGTATAAGAAACCTATATATTTATGGTATTGGGTATTCATATGGGATACCTAAAACTATAATGACCTCATTATCATATATATACTTTTAACACCTGTGAAATATATAAGGAACTACATGATTTTTCTAAATCCAAGGGCATCCCAATAATATATTGAAGATACCTGTACCAGGTACTACTATAAATCTAGTGACCATATAAGTTAGACCACCCTAAAATGGTAATGTAATCTTATCAATGGATCTCTAAATTTTACCATTGAATCCTCATTTAACCTCAGTCATGGGAATTAAATCTTGATTTGTGTATCCAAAATTATTAAGAAGTGCAATTATGCACATATTCACACTTGAAACTTTATCACCCATGACATTGTAAATCTACTAGTGATAAATGTGAGCTCAAGTGAATAAAGAATGAAAATATGAGTCATCATAAAATATTGCATTATTTGTAATTTTTATGAGTGGCCTAAATGACACTAAAGTGTGGTAGGTACCAATGGTTCCATTCAAAGGATATAGTACCCCTATGTGAGAATGGTAAGAAACTAGTGGAGGGTGTAAATTATATGCATAATTAATTCTTAATGTATCTATTGTATCATTAGTTGTATGCTTAAGAAAATGATCACTAAATATTTTCATTGATTTTATTTCACTTGGTTGTTATTTTGAACTATCTATTGGTGTTCCCACATCAATGATGTTGTCATTTATCTAATCTTTAATATTGTGTGTTAACCTGATATATATATGTATATATATATATATATATATATATATTAGTAGTGTGTCTAGATGTCCTATGATAATCATACAATTAATTATAATAAAAACCTTTTAGAAGAATCTCATTCACATCAACCTCTTTAATGGGAGGGATATATATGATATTGCATTCTAATAGTTTTTTAACTAACTTATATGGAGCTTCTAATAGGTTGGTAGACTATATCCATAGAGGATATGATAAGACAATGCATGGATTGGGATCAAAAAATACATGTACTATTTACTTTTGATAATAATAATTATTAATTGGCCTCACCTTGTATGGTGGCTTACTTGAACTCTTTGTAAAGGAATCTATATTGGATGCATTCTTAAGATTATTCATTTCCAATAATTTGACTTCGCTTTATTTTACTATGTGGCATAAATATATGAATGAGAGAGATTTATTAAACATAATGGAACCATGTAAGGGTGGAAGCATTTTTTTTGAATATATCCTCTAATTATATATCTTCTATAGGACTAATCATTTTTTATAACATAGTCTTATACCTTAAGACATATTATACGATAGTTTAATTATATTTTATGAGTTGAGTAACCTGATTATATGAAATATTATCACTGATATTGATTGAAAAATGTGCTATAAACATATCATTCAATGGATTGAATGCATGCATTTATTTATGAGTATTTATAAAACCATCATAGATCATATTATTTTAGATTCTCTCAGAATAACTTAGTTAATAATTTATCATTGGACACATAGTCTGAGCATGTTACATGGAATGATATTAGATGTTGTTCAGGGTCACCCTTTCCATCCTATAGTGTAGGTTTGGGTGCCAAAAAACCTATAGGTAGATGATATACTTCTATATGTTATGATAATGGAGTCAAAAATAAAGTGTGATAATCTAGTGAATGATTTGGATTTAAATCACCTTGCTCCAAATGTAACACCTTATTTTATAGAGATTGAATCTCATGCATAAGATATTTTACACTAGGAGAAAAAAATGTATTCTAACCAAAAGTGGTTTTCCAAATGATTGAATAATAATTGTAATATTAATCTATTGAAAACCGTAGGTTGAACCCATAGTAAATGGTCATACAAAAGTTACATCTATGGGATTATAAGTCTAAAGTGAGGGTTCAAACTTGAAATTTTTATGTCTAAATGTACTAACAATATGGTATGATAGTTGAGAGGTTGGTCATATATTATTTATTGAAAAATCTTAGTGACCACCACTTTGTTAAACTCTAGTTATTTATCACCTATAGGTTGGAGTACATTTTGGTCTTCATCTTGAGGACCAAGGTTATCTTTATCATATTTCTCATGCTTTGAAGTAGTCATTGACCTCATGCTCATATAAAGGTTTTGATATATATATATATATATATATATATATATATATATATATATATATATATATATATATATATATATATATATATATATATATATATTTTGTTCTTATCCATGTTATGTAATTTAGTAAAAGGAATATGAGTATGCTCAATTGGAATAGCATTGAATCTAACACTTATAAATATGTAGAGATAGTTTTTTTTAGAGTGTATAAAATATGAATTGAAAACTATTGATGTGGGTCTTGTGCACATCCCTGGATGTAATGAGGTAGCCTCTATCATTTTAGGATCTCAATGGATATGAACTCCACTCTAGGGCATGAGTTGAAAGTATGGGTTAAATAACTTAGTGGTGGAATAATAGGCTAAGTATGCATATCATTAATTGGGTTTGCTTGTAGTGAAATGAATCCTAATAAATAAATCAAAACCTAAGTGAGTTGGAAAAATGGATGGAATCTATTATAGAGTGGGCAGTGTTGATATTTTTGTGCTAAAAACCTCAAAACACCCTATGCCTTAGAGGATACATATTAAATTTTTTGAATAAAAGGCCTAAGTATCCTTTTTCAAGACCCAAGTGAAAATTAGAGATTTATGTGCACTTTAAAAAATTTCAAAGTTACAAAATGCACTTATATCTCCACTTTCCCACTTATTGAGTCCCAAGCAGAGATTAGAATTCACATTACACTTTGCAACTTTACAAAGTTTCAAAGTGTGATATGGACTCTGCTTACCACTTTTCATTAAGACCTAAGAAAGAACCAAAAATCCCACTACACTTTGTAACTTTGTAAAGTTGAAAAGTGTAATATTAATTCCTCTCCATGATTCCTAAACATATCAACCTCTAAAACCCCTTAGCATCATGTGGGAAATGGAAAAATATAAACATATTACAAGTTAAAACCTTTAAAGGTGACTCTAGAAACCTAAATTCCTACTTATTAACCCATCTACGACCATTATTGGCATGCATGACATTAATTAAGGGTTTTGATATATATTTTAGGTTTTTAAGTCATTTTTAAACATTGCAAACTAGAGATCCATTGTCAAGCAATGCCAAAACTGGAGCCCATTCACCTCCAAGATGAGTGACACCATGAACCAGAGCTCTATTTGTAACAAATACACACTAGATCCATCACTTGCGAAACCCTAAATGTGCATACCTAGTATTCTCCTAGGTCACCTATGTTTTCCTTAAGTCTACTCTATTATTTTATATAAATTTTAAGTGTTTTCCCTTTCCATATGTAGTGTTTTTCTCTAAAATTATTAAAATAATTATCGTTGACCTTATATTATTCACAAGTTTTCAATTTTTTACATTCACATGTTAAAATTTGTCTAGACTCTTGTTAAAATTACCTTAGGTTTTTTTAAAAGATTGTCTTCTCAACTAGAACCTCTATCAAGACTACCAAAGACCCTGACCAGGATATAATTCAAAGATGAGTTAGACGACATCATTGTAATTTTATAAAGAGTTATAGGAAGATAGAATGCAAAGAAATACCAATATTAGATGTACCAATATATCTGGTTAATCTAAAAAAATAAGTAATACATTTATTGGGCTCAATTAATCAATGACTCCATTAATAGAAAGTTGGTAGAGTTTCAAACTACTAGAAAATTCTATATTACCTCCTACCTCATCTATGCTTTGGTAAAAGGGAGGGTATTCTTAGGGTTAAACACGATGTTAGGTTAGGTTAACAAAGTTTATAATTACTATCCTAATGTCACTTTTGATGGAAGTAATCAATAATTTAGGAGAGTTAATGATGCCTTTATCTACTACATCACAATTATGTTCAAACAAGAACTAGGGAAGACAAGGTTTTTTAATGTTATAGCAATAAAAATTATAAATTAGAGATCATAATTCATTTAGTTACTCACATTTTCCTATATTAGAGTTGGTGGTTTTAGTGGGTGTACTTACATCCTTCCTAGATATGTCAGTGATAAGTGGGTCCTAATGGAATTTGTAAGACAACTAGTGGAAACCCAAAAGTTCTTATCAAGCAAGAATAAAATAGGCATACACTTCCCTATCAGTATAAGGAGAAACACATTCCCTTCATTATCTAAAGACAAATGTGTAATGATAGAAATGACAAAGATGACTTTAAGAATCCTTGAGGCTATGCCCCTTTATGATGTTAGAATTTTTTTTGCTAGTTTATTGGGTTCCTCATTTACTCATATTTCCTTTTATGAATATTATTAGGAGGACATGCAAGAAGAGTAAGAGGTTAGGTTGAGGGATTATTCTAGGATGAACCTAGAATACATTAGGAACTATGACATGGCACAAGTTATAGATGAGTTGAAAGATGAGGAACAATTAATGGATAAGGTTTATTATGATAATAATATCTACCTTCAACCCCTTATAGGTGGTTTACACCTAAATCCTTCTCTTTACTATACAATACTACCCAAATCATCAATAGGACTTTAAACTAGTTAATAAGTAAGGGGTAAAGATAACAAAAGAGAGATTCAACATAATGGACAAGTTCGCAAAAGATAAAGGGGTAGCGATAGAAGTAACAAAGGGTTCCAATAGTGGGACCCAAGTAGATCAAGTAGTGAGACCAGTCATCTCACATAAAGGGAAAAAAAAGTGAGGCTAAAAGGGCCACTTACAACACCTAAGTTACAATAACCCAACCAATAGATCAAGAACTACCAATTGTTATAGGGGGTTCAACTACTATAATCCCTCCTCTTGTTTCTACTATCCAACTTATGCAAGTAATTACTCCCTCTTCTAACCCACTAGTACAAGTGATCCACTTGGTAGTGAACCAATCGATGGAGTTGGTTATCCTAGCTCCATCCTCACCTCCTTCTTCCATAATCACTTCCACCTTATCACCTATATCTACTACTACCCCATTGATCACCAATACCACCTAGCAATACATGGTTGTTGACTCAGTTATTTTGACTATAGTCCCACTATCCACCATAACCACTGGGTCAACAATAATTCCATATTTATCTTCCATCACACTACCCACTATTTCTACTCTAGCCATTCCAGCCACACTATTAGATTATTTTATTTCCTTGGAAACCATTATTCGATAAGTTCCCTTGTTACCTCCACACATGGCTACCTCTCTACCTATATCACTCTCAACTTCCACAACCCTTGGAAGCACATCCACTCAACCCATACAAGTATATTTTCCTTTTTCCGCTCTCAATTCTACCAAAACACCCACTAAAGAGGTGGAAATAGAGAAGCCCACTGACATAACTATGACTATTCAACCCACCAATGAGGTAGAGACAGTCAATTCATCAATTGAAGACTCAGTAGAAATGTTAGTGGTAGATACATCACTTGTTATAGTAACTACCAGTGTGGAAGCTTTAGTCATGGATTTATAGGTAATAATGGCCATTGGGAATAGAGAGGATTAATTAGTAACCACTCCTAGTTATCTTGTACAATTAGTGTTTAAGAAGAGGAATCAAATGATATCTACTAACACACTAGATTTTGATCTATTGGAAGCATCTAAATGACCAAATAGAGGTCCCAATACTATTTATATAGTTTCTTATGATGAAATAGGGGAGAAGCATGCAAAGATAGTAGTTACCCTACCTAAAAAATAGAAAGGATATTTAGTGATGGGGGATTATCAATTATCCAAGGTATACCTTGGTCATCCAACAAGAGAAGGACTGAAACATATGTCCAAACAAGCATAAGTTCTCTCTTTGAGAAAATGGATAGTGACAAGGTCACCAAGGATGAGTTGAAGAACAAGGTAGAGTAGTTGATGACTTCCTTAAGGAAGTTCATAGACCAACATGTCCACTTGAACCAACCTAGCCAACTCAATTTCCCCCTCAGTTCCTTGATAAGAATACATTTGATACAATGACAAATATTAGCACAATGGGTAGATCTATAAATAACTAGGATGAAGAATTAGTCACAAAAGGGAATAGGGTGATAGGGTTAGTAATAATTATTAAAAAACATTTAAGGATTACCTTGAAACTCTTAAATTATAAATAAATAAATAAATATGAGGAAGAATTTGAAAGTCTAAAGCTCTACTCTCTCAAGTTTCAAGCCATTAACCAAATAGAGAGCGATATCCTCATGTCTAAAAAGATACTCAAAAATACTTTGGATAATGATGAGCTAGAGAGGGTAGCCAAGTTTATAGTTAGAACAATAAATGAAAGTATATATAAGGCCAAAATCACAAGTGACAAGACCATTGATGTAATATACGACATCAAAGATTCAATTTGTAAACTATCATATGAGACAGTGTTAGAATACTTAATTTTAAGTGGGTTTACTATCCCTTAGACTTGGTAAAATAATTAAATAATGATATATTATTTATTAACATGAGGTTAAAAAACTTATGAAAATAAATAATAAAGTTATGTTTATTTAATAATTACCAAATTTAATTAAATAGGTTATTGGGATAGATGGACATGTTATTTCACAATGGTCACCTCCCTTCTTGAATATTATAAATATAATATTATCTCTATTGTAAATTCATTCCAACTCAATATATTTTTAGGTGAAAAAGGTTTTTGGTAAGTCCATTTTGTGAAGAAGTGAGATTGAGAAGATTTTATGTATTGAGGGAATAGTTTTAACATTGAATAATCATTGTGGGTTTTTTACATTCATTGTAGGTTTTCCCACTATAAATTTTTATGTCATGTGATATAGTTATGTAATGTGTCTTCGATCTTATTATCTCATCTATATATATTTAAATATTTTACATATATATATTATATTTTAGTAATTTTATCATGGTACAAGAGCCTATATTGAGTTGATTCAGTGGCAAGGTGGATTGAAAGAGTTTTGTGATATACCTACAAGATTCTTAGCCAAGCTAATTTTTTCTAGACATATGAAGGAAAGATAAAACTATAGTATGGCCTTGAAGGAAACTCACTTAAATTGAAAACTTCTATTATCCCTCTATATCATTGTTTGTGACAAAAAAAGCTTTAATCTAGTACTCAAACCTCTGTTAAAATAACTTAAGATCAAATATACACATAAAATTAGCATGTACATTAGTTTTAAAACACATTGTATGGCTCTATAGTATTTTTGGATCCTATAAAAATCAATAAAATTAGTTTTATATCTTTTAAGGCCCATCTCTAGTGTTTTAAACCTCGAAAAACACTAGTAATTACAACTCAAACTACCTGTAGACCTTGTGAAGGCTTATTAAAGCCCCTAAATTTTTTTATATTAACATGGAATGCATTTGTATGACTATAACAACCACAAAAATATGGAAGTGGATCTTTTTTTCTATAAAATTAGATTTCGAAGCTTCTATATGCTTCATTGCAAGGATTCAAGAAGGTTTGAAAAAATTCAAGCCCTATGGTGGTTTATATATTTCTCTATGAATACTCAAGGCTCCTCCCCTACGCCATGTTCAACTATATGAAGACATTAAAGTAAGTAATTATTTTTTGAAATATTTAAAAAGTATTTGATTTTATTAAAAATTCAATTTTCCATGCAAACCACCTGGGTCCCACATTGGAAAATAATTGTTTTAATCTAAAAAGTTAAAAAAAAAAAGTAATTTTCATTTACTTTTAAAATTATATATATATATATATATATATAATTTTAAAAATTAGATATAAGAATGTTCAAATATATATTAGTGCATGCATATTTTTAATTAGGTTCCTAAAAGGGTTGGTAGTTTTTTTTGCTAAAAACTTGTAACTAAGGAGGTTCTAAGTTTAAAAACCCCTAAATTTATTTTTTTTGTACTTGGTCGAATAATTTTTTTAATTTAACTTAATTTGAATTCTATTTTTGGGTCTATGTACCAACTTTTCATGTATTTAAAACTTTATTTGACTTGTCAACCTTTGTTTGATTTTTGACCTATTGAATATTTTGACAAGCATAGTCATGTAACTAGTCGATCTATAGGTTTTGGAACCTTACAAAAAAAAATACATGGTAAATTTTGTGTTTTGAAATATAATATTATAGTTTTTACAACTTTTTAAATAATATTGTTTAGGTGATCATTTTGAGTGCAACTCTTTCGATGCCTAGTCTTGTGCAATTCTAAATTAGCTTTTTACATTATTTGGTAATTAAATTATGTAATTAAATAATATTTTCACTTATGATTTACTTTGTTTTATAATCAAATTATAAAAACTCATTAAAAAGGGTATTTTTATTGAAATTATTCTTACATTAGTATATTTTTATGACACTTGTGATACCCTATTTTGTCACAATCTTTTGCAATTTTTTTACTTTTTATAGCATTAAATTGAATAATTATCATGTGTTTGCACTTTAAAATGTATTTTACTATAAAATTAAGTTAAAATTCACACTAAAAGGTTTCATTTTAAGCATTTTTTATTGTCTTATTTAAAGAGAGGCTATGGCTTCACCTCATTTTACTTAGATAAATCTTAAATGCTTAATGGAAATAACTATAATATATATAAAAATTGTGTTAAAGTTGAATTTCTATCCCAAAATTTGTGGAATATTTTTTGTTGAGACTGAAAAAAACCCTTCTAGATGACATGTGATCCCTAAGCTTACCAATGTGTTTCAATATAAATCATAGGAAGCTATGTCCATTATCTTATAGAGTGTTAAGGATTAATTCCTTCTCCACATTGGTAATTAGGAGCCTCCTAGAGACTCTTGGAAACTCTTTGAATCTATACATGAGAGCATTCATCTCATTAAGATTATTAAATTGATTCTTGAATTGCTAACTACACATATGAAAGGTAATAAAAAAGTTGTGAATTTTATTGCTAAAATTAAAAACATTAAAGATCAGTTAGATAGATGTAACTGTAATTTGATTCAGGATCAATTAATTTATTTTATCATTTAGTTAAATATTCATGAAAAGTTCAAAAAATTTATTTCAAGTTCAAATTCTAAGTATCAAATTGAGCAATATATCCCCGACCTTACCAACTTGTCTGCTCTCTTGGTTCAAGAAGAGAAAGTTATGACCATTTTTTATTCTAAAGAGAATGACACTCAAGCACTTCTCACCTTAAATAATGTTTATGATAACACTAAAAACTAAAAATCTAACCCTGATTTTGTTAAAGGCAAATACAAGAATAAGAAATACAGTAATAAGAATCATACACCTAGGTTTAATGGAAATTATAATTTATGTGGTAAATTTGTTCATAGGAGGGAAAATTGTTATAAAAATAAGGATAGGAATAACAACAATTTTTTAAAAATAACAAAGGGAAGAAATCTAATGAAAACAAGTAAAATAATCAAAACCCTAATCAAAACAACAATCAAGATTCAAATGTTATTGCTTTATATGCTACTTTATTTGTTTCAAATGAAAATGAGTGTATTTTAGATAGTGGTGCATCACACCATATGACATTATTATATGATATTTTAAATGATTATAGATATATATCTAGAAAAATTTACTTAGGAGATAATTTTATTTTATAAGTAACTAAACAAAGAAAAGGAATCTTTTCAAATGTTACTATAAATGATGGTTTTTATGTACCGAACCTTAAAAAGATTTTTCTATATTATTCTTGACTTACAGATGATAATTTAATTGTAACATTACTTAAATATATATAGTCCATTATAAATCAATATGGTTCCTTGATTGTTGAAGTTGTTCAAAATAATAGTTTATATATCTTTTCTCCTTCTTCTGCATGTTTTCTTTCATCGTATAGTAAGAATGAATCTCAATTATCACATAAAAGAGTAGGATGTGTTAATTTTTATAAATTTACATGATATGTCTAAAAATAATCTTGTTGTTAGACTTCCTTCTTTTCCATTTCATCATGACACTTGTGAAGTTTGCTTATGTGGTTAGTGTGAACATAAGATTACAATAAGGGGAGACTAGTATTGTGTTAGTATATGAAATCAAAATCAAAATAACAAAGTAATAACTAGCACCTTAATCCTATTTCAATGGGGGAGCTTAGTTAAAAAGACTAGAATAGAAAACACAACTAAAATGTAAAAAAAAAAAACCTTCTTTCACCTTCCTTGGATGCTCTAAATATTTTTTTGAGGTGGCTTGCTTAGTTTGTGCTCATGAAGTCTACACCAATGAAGTGTGGCTACCTCCAACTCTCCTTGGCACCATGTTTGGCCTTGGTTTGGCTTGACTTGGATCAATAATTTTATATTATAATACTAATTTTAATGGATTTTGTAATTATTTGTGCATTATGACTTTGAATTAAAAGATTTTAAAATTCAATAAGCAAGGCCTCCTATTTATAGATTTTTGGAATGGTTTAGAATCAACCTGAACCATTTATCCCAAGATGAAGATGTGTGGCTAAAAATTAATTCATTATGTAATTAAAATTAATAAATAAGATCATCAATATTTATGATATAGGGGCATTAAATAGGAATGGGGGGTCTTAATGAGGCATGGGAGGTATTAATTCAAATATTTGTGGCATTTATGGCTTGTGGATGCCACTCCATAGGATGATATCATTTGATGATGTAGTTAATGACAATCAATTTTTAAAAAAGATTTATTCAAAAATTTCCATGGAAAATTAACTTAAGATTTTTATTTGGTTTAATTATCCTTAAACATGATTAGTCAACTTTGATGCAAACCTTGGCAATTTATGCACAAATTAATCAAATTGGTCAAAATGTCATATTATTAGCTCAAAATTTGACTGGATTAGAATTGGAAGTTGATGTTAGATGCATTGGAATAGTTATACCATTTAGTATGTTGTCAATGTAAAATAAAAAGGCATGTGTCTCGTATAATAAATTTGATATAAAAGAGCAATCCAGAACACCTAGGTGCAAAATTAGCATTTTAACTCAAAATGATTTAATCAAAGTTAGCTACTTCATAAATTGCATTATCTCATTTGATGATACTCTGGCCAAAATTAGCACTTGAATATATCAATTTCAACTCATTTAATGTGTTTTAGTATTTTTAGGCCAAATTGTGTATTTTGGTAGAAATTGGTCAAGAACTTGATTGATGGTTATCGATGGCCAATTTTAGCTGTCTATAGTTTACCCCTCTTTAGGAAGATGTTGTAAATCATAGGCAAAGAAATGTATTTTCTAATAATGAGAGATGTCCTATATTCCAAAAATAAGATGATGATTGAAGAAAAACCTCTAAAGAGTGTTTGGGAAGCTTATGATGATGCCCCCTCAAGGGAGTGGCCATCACATTTGTTGATGGATGGTCCCTCAAAAAAGAAGAAAGAAAAAGGTGGAATTAACCCATGGTTGAGATTAATCCAAATGAGAAAATTCTTGCATGCATTCATTTTAAAATGATATTGATTTGTCCAAAGGTGGTTATAATTAAGCATAAAAGTTAAAATAATGATTTACCCATAAGCAATTATAATCATTAAGGGGACCTAGATTTTTTTATAAAGATGATTATGCCCTAGTTAAGGCTAATTAACAAGCATAACTCAAGGATTTAGCCTAGAATATATGTTAAATATGAGTAGGCATAAAGTGATGAAACAAATGAATAGAACAATAAGATTGTTAAATAGAAATGATTTAGTTGTACTTACCAATGATGAGATCCTCATCCTTATTAACCATAATACAAATAGAATGGTTAATGGGTTTATTTGATTAAGGGTGGGAGGATTTTCTAAGGTTATAAGGAGAAAATAATGCACCAATGATAAAAAACCATGATGAAAATGTTGACATATGAATATGGATGGATTCAAGTATAGGTACATGCAAGGAATCACCTAATGAATGCACATAGGATAAATCAAGGCAACAGTGTTGAAAGAAAACAAATAAGCAAGAAAATAAACAAACAAATATAAAGTTCATAAAAAACAAAATTTAAATTAAAAAAACAAATATAAATCTTGAAAATAAAATAAAAATAAAGCATCCTAATAATGACCATGCCCTAGTAAGGCAAATCGAGGATAACTGACTAGGCTTAGATAGGGAATTTTTTTTAAGATTTCAAAATATTTAAATATTTTTGGGATTTTGAGGTATCTTAACTTGTAAGAGAATGATAATATACCTACTTGCAAAATGGTGAGAGTGTGTCTTAGGGGGACTGAGGTGACCTCAACATGAATTAAACATGACCTACATAGTCTTAAAATGACCTCAAGTCATAGTAATCTCATCCATAAAAAAACGCAAGGAAAAACCAACTAGGTCCCAACAAGTTCTCAAATCTGGCAAATGGCAGGTCAAATGAAAATAATGATGGCAAGGTGATATGGTCATGCATGATAAATAAATGTTCCTCTAGTTTACCCATAGGCAGTTATAACTAGGATATAATGGATAAGATCAATGGTACTAATTTTTCCATAGCTAGTTATAATTAGTAGCAAGACTAGTGAAATATTGATTTGCCCATAAGTGGTTATAATCAGGATCCCATAAACCAACTTTGATATAAGATGGAAAATAAAAGATATCTTGCCAGATCAACTATCACACTAATTTCATAGAGTGTCATTGAAACATAGATGTGATTGATTATTTAAACTAGATTAGAATCCCCTTATGAAAAGTGTGAGAAGAATTAAAGGAATCAAGATCAAAATAGGATTAGGTAGGAGGACTAAAAATAACCTTTGGTCTAGATAGGAATGGAATGATCCTGCTCTAGAATAATGATGGGTTTTGATAAATTAGATAAAATGGTAGGAGGGTTACCTCCAAGTGGTAAGGTGACTGACTGGGATATGTGATAGTGACAAAAGGAATATGGAAAATGAAATGATATGGTACATGTTTTTGGCCTAGGTGATTGTTGGTTTTTGATGTGTTTGGCTTGGCTATGGTAAATATCATATGATCTTATTGTTCTTATTAAAATAGAGTTACACATCCTAATCAATAAATGATATAAATAGAATACTTGATCATGTTAATTATTATCCCACACATCATTTGAATAGCTACTTTGTCAAGAACTAGCTACAGATTTAGATGTCAAGAATGTTGTTGTACTCTTCCTTGGTCATTGATTATAATTCCTTAAAGCATCAAGACAAGGTATATTTATAGCCTCTGTAAGGGAAAGTATGGCCTAAGATGGTAAATAGGGATTAATAATGGATGGTAGGTTTGATCATGAAATAGAATGGTGAAGGACAATAGAATGTGTAGTGGTTGGGAAATAAATGAAGATCAAAACTTTTAGTCACATGTAATGTTATCAATGTTGGATTTAACATAACTTTGGTTGTGGTGGGGTCAAATACCTTTGAATATTCTCTTGATAAGACCACTAGATTCTTTTGTTGTTTGATCTTGAGAGTAGATACCATTTGATTAGATTGTAAGCTATTTTAATTTGATCTTTGATATTATCTTCATCAAGTACAGAAGGAATTTTATGCTCAACTATTAATACCTTGATGAGGTTTGCACCAATGAAGTTGTCTTGATTTTTCCATAATGCCTTTGATAATTTTTCACTAAGGAACAGTGAATTTTGAATTTAATTATCTTCTATCACTTTTGAAAAAGATTCACTAATAGATGTTGAGTTTGAACTTTGTTTGTCCCCTAGTGCCTCTAAAAATGTTTCATTAGGAGAGTGTTCTTCTGCTATATGAATGTGGTCTTGGCCTTCTTGATCTTCTTCAACTACTATGTCTCCATTGATGTAGTTCAATAAAGTGTGATTCTATTGGTCTAAATCAACACTTATGGGAGATGTAATGCTAATAATATGGATATTCTGGTTTATGGTAATAGCCTATGGAATGGTAATGGAATGGGGAGAGGATGCATAATCCTCGTAGAAGATACTAAGATAAATTGTGTCAAAGTTGAAGTACTCATCCTCAAAAACTATAGAATGGTCATAAATATATTCAAATTGATTTTTGAGGTATGCATAGCTAATATTGTAACAATCATAAATATATTTTATTTCTAAATCTGATTCTAACTCAAGGGATTCTAAATCTAATATTGAGACTGATGTTGATTCTAATTTTGATGCTAAATCAATTTTGTTCCAAGAATATAAGCTGAATCTAACTCTAATTCTTCATCTAATGGGTATTCTATTATAATGATGTCTTATTGAATGTTTGGTATTAGACAAATAATGGCTTGTGATTGCATAATGGGCTCCAAAAAAATTGGTTTATCAAAGTGAGACTCCTCCATAATGGGAAAAAGGTCAAGAGACAACTCCTTAGAGACTAGCTTGTCAATAGGATTCTTTTGAAAAATAGGCATATGGTCGAGGTAATTATTTTTTGAAAGGTGGTTATAATCATTAAAAAGTGACTCAAAAAATATTGGATCAATAAAGTGAGACTCCTCAACAACTGGCATTGGATTGAAAGGTGATTCATCATAGGTTGACTGATTATAAATGGTTGGTTCAAAAAAAAAATCTCAAATTGGTTAGTTTTCTTGGCCTTAGTTTTTAATGAGTTGGAAAACACTAGTTTTCAACATAGCTTGGTCTTCAAATGATTGGCTTGGTTGAGGCTTTGATGGGATTGGTACTAGATGAGGAATGTCCTATGGTTGGATAATGGTAGGGAATTAGAGAGCATGATTTCTCACATGAGCCAAAGGATGTATTATTGAAATAGTAATGATAGGGAGGTGCAAAGCTTGGTTGCTTGCATAAGCTAAAGGATGAGGTCCTATAATGATGAAAGGTCATTATGAAGCTTGATTTCCTATACAAGCCAAAACATATAATTCCTCCTCATAAACCATATCATCCCAATTTTGAGTTAGATCATAACCTAGTTCTTGAATACGTTATGTGTACTAATTATTGTAAAGAGGGTATGGATCTGTATCCCAATCAACATTATCTATAGTTGGGTCTTCAAAGTCTTCCTCATAAACCATATCATCCCAATTGGTAATTTTATTTGGATTTTGTATATTTTGAATATTTTCCCCATATGGAGTATTGTAGGGAAAATTTAAAAAAAAATTAGAAAATCTTTCTCTATAGGGGTTCCTAGTGGAATTTTGTACCATTTGTGAATATAGGATTGCAATAAGGGGAGATTAGTATTGTGTTAGTGTATGAAATCAAAATCAAAATAACACACTAATAGCTAACACCTTAAGCCTATCTCAATGGGGGAGCTTAGTTACCAACATTAGAATTGAAAAAATAACTAAAATTCAAAAGAAACCTTCTTTCACCTTCCTTGGATGCTCTAAATAGTTTGTTGAAGTGTCTTACTTAGTTTTTGCTCATGAAGTCTGCATCAATGAAGTGTGACTACCTCCATCTCTCTTTCGCACCATGTTTGGATTTAGTTTGGATTGGCTTGGATCAATAATTTGACATTATAACATTAATTTCAATGTCTTTTTAAATTATTTGTGCATTATAAATTTACATTAAAAGAGCTTAAAATTCAATAGACAAGGCCTCCTATTTATAGATTTTTGGAATGGTTTAAATCAACTTAAACCATCCATCCCAAGATGAATATATATGGCTAAGAATTAATTAAATTAAATAATTAAAATTCATAAATAGGCTCATCAATATCTGGGATAGAGGGGAATTAACTAGGCATTGAAGGTCTTAATGAGGCATGAGAGGCATTAATTCATATATTTGTGGCATTTATGGCTTGTGGATGCCACCCCATAGGATGATGTCATTTGATGATGTATTTAATGACAATAAATTTATAAAAAATATTTATTCAACAAGTTTCATTTAAAATTAACTTAAGCTCTTGATTTGGTTTAATTAGCCTTAAACATGATTAGTCAACTTTGATGCAAATCTTGGCAATTTTTGCACAAATTAATCAAATTGATCAAAATGTCATATTATTGGCTTGAAATTTTACTAGATTGAAATTAAAATTCAATTTTAGATGAATTAGAACCATTATCCCATTTAGGATATTATCAATGCAAAATAATAAAAGCATGTGTCTTGTATGAAAAATTTGATATAAAAGAGCAATCCAGAGCACCCAAGTGCAAAATTGGCATTTTAACTCAAAATGATTTGATCAAAGTTAGTTAATTAATAAATTTCATTGTCTTATTTTATGATACTATGGATAAAATAGGCACTTAAATATATCAATTTTAACTCATTTAATGTGTTTTAGTGTTTTTAGACCAAATTATGCATTTTGGTAGAAATTAGTCAAAAATCTAATTGATGGTTATCGATGGTCAGTTTTAGGTGTTTAAATTTTTTTATGTGGCCATTATATCATAATTTTGATTTTATGTTACTCCATATTAAGTGTAGATAGACATATCCACATAAATGATGAAAGAAAACTATGTCCAAAGGACAAATGGTTCAAACTTGGTCTAACTTGGTCAAAGGTGAAGATGTATCTCTAAATACTGATTTTAAAATGGATTTGTATCTCTAGAATAGTTTTTTTTTTTTTTTTTTTGAATTTTTCATAAGATATTCTAACATCAAATTTCATAAAAACAAATGGTCAAGCATATGAATAAAAACTGACATGTCAAAGGTCTAGGTCAAAGTGTTCCAAACAAGGTCTAAACTAGGAAAGAGAAAAGATTCGCTAGGTATTTTTTCAAAAAATGAAGTTAAAATCTAAGATAAAAGAGGTTGTGCTAGGACTTTTGGCCAAACACCATTAAAATCTAGACTTGAAACAAAGGCATGATGTGATTTGATTTAATCTAAAAAGTTTGGAAATAACTTTGACATAGACTCAACACATGAAATCAAACATAAACATGATTAGTTGGCATAAGGAAAAAGTCATTTGGAGAAAGGTTTTGTTCTCCCAAATAAAGGCACAAATAATGATGAGGATAGGCATTGAACAAACAAACCATCGATAGTTTTCAAATTTGGGTAATTGATTAACTAAAGTTATACAACCCAAAATAAAAATATCTATGTATAAGCCCCATGAATTGAGGCCTAAATAGAAATCAATTAATGTTTGAATCCAAAATCTGACAAAGTTAATTAAAAACTCAACATTGAACACTAATATTTGACAAAATAATCTAGACAAGATTAGACAACATGATGAAGCATAAACAAGGTCCAAATGCCTGATGTGACATGGTTTGAAACAAATGGTTTTTAGTGTAATGGTAAATAAGTCTTGAAACAAATTAAGCATTCTAATAGTTTAAACATTCTTGAATGATGTGATCAATGTTATGTTTCAAAAGATCAATGGCAAAAATAGTTTGACATGTTTTGGGTAACATAATGCTACCCCCCTCAAACAAGTAACACACACACAAACATATTTAACAAAAATTTCAATGCACAAGTGCGGTGTAAAATGGATAGCATAATGTCTCTTTAGATAAATGAGTGATGTATAAAAAAACTAGTTTTGACATGGTTGACAAACAAACATATTAGTTTTAGTCTTAAAATACTAAGTAAAAAAATAACAAAATACAAGCAAATCATCCAAATTCTTATTACGGGCGTGAAAAAGTGGGGTTCACTAAAACTAATTATTTTTCAATCATTTCTAGATGGGTCCCATGTGAACTAACTTTAACATTAAAAAAAATAAGAAACACTTTAATTGGGTGCCTATGTCACTTGGATTGTTATAAAAATGTCTTATTCTTTTTGCAACCACTACATCCATCGCTTGCTCAGTGTAGTGCAATGTCTAAAGTGCAGATACATCTTGTGTACAACTCTAACACTATAATATGTTTTAATCACTCAAACATCTGATCCTAATGGGAGTGATAAGTTAGTTTTGGGAGATGAAACCTTGGGTCAAAGTTTCCCTAAAGAACTTGTGGGAGTTAATGAAGTCCCCCTTGTAAGCTAAGTTTGCATAAAAATAAATAACTTAATAGAAAGACTTTAGGGTCATTTCAAGATCTCCTAAACCATTACAAGTTTTTGAGGAGTGCTTTAGATGACAATATTTCTATGCCTTGGACTAGGATTAAATTATGATGAGATGGCACTTTTGATCCCAAAAGTTCCCAAAAGGGGACAAATGGGAGAGAATACATAAACACCTCTTTTTATTAAAATAATCAATAAGCAAGTTTGCAAATAATTGAAATGATGTTAATTTGTTGCACCAAATTTGAAATGTGTGATTAGGTTTGTTACTATCCCCTTGGTTTTAAGTTAAAAAATGGAAAATATTGCACATAAAAAAGACCATATGAAGCAATTAAAACCTAAGTTCATTTTAAACCCAAATTATAGATTCAAGACTTAGCCTAGATTCATGATTAAAACAACAAATTAAAAAAGTTGCAAGATTTATGATGTGTTTCAAGCACTAAATTAAAAATACCTAAGACTTAGCTAAATATTAGGTTCATTTTAGGCACCAATTCAAATGTGTGAGAAACATGACATGTTTATTTTAATAAAAATTTGAAGTTTTCATGATTTTTGATCAAGTTATTTTTAAACCCAATTTAAAAGGTGTGTGGTTAGTCAAAAGCATTTAAATATACTTCTAAACTACCCCCTAAACCTAAAAAAATAAGATTACAATGAATTTATTTGAATCACTTAGGATTTTGAGAAAATGAAATTAAGAATTTATCTCTCAAGTTGACAGTTGAGTTGGGTTGATAGGCGAGTTGGGTTGACAGGTGAGTTAGGCTGCATAGGTGAGTTGGGTTAATAGTCTTGAGAACAAAATCATGGATTAGAAAAAATATATTTTTTCTCAAAATTTTATCTTTTTTTCCTCCACACTCTAAGATCCTACATTAAAATGGTTAGTATATTTCCTGTAGGTGCAATTTGACCAAATGTGTGAGACTAGGTCCCATCGGGCATGCCATTTCTGAACATAGGATTGCAATAAGAAGAGATTAGTATTGTGTTAGTATATGAAATCAAAATCAAAATAACATAATAATATTTAACACCTTAATCTTATCTCAATGTGGGATCTTAGTTAATAATAATAGAATGGAAAACACAACTAAAATTCAAAAGAAATCTTTTTTCACCTTCCTTGGATGCTCTAAATGGTTCGTTGAAGTGGCTTACTTGGTTTGTGCTCATGAAATATGCATCAATTAAGTGTGTATACCTCTATCTCTCCTTAGAATTATATTTAAATTTGGTTTAGCTTATTTTGTATCAATAATTTGACGTTATCATCCTAATTTTAATGGATTTTGAAAATATTTGTGCATTATAACTTTGCATTAAAAGAGATTAAAATTCAATAGGCAAGGCCTCTTATTTATAGATTTTTGGAATGGTTTAGAATCAACGTGAATTATCCATCTCAAGATGAAGATATGTGGCTAAATATTAATTTAATTATTTAATTAAAATTCATAAATAGGCTCATCAATATTTGGGATAGAGGGGCATTAACTAGGCATGGGAGGCATTAATTCAGATATTTATGGCATTTATGGCTTATGGATGCCAACCCATAAGATGATGTCATTTGATGATGCAATTAATGACAATAAATTTATAAAAAATATTTATTGAAAAAATTTCATGGAAAATTAAATTAAGATCTTGATTTGGTTTAATTATCCTTAAACATGATTAGTCAACTTTAATGCAAACCTTGGTAATTTGTGCACAAATTAATCAAATTTGTCAAAATGTCATATTATTGGCTTGAAATTTGACTAGATTGGAATTGAAAGTAGATGTTAGATGCATTGGAACCATTGTCCTATTTAGGATGTTTTCAATACAAAATAATAAAGGTATATGTCTCATACAATAAATTTGATATAAAAGAGCAATCTAGAGCACCCAGGTGCAAAATTGATATTTTGAATTGAATTGATTTCATCAAATTTAGTTGCTTCCTAAATTTAATTATCCCATTTAATGATACTTTTCCCAAAATAAACATTTTAATTTATCAATTTTAACTCATTTAATGTGTTTTAGTGCTTTTAGGCCAAATTGTGCATTTTGGTAGAAATTGGTGAAAACCCTAATTGATGGTTAAAGATGGCCAGTTTTAGGTGTCTACAGTAAAAAACATACTAACCCATTTCATAATAATTATTATGTGAACTCCTCACATTATTTATAATTTATTCATAGTGATATTTTAGGACCTCTTAAAATTGTATCTCTTAATGGTTCTTTGTATACTATTACTTTTATTGATGATTACACTAGAATTATGTAATCACATTTCATTAAAAAGAGATCTAATGTATTGTTTAAATTCAAATAATTTAAAGTTAGTGTTGAAAGTGCATCTAATTTTTATATTAAGAGATTAGGAACTGATAATAATAGTGAATTTGTTAATATAAAGTTTGTTTGTTTTTGCATTAGTTATGGTATTCAAAGGAAATAAACAACTCCCTATTCCCCTCAGGAAAATGATATTATTGAAAGGAAAAGTTGTACCATCATAGAAATGGCTAGAACAATATTTTAGTCTACAAATTTTCTTAAGTTTTTATGAGTTGAAGCCATGAATACTATTATGCATATTCTAAATAGAGTCCCTACCTAGGCTTTGCATTTGTTAACCCCTTTATAAATTTGGATTAAAAATAAACTTAGTGTGGCTCATCTCAGTATCTTTGATAATATTGCTTTTATCTTTATTCCTAAAGTTGAAAGAAAGAAGCTCAATCCCTCTTCCTATTATTTCATTTCTATAGGTTATGGAGGTAAGACAAAATGTTTACGAGTGTATGATACTTCTAAATGTCAAATCATTGAGAATAAGAATGTTCTTATTCTCTAAAATCCTTTTGTGAGCCCTTTGTGGAACCTTCTTAGTGTTATTTTTTTGTTTAAACTAACTCTCACATTTACCCTTGTGATTAAATGGATGTGTTTGAGGAAGATATAAATTTGGATAACTTAGAGTATGAAGAACCACCTAAGTTTCATGTTTAATCTAAAAGACATAAAAGGGCAGAATTCTTAATACAATCTTCTAATGTTGATAACCTTAATAAATTAATTATAAGTAAACATTATTATCATGTAATAATGACTATGCATGAATTTGAACCTCAATCATTTTAGGATTCCACTTAATATGATAGGTGGAATGTTTCTATGCAAGTTGAATATATTTTTTTAATTAAAAATCAGACTTGGGATCTTGTCCCTCCTCTGCCTAAAATACATATTATTAGTTATAGGTGGGTTTATAAGATAAAATATTATTCAATTGGTAAAATTTAAAAATTTAAATCTAGGTTAGTTTCTTGTGGATTTACTCAAAAACATGAGATTCACTATGTCAAAACCTTTTCTCCTGTAGTAAAGATGAGTATTGTTAGACTTATTATTACTCTTGCAACCCAAAATGGTTAGGTTTTCCACCAAAGGAATGTCAAGAATGCATTTCCAAATGGTGATTTAGAAGAGGAAACATACATAACTCAACCTAAAGGTTTCACTAACCTTATTAGAGAATATTATGTACACAATTTAAATAAATCTTTGTATGATTTAAAACAAGCTCATCAAGTTTGGCATTCAAAAATTACTTCTTTTTTCAAAAAATTGGGTTTATCTTATTAATACTCTAATAATGATCTCTTTGTCAAAGTTTAAAATATTCTTTTGATTTTAATTGTATTATATGTTGATTATTGATGATCTAACTAGTTTAATTCATAAATATAGGATAAACTAAGTCAAATGTTTAAAATGATTGATTTAGGCATTTTACATCATTTTTTTTAGAAATGACTATATTTTAGGATAAATATTCTATTATTGTATCACAATCTCAATATGCTCATAACCTTTTTGTTAAATTTAACATGATTGATTGTAAATATTCTTCTACTCCTATTAAAGTTCGTGTTAAACTTGATCCAAAACTTGCATGTGAAAAAGCTAACCCTACTTTATATAGAAATTTTGTTGGTAGTTTGATTTATCTAACCATTACTAGGCCATATATTTCATATTCTATTGGTGTTTCTTCTAAATTTATGTAGGATCCATATTTGGATCATTGAAACTTAGCAAAATGAATTCTTTGTTATATCAAAGGAACAATTAATTTTAGTTTATTATATTATTCTATTGATAATGCTAAATTATATGGTCATTATGATACTGACCATTCTCATGATAATATATATTTAAAATATACTTCTGGATATGTGTTTAATTTTGGTGAAGGTGTTATCACTTGGAGTAGCAAGAAGTAATCTACTATCTCTATGTTTCTACTAAAGTAGAGTACAAAATTTCTATGGAAGCTACTAAAGAAGCCATGTGGTTATGAAGGTTATTGGGAGAAATTTATCTTAATGTGTTTCATAGTACCATCCTTCATTATCATAACCAAAGTTGTATAGTTCTAGTAAAAAATCAAATACAACACAAAAGAACTAAATATATTCAAATTCACGTACATTTTATTCGAGATAAAATCCTCAATTATGATATTGATATATAATTCTGTCCAACAGATGAACAAGTGGCATATATCTTCACAAAACCACTTGGAAATACCAAGTTTTGTCAATTTCATGTAATTTTGGGCCTCTCAAATTCACCATTGAGTGTGAGTGTGCATGACAATGCCACTTCCTGATGGCCATGTGTTTCTTCTCTTTCTCTATACCTCTTCTCATTGTAAATAATTGTAAACTTCATGTAGAAGTTATGTGATTTGAGTAAAATTCATATGGAAGTTTCACTTTTGTACCTCAATATATTAAAATTATACTTTTTAATGGAGGTCCTTATGTTATAAAAAGCTCCAAATATGTTTATTGAGTATTCATGAGAGACTGTGAGATGTAGTCTCATGATCATGCTAGCATAAAATTAATTTCAAGTAGTTTATGGATTATAATTTATTTCATTTCGAAAGGTGGTGTTTGACATGACGAAGATTTTTAAATCCTTCAATTATTTACATATTATAATTATTTTCTAAGGTAAAATAATTCTTTAAATCATTGGTAAAATAATTAAATAATAATACTATATTATTTATTAACATGAGATAAAAAACCTTGTGAAAATAAATAATAAAGTTCTATTTATTCAATAATTACCAAATTTAATTAAATGGGTTATAGAGATAGATGGACCCATTATTTCACAATGGTCACCTCCCTTATTGAATATTATAAATAGGTTCTTACCTATATTGTAAATTAATTCTTATAGACATCTAATTCCTAACACCATTTAAGTTGAAATTGTCATTCTTACTTGAATTGCACTCAAATGCACATTTAAGGTCAAAATCTATAAAACATATTAAATGGTTTGAACTTGTCATTTACAAGTGCCATTTTAGGTCAAAGTATCCCTAAATTAGGCAATACATTCTATGAGTTAGCTAACTTTGATCAAATCATTTCGAGTCAAAATGACCATTTTGCCATTTAGTGCTTTGGATCACTCTTTTCTTCTAATTCATTAGTACACATCATGTACCTTTGTTATTTGTTGTTGGCAACATCATAAATGGGAGTACGATTCCAATGCATCTAGCATCATCTTCTAATTCCTTTCCAGTCAAATTATGAGCTAGTAATATGACTTTTTGACCATTTTGATTAATCAAGGGATAGTTTTTAGATAAAATGCATAAATGTTGATTAACCTTGTTTAAGGTTAATTAATCCAAATCAGGAGCTTAAGTGGATTTTATATGAGATTTGTTGAATATTTCATTTTGAAAATTGATTCTTATTATCTGCATCACCTAGTGACATCATCCATGGGGTGGCATCCATCAAGCAATAAGTGCATAAAATATCAAGATTATGGGTCTCTCATGCCTAGTTAATGACTCCCATACCTCTTAAATACCCCTTCTTGGAAGTTCATCTTGAGGATATTTATGGATTTAATTACAAATATTGGGATTATCCTCAACCACACATCTTAATCTTGAGATGGATGGTTTAGGTTGATCCTGATCAATCTCAAAAATCTATAAATAGAGAGACCATGGACATTATTTCTAAGCTATTTTGGTGCAAAGTTATTATGCTCAAATATATTCAAAGCTTAAACATTGAAAATTTATAATTCTAAATTGTTCCACAAAACTTCATTGATAGGCTAGTTTAGTGATTCTACATCAAGAGCCTAGGTTTTATGAAGTGTTTTTGAGGCATTGGAGGAACTTACCACCATTGTTGATAAATACAAGGATACTTGATCAAGGGAGAACATGTTTTTGAGCCACATGGGTATGGTGAATTTATTTTGGAAGGTAATATGGTGTTGCTTTCTTTCATTTTTTCTTTCTATCCTTTGTAATTCCTACGAAAATAGGTAGGCTTGGTTAGTTAGTTCTTTATGCATGTTTCATTATTTATAGACTAATGCTTGACTAACTTACTTTGTAATACTCTCTACATCTTGCCATGCATAATAAGATAAGATGCATCTTACACCTAAATAATATTCTTTTATAACTTAAAAAAATTTATTTGAGCTCTTAAAACTCTTGAAAATTGATTTTATAACTTTATTTTGCCATTTTTGGTTGCCATGGTTTTTACACAGTAACTGACATTGATAGAAATACTGAAATTGGTTACTAACTTAACCAATGTTGGTTAGTATAAATGACATCAATCAAATATTGGTTAGGCGTAACCAACATCGGTGGTATTGACCAATGTCAGTCACTATGTTTTTCAAAAAACATAGACCCGAGAGCTAATTTTCCAAAGTTTTTTGTTTCAAACTCAAAAGAGCTTCAAAGCTAAAGGACATGCTAAAAATTTTACTATAGGATCAAGTTTAAAATTTGCTTAAAACATGTTTAAATCACCTTTGCATTCTTAAAATTTGGTTAGGAACATTGTTTTGGGGTTTAACAAACAATTTAAGTATTTTTGGTGAATGTTTTCAAAGTTTACAACTACGACCAAAGAGTCAAATGAACACCACCAAACATTTCATTTGAGTTTAAAATTGAATACACTTGTTAATTCTTGTTTGAAATAATTGATTAGATTAATCTTTTTTGTCAAAAAGAGGTATGTTGCATGTATGCTCTTCCATTTGTCCCCTATAGGGAACCCTTGGAATCAAAAGTGCCATTCTTATTGTAAAAAGCCTAGTCCAAGTCTTAGAAAGAAAGTCATCTAAAACACTTCAACAAAAACTCACTAAATTTTGGGTGATCTTGAAAATGACCCTAAAGTCTTTATACTTTCATGCTTTATTTTTTATGCAAACTTAGCATGTGAGGGGGACTTCATCACCTCCCACAAGTTCTTAGGGAAGATTTGACTTGGGATTTCACCTACAGGCATTGACTTTATTTAACTCTTTTGGAGTTACACACGGGACGTAGTGTAACTTTGGACATTGTACTATACTGAGCAAATAGTAGGATGTAGTGGTTGCATAAAGGACTAGACCTTTTTGAAACAAACTAAGTGATATAGACCCAAAATCCATGCTTTTATTTTGTATTGTTTGGTGTGAAAGTCATTGTGCAATTGATTCCTTTAGAATGTTCAAAACTTGATGGTTTATTAAACCCCAATTTACCATACCTTGTCAATTTAGACTTAAGATGTTTTTCTTTGTCTTTAGCTTACTTGGTCTTGATTTGTGTCTAAAATGTTTTGTTAACTCAATAAACTTAACCAAAACACATTATCCACAATTTTATTGAGCAAGGGAGGTGTTACACTGTCCAAATGGAAAATTCATCTTTTCCTTGTTCAATTTGTTATTAAAAGCTTTGTGTCATGACATCCACTTTGGCACAGTCATGCTACCCAATTGAGTCTAGAACTTTTACATAATTTGTTTAAATCCTTCATGTATAATCCATATTCAAAATTGAAATTTTTTGAGTTCTAAGGGTTGGTGCATCAAATTAGGTTCACCATTTATGCACTAAGCTTGTTTTAACTTGGGTTAAGTTTTCTATTTGAATTAAAGGTCATTTATTAAGACTCAAAATCACATTATCATCTTGGTGGACTTAAGTTATCTTGTGTATCACTCATGCTTTAGGTATTAGAACATATTTTATCCTACTAGAATCATATGGTGAGGTTGTGCTACCTATTGGGTCCTAGTTTTATAATTAGTGATTTAGGTATGTTTTTACATCTTGAGTTACTTAGTTCATTTTGTCTTCTTCATAATCTAGAGATATTTCCTCTAAACTTCTAGGGTTAACTTGTCAAAGTTAGAGCTAGATTTTTTAGTGTGGGTGTATCACAAAGATCTAGGCTTTGGTGTACCAGTTTTCACCTTGGGTATTTGAGTTACCTTACTCTCTTCTAATCTATATGATTTCAACTTTACTAAAGGTTGAGTAATTTCATGAACCAAATCTTCTAAATTGTGCATGGTTTCAAATCACCCTCCCTTATAGTCTCATTGGTACCTTGGTTATTTGTTTAAAAGAGATCCAAATCATACTTTGATTAGTTTCTGAACATTGGTCCAAAGTTAGTCAAAGACATATTATAAATTTGTTTAGACATAACTCAAAGGTTCACTCGTAGTGGGGCCTCTTATGGCCATAGTTATGAAGATTAGCAATTTTATGATGGTCAAGATAACCCTATTGTTTTTTATGATATCCCCACAATAGTAGGATTTGCTGATGATTATAATGAATATCAACCTTAAGAATATCAATATGAAGCCCTTCTTAGATTGATAGAATCATGTGCTATATTACCTTCTTACTTTCCTATGGAATAATTACATACCTTGGTTAGAGAAGGAGAACAATGATGGTAAGAGTAAGATTTTGCACAAATAGACATACCTTCTTCTTATAACAAAGGAAAGGAAATACAAACAAATTCAAAACCCACAAACCTAGATCTTCTAACTAAGATCAAGATAATAAGTCAATGATAAGTATATCAATTTGTCACAGACTTAACTGACTCCCTAGTTACCACTTTAATTCACAATAAGGCTTCGAAAGAAAATGATGATATGGTCGATAGTACACAACAAATATTGGAAGAGAAAATTACCATAGTGGATCAAGGTACTCTAAATGAATAGTTAAAGTCATAAGAGAACTTACAAGATGTTCCATTTGACACTAAACATACATTCTTCAATCATCAAGAACCTCTTGTTACTTTACAAAATTAGAAACCTAAACATTCAGTTCAAATTGAGGAAATCCCTCAAACAAACCCAAGATTGATAAATAAACATAGACATTTCCAAAATCAGCAAAGTATGAACCAACCAAATTTAGGGAATGTTGTACAATCCAAGAATCAATAGCCTATGTTCTCAACTCAAGCAGCAAATTAGAACCAGATCATGGATTGAAAGGTATACCCTCCCTATAGATACATACAAAACTAGGGGCATATTCCACCCTAACAACAACAAAACCAAGGTCACATTCTACCCCAATAACAACAAAACCAGGGGCACATTCCACCCCAATAACAACAAAATTAGGGGCACATTCCACCCCAACAACAACAAAATCAGGGGCACATTCCACCCTAACAACAACAAAACTAGGGGCACATTATACCCTAAAAATAACAAAACTAGGGGCACATTCCACGCCAACAACATATTATCCAATCCAAAAATGCATAAAACATGAAAGAATGGAATTCTATGAAAGAAATTGTCCAAAGATTGGAGACAAAAAATAAAGTCAAAAAGTACAAATTCAATGAGATATGTCTATATCTATTTGACTTATCTATTCTCCAAAACCCCTTTCCACCTCACTTTGAGGCACCCAAATTTGATAAATACAGAATGAAAGGAGATCCATGTGAACACATACAAGCATTCTTCATCTTGTGTCAAGAGGTTGCTTATAGTAACAAGTACTTATTATGACTATCTCCATGAAGTTTAACGAGACAAGCTCTTGATTGTCTATTTAAACTACCCAAGAGATCAATTGTAGATTGGAATGACTTATCAAAAAAGTTCATTTACCATTTCTAATGCATCATAGAACATGAATTGACCATTGTTGACTTATGCAAAGCCAACAACATGATGGTGAAAGTTTTGTTGCATATCTACAAAGGTGAATAGCATTGGTAAGCCACTTTTAACACAATTTACCAAACAAATAGTTAGATTATATATTTGCATAGAATTTACATCCCAAATTTATACATAATATATGGTTAGCTTATGCTAACTCATTTGAAGAAATTATTGACAAATGAGTGCAGATTGAGAAGGCTCTTATTGCTAGGGGCCTGATTAAGATATTTACACAAGGACAAGTGTCTAATCAAACTAAATCACTAGCTCCTCAAATAGTTACTTAGGATAAGTCTAAGGTCTTTCAAAAAATGAGAACATGGTTAGAAATTGGGTGACAAAAACAAGACATGTACAAATGGTACAGACTATGCCTCCTCAAAATGTATAATTAACTCCCTCAAATATGCTACCTAATTTGTAAATAAAACCTCCACAAAGGACATTTCATAACAATTTTAGAGTATTTAACAATCTAGCAGAATTGGTTGAAGTAGTATTACAAAATCTCATTACAACTAACTTAATTATATGGCCAATATCAAGGCCATTTCCTCAAGATTAGCCAAAACTAGACTAGTACAAGGAGAATGAATGGTGTAACTTTCATCATGTTGTTGGTCACAATGCATATCATTGCATTCAATTGTGACATATTATTGAGGACTTTATTGAAAATTGTGAGCTAAAAATTATGTTGGCCCCTAATCAAGACACAAATCAAGATATGTGAATCTACAAAGACCCCTTTCCTCAACATGATCCACCACCACCAAGAAACGATCAAAATAGTCACAATTAAGGACAAAGGTAAAATCAAAACCAATAATAGGGTCATAATAATAATTATAATAATCAAGATCATGATCCCCACACTAATAATATAGCTTATAACAATGTGACTTACAGCTACAATAACACTGTGGGATGTATTTCTACAAACCACATTACCATTATTACTATGATGCCATGTGGCCAATCTCATGTTCCTCACAACATGCGACCTATCATTATAGGGTAAGCACCCTCTCACCCTAGTAATACCTTTTTGAGTTTGTAACATCATGTTGCTACTCCATTTGCATGGGTTACTAATCTTGAACAATAGTACCATTCTTCTAAAGGATCCTCACTAATTCAAAATTATAGTAGTATTGTTAATCACCCATGAATCACCATCCAAGGCCATTTTAATCATACTTCCAATTATAATGACTCCTTTCCACCTCTAGGTTGTGCAGTTACAACTAGACACCCTTGAGTTACTATCTACGGCCCTTCACCCACTTCTTTCCATAAACCCAATGAGAACATTGTGTCAATGGTTCCAAAGCCAAATACTATCCCAACAAAGACTAAACTAGTTTAATCCATAATTCAAAAGCATTATAGTATAATGAACCAATTAGATAACATCCCTATGCAAATTTCCATATTATAACTCTTGTAGACATACAATATCTATAGAACCATCTTCAAAAAACTTTTACAAGAGTTTATTTTTCCTAATGATATAAACCTTGATTAGTTATATAACCTAATTAAACATTTGTATTCATTTTGGCAAATCACATTTGATCAAAATGGCATGTCCACCCTTGGCCCAAACCATAATAATGTAATATACATTAAAATAATCATTTTAGATCACAAAATCAAGTGGGTTATTATAGATAATGGTTTATGGATAAACATCATATCTCTTAAATTAGTGTAATGATTGGGTTACATGGACAAAGACATTCATCTATAGACTATTACAATCAAGCCTTATGATAATGTCGAGAGGGAGTCATCTGGTACAATTTAGTTGCTAGTCATGGTTGGGGATATTTCTCATCAAACCTTATTCCATATTATGGATATTGAGATTCCTTATAACATAATTCTTGATCATCCTTGGATCCATGGGGTACAAGTAGTTCCATCTACTCTTTACTAATGCCTTAAGTTTCCCCATGATGGGATCGAGGTTACTATTCCCACTGATCAGCAACCATACTAATATTGCAAACATCTCAAAGTAGAGTCTCATAATTATAAATATTTCCCAAGTTTTTAATTCATTGCAAAGAATAACAAAGCCATCATTTCTCATCCATCTCCATCTAATAATATAGACCCTAGTGATCTAGCCTCCACTTCAACTAATCTATTTCTTTTAGCTCTAGCCAAGTAGGTGGTTATTAAAGACACAGGCATTTCCACATATCATCTCAAGAAAAGAATGTCCTCTATATCACAAAATTACCAAAATCCCCTAAAACATTTGGTAGGCCTAAAACTTCCTAGACTCCTAACAGACTTGATCAAATTTGGTAACCAAAAAAGAAGCAACCAAAACCTCATGTGGTCTTTATACCTATAGTCACACCAAAGAAAGATAGAGAGAATTTTACCAAGGGAGATTGGTTATATTCGAAGTGCCTTCTATATTTTTTTCAAAATCCAAAGTATCCTATCCCTAATAGGATAATGGATCATATTGACTTTACAGGGAAAGGCCTTGGCCCCTAGGCACAAGGAATTTTAGAGCCCTTATCATCTGGAGTTGTCAATGGGAATTATGGTCCTAGATTTAAACCACTAGAGGATGAACTCATAATATTTGGTAGTGATTATTCTAAAGTGACTGGTAATGAGACTCCTAGTAGTGATGCAATGTCCCATTATAGCCTTTTTGATGAGCTTGTTGATTTAGATTTGTTTGATTTAAATGCCATATTGACCATAACACCTATTTGAGCTTCCCATTCTGAAGCAAAAACCTATCCTAGTGGTGCTTCCCTTCTTGGAAAATAAGGTGATCATCCCCTAAGGTTGAATAGGCTATAACTTCTAAATTTGTACAAGAGGTTGCAAAAACCAAAATAACTCAAAAGCCACCCAATGTGTTGATGGGTCAGCCAAAGTCAAAACTATTGATCCCAAAACTCATAAAATAAGATGTAGATCCTATGAAGGCAAAATAAAAGGATAGTATCATTCTTTTAAGTGTTAAATATAAAATGAAAAGGACTAACTTAAATGTTACCTTGTGGTGAGAACTGTCCATCCCAGCACAAAGGGACTTACTTCAAGAAGCTCTAATTTTTTCCAACAAGTAGAGAAGGTCTCAATTAAGAGACCCACTACTGCAGTTAGATTATGTCATCCTTAAATAGACATAAAATTAATTATAAATTGTAAACCCCCATTTATACCTTTCCCTCATAGTTGGAAAAAGTATTGTCCATAACCATGTGATAGACTATGGGCCTAGCAACTCTATTATGCCCAAGAAAATAATGGATGCACTAGGTGTTAAATACACACTTATCACAAATGGTATGGTTCAATTAGATGTAATTGTTATCCAAACATTTTGGATTATTAAAGGTATAAACCTTACCATCCATTCATGTCCAAGATTATCCATATCCTAAGACATCTTGGTTATTGACCTATCCCCTATTTTGACATTTACCTATTTTGAGACTCCACTACAAAAATGGGAGGGTACCTATATGTTTATTGGTCACATATATTACTCTGAACAAGATATGGAACTATAATGACCATAAGGTCTAAACCAATTACCAAAACCATATTGAACCATATATTTTTTCCCTATGGATATGAATTCCATAGTGTAAGACCAAGAAGAGGAACTTAACCATGAAGTTGCAACACCCTTGGAAGAAATCCTAGACACTCACCTTGATAAATGGGGATCAAATTTATAGTTTTACCCTTATTAATATGTCAAATAAATAGGTTTGGGTACATATTACATCAATGAAGATGATGCAATCACCCAAAATCTTGTTAAATTAGTCAAAGATCACAAGGGAATGTGGTAACTATACTTTTGATAGCTTATGGAATATGAATGGTGTGGGTAATGGTATTGTTTTGGTCTCTCCCCAAAAGGAGAGTTAATTTTGTTCCTTTAGACTAGATTTCAACTACACTAATAATGTGATGAAATATGAAGCATTGATTTGAGGTCTCCAATTAGAAAAGGAAAGGGGGATTCAGTCATTAAAAATGTTTGGTGAAAATGAAATAATTTATCACTAAGTAATATCAAGAAGCATGACCAAGAAAAACTTGTTGAGATCTTACAAATATAGGGCTTGGGACATGTTTAAATATTTTATTGATTTAAACACTCAAACAATATAGAGAACACAAAACAAGGATTTTGATTGCATGGCCTGAATAGAATCTCAATATAATTTACCTAAATATATTTAAAAGGATAATATACATCATTTAAATATGATAGTGAGACCATTTATCCCTGATAATGTGACCAAATAGTAAGTTTTTGACAACGATGAACAAATTGTTAACTTTTTGTGAGATGAGGCTAAATTCTTTGACAATAATTAGTGAAGGCTCCAAGAATAATATGGGGAGAAAATAATTTAGTTTAATACTACCAATTTTCCCATTGTTCTAATTACTTTGGAAAGTATTTTCAACTCTAATGATTAATTGAAGGGCAAGAAGAAAAATCTCACAATCGAGGAGGCAGACTATGATCTAATTTCCATCTCAAAAGGTAAGGCTTTAAAGATTGAAAATTTATGTAACACTTTTTAAAAGTAATATTTTATTGAATTATGTCATGAATTTCATGATAACTTCACTTGTAGTTACAAATATCTAAGGGAATTGACCCTAGCCTAGCCCAACACACAATAGAGTTTGACCCAAATAATAAACATGTTAGATAAAAACAAAGGGTAATAAACCAAAAAATAGATCCTTTGATTAAGAGCGAGTTGACCAAGTTGATAGAATCCAACATTTTTTTGCCCATTAAGCACTCATCTTGGGTTGCTAACTTTGTCCCTATTAGGAAAAACAATGGTGAAATCAATATTTGTGTAGATTTTCATGACCTAGACAAAGCATCCTTGAAATACCATTATCCCCTTCCACCCATGGTGTAAATCCTCTAAACAATAGTTGGAGCTGAGAGTTTCTCCCTTCTATATGGTTATTCTAGATATAACCAAATCCTAATTTAGGAATATGACCAGTTTAAGACCAATTTCACTACCAAATGGGGCACATACACTTTCAAGATGATGCCTTTTGGTTTGACCATTATTGGTGTTACCTTAAAAAGTGCCATGGATATGAATTTTGAGGGTTTGATCAATGAAATGATTTTGGTGTGCTAGATGACACCATTATTTATTCAAAATAGTTTGGTGACCATCTAGATCACCTTAGGAAAGTTTTTAAAAGGTGTATAGAGTTTGGAGTTTCCCTCAATCTAAAGCAGTGCTTATTTTTAGTTCATTAAGGGAAACTAATGGGACACATAATCTCAAAATAAGGCCTTGAAATAGATATAAAGTGTGTAGGTGTTATCTCTTCACTAACACTTTCAAGCCATAAAAAGGGGTTATAGAGTTTCCTAGGGAATATCAACTTCATGATGATGTTCATTCCAAATTTTACCACCATGGCCAAACCCCTTACCATTATGCTTTAAAAAGGGGTCAATTTAAGCTAGATAAAGGAAGGAAAGAATGGATTTGAATCCATTAAATAGGTTATTTATCAAGATCCAACTCTTGTAAATACTAATTAGGAGAATGAATTAATTATCTATGCTTTTGTAGGGGAAGGTAGTGTATCATCTATTTTGACCTAATAAAATAAATATCAATTAGAACATCCCATATCATTTTTAAGTCAATCCTTAAAGGATTATAAGTAAATGTACAATTTTGTTGAGAATCAAGTGTATACATTTATAAAATCCCTAAAAAAATTTAGACACATGCTCTCAAACAACAAGATTGAGCTAATGGTTAGTCACCAAAGCATAAGGGAGTTCCTTTTGAGTTGGGAATTAAATGAGAAAAGAGTGGGTTGGATCATGAAAGTCATGGAATATGATGTGATCACTAAAATAACTTTAATCATAAGAGGAAAAGGTTTATGCGAGAAAATTTATTATGACATTAAGGTTATCAATATAATATACATTTTATAGGCATTTTAACAAATGAATCCTCATCTAATCAACAATTGGATCCATGACATAACTACCTTCTTGCAAATTGATGAATACGTGCATGAGTTCTAATAGTCCAAAAAAGGTAATTTATGCTCCAATATATTTCTTATGATATTTTTGATGGGATATTATTTAGGATAGATATTAATGGAGTTATGTTGAGGTTAATTTAGCATGATCAAATCTCTAAAGTACTCAAAGAATTTCATGATGGCTCATTAGGTGCCCATTTTCCTACAAGGACTAGTGCCATCAAAATAATTAGGGTAGGCTAATATCGGCCTGACCTATTCAAATATGCACATAGATGGGTGAAAAATTGTGAGAAATGTGCCTAATTTATAGGCAATCAAATATTACTATCTCTTCTTATCCAACCAATCCAAACTGACAAACCATCTGTCTAGTGGGGATTATATTTTATTGGCACGATCAATATGCCATCAATTATTGACCAAAAATAGGTCCTTATAGTGTCTAATTATTTTAATATATGGACTAAAGTAGTTGCATTAAAATATGCTATGGAAGCATCTATCTTGGAATTCATGGACAACATTGTCACTAGATTTGGTAACCCTTACATGATTATCTCATACAATGCCAAAGCTTTTATGGGCACTCAGGTGAGTGAATTGGTAGTGAAACATAATTTATACTTGAAGGCCTCATATAATTATTACCTAAAAGGTAATGTCTTAGTGGAATCCATCCACAAAAATCTCATAAGGATTATAAGAAGGACAATGGAAGACAATCAAAGAACCTAGAACACTAAGCTAAAATCAACACTTTGGGCTGATAGGATTACTCCCAAAAGAGTCATTGACAATGCTCCATTTATGTTGATCTATGGAAGGGAATATATAATTCTAATATCAATACTGTCATCATATTTGGAATGCAATCAACAGTTGGAATTAACTAAAAATGATGTGATGACTATGTTTTTGGAAAAACTCATGGAGCTAGAGGAGGTCAAGAACCAATTAATACAAGTTATTAAAGTTAGGATCGAGTAAAAAGAAATTTTGATAGTAAATCATCTGAAAGTTTATTCAATGAAGGATATATGGTTTTTAAATGGGATGCTAAAAGGGCCAAGCTATGTAAGCATAAATTTTTTGATGAAATATGGAGTGGTCCATACATCATTACCCAATATAAAGGATCCAATGCATTCCAACTATCTAGGCTTGATGGATTGGAGATACACATTCTAGTCAATGTGATAAACATCAAATCAAGCTTTTGAGGTTAGAATTCTTTCTAAAACTTTTTACATACTTATATTAGTTAGTTTCCCACAAATAACTACTTTCACACACTTTGCAACTCATTAATAGTTTTACTTCCTTTATTTGTTTTAGTTTTTTTTCCCCTATTTTGTTTCTTGTTTAGGGTAATTAATAGTTTTATTTATTCTCCAAGTATGATGTGATAATCTTAAAATGATTCCATGCCTAATTAACTAGAAGGCTACTAGGAAAAAAATTGATTAGCAGGCAATCACCCCACAAAGGTAGACAAAAATGTTGATATTTTTGTGCCAAAACCTAAAAACACCCTGTGCCTTAAAGGATACATATTAAATTTTATAAATGAAAGGAATAAGTATACTTTTTCAAGACCCAATCATAAATTTGATGTTTTTATGTACTTTATAATTTTTAGGAAGCGAGGATAAGAATTGAGATTACACTTTGAAACTTTGCAATGTTCCAAAGTGTAGTGGTAATTTTGATTCCTACTTAGGTCTTAATGAAATTTGGAAAGAATATTTCACATCACACTTTTCAACTTTATAAATCTACAAAGTGTAATTGGAATTCTAATCTCTTTTTAGGACTTGATAAGTCAGAAATCATAGATTTCTATGTAGTTTACAACTTTGTAAAGTTACAAATTTCACTTATATCTCCACTTTCTTGTTTACCAAGTCATAATTAGAGACTAGAATTCCAATTAAACTTTGTAACTTTTCAAAATTTCAAAGTGTGATGTAATCTCTACTTTCCACATTTCATTAATGCCTAAGAGGGAATCAAAAATTCCACTACACTTTGTAACTTTGCAAATTTTCAAAATGAAATCCAAATTCTTCTCCCCACTTCCTAAACACCTCTACCTCTAAAACCCCTAAAAAAAAATTAGGTAACAAAAAATTATAAACATATTACAAGTTTAAAACTTGCAAGATGACTCCATAAGCTTGCATTCCTACTTATTAACCCATCTACCAATGTTATTAGCATGTTTGGCATTAACTAAGGGTTTTGGTATATATTTTAGGTTTTTAAAGTCATTTTAAATATTGAAAACTAGAGATCAATTTTCAAATATCACCATGACCAAATACCATTCACCTCTAAGATGAGAGATGCCATAAGCTAGAGCTCCATTGTCAATAAACACACACCAGATCTATCACTTACAAAACCCTGCACATGCATACCCAATATTATCCTAAGTCACTTATGTTTTCTTTCAATCTATTCCATTGTTATTTTCTATAAATATTAGGTGTTTCCCTTTCCATAGTTTTTTCTCTAAATTTTTTTAAATCATCATCCTTGACCTTATATTTCTCACAATTTTCTAGTTTTTTACATTCACATGTCAAAATTTGTCTAGATTCTTGTTATAATTACCTTAGTTTTTTTTATGAAATATTGTCATCTCAACCTGAACCTCTATTAGATATTTTGATACCCAAAACATCTAAAACCCATAATCATATCTAGGTAGAGAGCCCTCTTATTTTCTCACCTTGAGTACCCATCAGAGATCTAACTTGCAAATATAAATTATATTCCCAGTGAATCTTTGGTCAGAGTTTTCAACTATGAATTACACACCAAAACCCTAACATAGATTCAGTCAAACTTTTGTACCTACAATTTCAAGTTAAAACCTCACTAACTCTATTTTAGATTTTAGATTTTCTATTGAATACCGTATTCTTATCAAATCAAAACCCTACAAAATCATAACAAAACTTTGCCAAGTTAAAAGTGGAAAAAATACCTATAATTGCAAACCCAAAGCTTAACTAACTCTGTAATTGGTTTCCCCCACACATTTTCCTAGTGTAAATGTCTTGGAAGGAGATTAATTTTAAATCAAATGGACTCGGTGTCCCTTCTAGCTTGGATTATAACATTAATGAGATAATTAACACTGACCTAGGCCACATAAACCTAACCAACTTCTAGACTAGGATCAATGTAAAATTTTAAAATGACTAGATTTAGAGAATATATGATTATGGTTTACCTTAGGTTCTAGCCTTTCCAATCTTAGTGAAAAACCCTAAGCTTGTGCTCACTATGGCAAATGGATAAAGATGCATGGAAAAGAGAGGTAGTGAATGATAAGGGGGATTATTTTAAAAAATAGATCCAAATTTCATTGATAATGTGTTTTTGATCCTAGATTTTGAAAGTTATATAGATATTACTCCTGACTCCTCTAATAAATTATACCAAGATAACACCTTAGCTTGTGCACATATTATAAACAAACACTAGTTGAACACCCTAATGTTTTAACCTCAATACTACCTAAGACCCTAACCAACATGGAATTAAAAGATGAGGCAAGGGACATCATTTTATTCTTACATAGAATTATAGGAATCTAGAATGCAAAGCTATACCAAAATTAAATGTATTAGTATAACTTGGTAATCTAATAGAATAAACAATACATTCATTAGGCTCAATTAATTAGTGAATAAATTCATAGATAATTGGTAGAGGTTTAAATTACTAGAAAATTCTACATGATCTCCTACTTCATATATGATTTGGCAAAGGGGAGGGCATTCCTAGGTTTAAACAAATGTCAAATCAGGCTAACAATGCTTTTAATTACTAGCCTAATCCCACTTTTAATGGACGTAAACAATAGTTTATGATTATTAATGATGCCTTGATCTACTACATCATAACTATGTTCAAACAAGAACTAGGGAAGATAAGGTTTTCTAATGTTATGATGACAAAAATTGCAAACTAGGGATCATACTTCATTTAGTTTCCCACATTTTACGATATCAAAGTTGGTGGTTTTAGTGGGCATCTTTACACCCTTCCTAGATATGTCAGTGATAAGTGGGCCCTAATGAAACTTGTAAGACAACTATTGGAAACCCATAAGTTTAGGTCAAGAAGGCACAAAATAGACATACACATCCCTATTAGTATAGGGAGATACACATACCCTTCCTTATCTAAAGACAATTATGTCGAGGCAAAAATGACTTAGATGACTTGGAGAACCCTTGAGGCTATGCCAATTTATGATGTTATAGATTTTGTTGCTAGTTTAGTTGGTTCTTCATTTACTGACATTCTCTTTTATGAATATTATTGGGAGGACATGCAGGATAAGGAAGAGGTTAGGGTGAGTTATTATTATAGGATGACCCTAGAATAGACTAGGAACTATGACATGGCACCAGTTCTAAGTGAGTTTAAATATGAAGAACAATCAATGGATAAGGCTTATTATGATAATAATATCTACCTTCAACCCCTTCACCAAGTTAAGAGGTCTACACCCAAATCCTTCTATTTACAAGATAGGACTAACCCAGTCATTAACAAGACTTTAAACTAGTTAATAAATAAGGGGGTAAAGAGAAAAAAGAGAGATTGAACATCACAGAAATATTCAAAAAGGTAAAGGATAAAGGGGTGGAGGTATAATAAATAGAGGTTTCTAATAGTGGTACCCAAGTAGATGAAGTAGTGGAACTAGTCATCTCACACAAAGGGGAAAAAAAAAAGCAAAAAGGGCAATTTCAACACCCAAGTGCTAATAACCTAGCTAATGATCAAGTACTATCAATTTTTATAGGGGACTCAACTAATATAACCCCTCTTCATGTTTATACTATCCAACCTATGCAAGTAATTACTCTCTCATCTATCCCACCAATACATGTATCTCTTTGGTAGTGAGACAATCAATGTAGTTGGTTATCCCTGCTCCATCCTCACCTCCCTCTTCCATAATCACTTCCACCTCATCACATATATATACTACTAACACATTGATCACCAATACCACCCATAAATACATGGCTACTAACTCAGTTATTCTAACTACGTTACCAATATCCACCATAGCCACTAGGTTAGTAACAATTTCATCTTCATCTTCCATCACACTATACACCACTTCTATTCTATCCATTCCAACCACACTACTAGAATATTTTGCTACATTGGAATCCATCCTTCCAAAAATTCCCTTATTACCTCCACACATGCCTACCTCTCTACCTGTGTCACTCTTAGATTCCACACCCCTTGGAAGCACATCCACTCAATGCATCTAAGTAAATAACCCTTTTCCCACTCTCAATTTGACCCAAAATCTCATTAAAGAGGTGGAAATAGAGAAACCCACTAGTAAAATTATGGCTTATCAACCTACCAATAGGGTTGAGATAGTCAAATCATTAGTCAAAGACTCAGTGTAAATGTTAGTGGTAGATACGACACTTGTTATAGTAACTACTAATATGGCATATTTAATCATAAATTTATAGTTTATTGTGGCCATTGTGACTAGACAGGATTCATTAGTAGCCACTCCTAGATGGATTGTGCAATCAATGTCTAAGAAGAATAAGAAAATTAGATCTCTTAACACCCTATATTTTTGTCCATTAGAAGCATCTAAATGACCAAAGAGATGTCCTAAGACTATTTCCAAAGTCTCTTATGATACAATAGTGGATAAGTATGCATAGATAGTAGTTCCCCCACCTAACAAATAAAAAGAAGATTTAGTAGTGGGGTGTTATCAAGTATCCAAATTACACCTTGGTCATCTAATGAGAGAGGGATTAAAACATGATGCCCAAATAAGCATGAGTTATCTCTTCAATAAAATTAACAGTGACAAGTTCACCAAGGATTAGTTAAAGAACAAGGTAAAGTAGTTGATGGATACCTTAAGGAAGGTCATATACCTAGTACATTCACTTGAACTAACCCAACCAACTCAATTTCACCCTTAAATCTTTGATAAAAAGAAATTTTATACAATGATAAATATTGACACAATGGCCAGAGTTATAAAGAGCTAGGCCAAAGAACTAGTCACCAAAGGGAACAAGGTGATAGAGTTTATAATGGATAATTATAAAACATTGAAGGATGACCTTGTAACTCTGAATGTAGAAATAAATAAATATGAGGAAGCATTTGAAAGGATAAATCTTTGCTCTCCCAGGTTACATTCCATTGACTAAATAGAGAGTGACATCCTCATGTCTAAAAATATACTCAAAAATCCTTTAGAACACGATAAGATGGAGAGGGTAGCCAAGTTTTGATTTAGAAGACTTAATGAAATTATTGATAAGGCTAAAATCACAAGTGACAAGGCCATCAATGTAATGTATAACATCAAATATTTAACTTATAAATTATCATGTGAGGCAGTAGATTACCAAGTTGAACCTCTTCTTATTAAGGTTTTCCAAGATAAATTTAGGGAGGTGATTAAGAGGGAATTAACACATGACAAAAATTTCAATTTGGATTCCATCTAACAATTTATAAAATACTATAATATAATTTATTAGATGCGCAAAGATATCCAAATATATAGAGATTCTTCTAGATAATTATCCAAGGTAATGGTAGAATGTGACATTAGTAATGTTTACACAATTGGTCCTGATGAAGAGTACCTACAAGAAATATTTGGAAATTTTGATGCTTACATGAGAGGATACAAGAAGAAAAGGATAATAAAACCTCTGATGTAATTGTCATTGATTAATCATTTAATTATTTGAGAAGAATGCATTCTGTAAATTATAAATTTTGTAAGCTATGTTGAACAGTTGAAAAGTTATAAGTTGTAAATTGTAACTATCATTTTGATAGCTCTTAGATTTTAGTTAAAATAGTGATAATTATAATTTTCAATTATGATTTTGTCAATTTTAAGTGGAAAAAGTAAAACTTGTATTTTCATTTTTCTTTTTGACAAGTTGAAAGACTTAAAAGTTGTAAAAAATCATGTTGTAATTTGCACATCCCTTTTTGTCAAGTGATTTAAAAGTTCAAAAGTCTCAAATATAATTTACAAGTTAGGTTTTAAAATATTCAAATATTGATAAAATAATTCAACTATGTTAAAATATTGATCAAGTCATGAAGTTTCATTTTGGCACCCCATTTATTGGTGAGAGACTTCTTCAATTGAGCTCAAGGAGAGATAGTTTGAATGGAAGACTCCAACAACATTTTTCTCCTTTTTCAACATTTGGAAAAGTGCCAACTAGTTGTAGATTCCTCTTCTTCCTTATACTTTACCAAAGATGCATCTTCAAGATAAAATGAGGACATTTGTATGAGTACTCCCTGATTTATTACTCCAAGAGTAAGTGTAAAAGTTTTGGACTTCTTTCTCAAAAGAGTAAGTTTCTTATATAAATATAGGTCTCTTATGTAGCCCTTAGATATTTTTGTTGAGAGATATTTTTTTTTATTTTGAGAAGTTTGTCTACATGTTGTAACCAAAATAATATCACTATAATGAAGTTTTGCCTTCCCTATTTTGTATCATCCTTATACATATATGGATTTTGTTACATTTTTTAATGATATACATCTTATTTCAATCATATAGGATCATTTATGGTATTTGTAGACACCAAAATTGTGTTGACTCCCCTTGGTAACTTACACACATTATTAATTTAAAATAAATTACTTATTTTAAATTAATGACATCCCCTCGACACCTCACCTAGACATCTCACCTAAGACTATTTCTTACCCTATGACTCACCCCATAACTAAGTCCTTCATATCATAACTACCTAAGACCTATTCCAACCTTCTAACTAACCCTCGCACCTAATAACCCCGTCATTTGACCATTTTCCAATGAAAAAATGCACTTGGTAGATGGGGAACAAGCAAAGGGCTAAAAATAGCCCCTTTTACCCATTCACCCATCGACGTCGATCAACAGTTGGCTGACAACGGCAAAATCACTGACGTCGGTTACTTAAACTAAATTTTGGCGTTAGGTTAATCCCCTTCGACTCTCTTCTTTGGGACCATCAAAACTCTCAAATTCATGAACCTCTCTCTCTCTCTCTTAGGCTCTCTCCCTCAAACTCTTAGACGTGGATGCACACACTCTAAGACAAAGCATCAGACTTTGACTTTCACTCTCTAGGCTACAAAAACTCTACAGAATCACTCCAAACATTGGATTGGAAACATTGCATGAGATCTTCAACATCAACCACAACCAGAGCTATGTATTCTTTTGTCTTATTTTAGTATTTAGAATATATTAGTAATTAGTTTCTATTTACTATTTCTGAATACTATCAACCAGACCCAACTTCTTCCTGGAGAGGCTGAAAAGCCTTCCCCATATCCTTATCCTCTTTACACACCAACCCTTTGCCTTTGCCCCCTCTCAGACCCTATTTACTATCTTGCAACCTTGCACAGACCCAGACTCCTTCCATAGACTCTTCTGTTGACCACAAACATATTCCAAAACCCGTCCAAGGTCCATTGCCCCGACTGACATCGACCACAACCCCTACTGACATCAATAACATAATCGACATCGGTATATTGACCAACTGATGCTAGCAGGACTACCAATGTCGGTGACTGTGACAGACTGAGTGCAAAATATAGGTATGCATTATCTCTATTTCTCTTTCTTAGTCTTTCACCATTTCTTTTCATACAATAATCTTTTTGTCAAATAGTGGATTGTCATCCCTTGAGGTAGTTTTTATGCTTTCGGGACCGAGCATATCACTTGGCAGTCCACCATATATCTCTCTAACATTTTCTGTGTTTGAGTCTTTTTCTTATCTACAGGTGTCTTCCTCCACAGCCAAAGAAGAGCTCCTACAATGTCTAGATATGGTGCGCAACTTAATCTAGGTATCATCTAACCCCTGACCATTATCTTTAGTTTCTTATTTCTTTTGAACATATAAATTGCAAAAAAAAATGAGTAGAAACATTCTAGGCCAAAGAGGAGCTCCTACAACGTCTGGATACAGTGCGCAACTTAATCCGGGTATCATCTAACCCCTGACCCTTTATCTTTAGTTTCTTATTCTTCTAAATGTAAATATCAAAAAATTAGTAGAAACATTTTGGCACACCTGGTAGGACCCTAGAGTTTTCCTTGGGTTCATTTCTTATAAAAAAACTTTCATATAGATGCATTAGATTCTCTTCTTTCATCCTCTTCCTCTTTCTTTTTATTTCAAAAAGAAACCATTAGCACAAGTTAAAAAGAACTTTTTCTTTTTCTTCTTGTCATTTCTTTCTTGCATCTTAGAGTAGTGAAAATTCATGCTCTTAACCTTTTCCTCACTTTTTTTCATCTGAACAAAACATTTCAATTTGGGTTAAAAATATATATTGCATTTCATTCCTGCTTGAATGCATATTTAGCTCATCTAGTAATTAAAAATGCATTATGAATAAATTGTAGTGCACATATGTTACACAACCTGACCACATTCACAATCAAACATCTAAACTCACCTGAGACAAGGCCCGTCTAGGATTTCATCACCTAGCGGATACCTTACCCTTCCCGATGATCCTGCTTGGATTTCACCACCAAGAGGAGGACCCACTCTGTTCTCTGGCAGAGTATAAACTATAGGTGAAGTATATATTAGCTAAGTGGCCTAGCTCGGCTCTTGGTTCGTGAAGTGAAGGGAGCAAGCCCTAGCACCAAGCCACGTACAGAACCTAACACAGATTTTTGAGCACCAAAACATAACCTGAAACCAGCTCTAGACTGCCTCTTTACGACCCATTCTAAAAGCCCAATTCCCAAACACATTCTTCTAAGGCATAAGCCACCATGACTCTAAAAATTATTTTTAGGAATTTAACGTTTAGAGGTTGCTTGCTATCATCTATTTTGCTGTTCTTATCTAGTTTTTTGAGCTGGTAAGGTCACATTCTGAGGTCTAAAAACAACTCAAAACTTTCTTTTTCTTCCAAAAACTTTTAGTTTTCTGAGTTTCTAGAAATACATAGACACTGACATTGATTTTCCCACTAATGTCGACAATTTATCCTCACTAAAATCAATTTTTACACTGACGTCGACAAATTATCCTCACCAACATTGGCTTCTCTATCGACGTCGGTCACTATCAACAAAAATCTTTCCATAATAGCAAGCTTAAAACCTAACTTTTTTGCTATTAAACATACATTCTAGTTTTCTAAAACTGAAATTCATAGTTTTTAGAACCTGAACACATTTTGCCTTGGATGGTTTTGACATGTAGTCAAGCTAAATCTCTTGTTGACCACACAAGGCAACAACCACTTCCACCTTCACCCTTTATAACAAGTCACCTAATGGAGCATACTTCAGATACTGAACATACTCTAATTTAGCCTACCCCAAATCAACCTCTAATTGTTCCCAAAGGGGATCAAAACTTTGAGAGATTCCTCGACCATAACGTCAAGGCTTTCCAACACTATCTCGTAAGATGCCAAATGCGAGATCCTTCAAGTAACCCTATTTATGGGATGCCAACTACCTTGGCTGAAGCGGCAATGATATCAACAACATCTACTACTCAGGCCATTGCCTGGACCAATAAGCCAACCATGGCCAATGTTCAAGATTTGGCCTCCCCTTCTATTTCTAGACCTACCTTCATCGGGGTTTTTGTACCCCCTCAACCACAAATAATTCAACCAAGTTTGACACCTTTTTAGAAATTGATTGTCTCTACCCCACACACTCTTACACCCATAAACACAAGAGTAACCACCTACCCTTTTACTAATGTCACCGCCATTCAACCATCCTTGGCGACATCCAGTCAACTTATGCCCCCCAACTTCGTGGCACAAGCCCCCTTGACCTCAACATCAGTCCTTATGATGAACTACCAATATGTTGCACCTATACAAATGTAACCAAGTACATCATATGCCCCTCTTAATGCCTTCTAGGTACCTTACAACCTGGGGGTGCCCCTCCTACCAATCCATCAGCCGATCTAATTAAGATGCTGATGGATAAGATGTCTAACCTTGAAACATCCATTTCTAGTTTGGGCAATGTTCTTTCATACAAACAAATATGCAACGAACCCATTCACCCTTCAGTGCCTATTTGACCATACCCCAGCCAGTGGGAACTCCCAAAGTTTACTCATTTTCAGAGTAAAGAGGACCCACAACAGCATCTACGAGCTTTTAGACACGCTTGCTACCTTATAGCACATGATGATGTGTTACTACTTCGCACATTTCCCATGTCACTTTTTGACACTGCCCTTAATTGGTATAGCTCTATTACCAGTCATTCTCTTTTTACCTTCACTCAACTTGCCCAATTATTCCTTGACCACTTTTCAATTAACATCACCAAGAAGGTCTCCATTACAGACCTATATTCTATTAAACAATTCGATGATGAATCAATCACTGACATTATTGCCCATTGGAGAGGTTTGATTAACCAACTCTCCTTTTCTTTGCTCTAACCTGAGCTCATTGAGCTCTTTTCACGAGCATGTGCCAAGCACATCTCATCTACCTTACGAGTCCAAACATTCCGCACATTTGATGAAGCTTTCACCATGGCCAGAAAGCTTGAACTCCATGTTGGCAAAGAAGATAGAGTCAAATTATGTAGTAAAAATACTAACATAAACTCTAATGACCCTTCATATTCCAAACCTTCTTCCAAGTCCAAGTCAAAGGGATCAGCAAATACTGTGGTCTTAAGGCCATCATCCTCAATTACAACTAATCAATCTCAGCCTTCCACATCAGAATACATCACAAGACAATTCCAACAATGGTATATACAATGTCAATACACTCCTATAGGATATTCATACACTTCTGTATTGGATAAACTAGTCAAGCAAGGGGTCCTCAATCTCCCTCAAATCTGATTGCCTCAATTTGACCCCTCAAAAGCCATCCCTACATGGTATAGGTAAAATGACTTTTGCAACTATCATCATGTCAAAGGTCATGACATAGAAAATTGCAAAACCTTCAAAAATGTTATTCAAGACATGTTGGACAAAGGGGATCTTGTTTTGGATAACCCTATTGTGCTGGCCAACCAAAACATGGATGTCTTTAGACAACCATTTTATAACCATCCTCCTAGTCAGAATAACATTCAGACCATAGACGATGACCTTCATGAGCATAATATATGCACGATCGACATGGTTTTTAACCAACCTCTCCCACAGTCTGAAGAGGTTATTTCTCCACCACAGGTAGAAGAGCATTCTTCTCCTATTTGTCCAGCACAGGTAGAAGAGCCTTCTTCTCCTATTTGTCCTCCACCAATGGAGGATAATCTTCCATCCACCCCTCTTTCACACATAATAGAGTTAACTTTGACTTCTCCCATATTAGAGAATGCTTTGATGACACCAACGCCGGTGGCTTCACCCTCATCCTCCTTATCATCAATGGGGGATCATACTTCCCCCACTCTTAGACCACACATTGAAACCATAATCATCCCTGCGCTCTATCCTCTCGATGAGCCATATTCGCTAATACCTTCTTCGTCGAGAGAGGAACTTGCCACCTCACCCATTTTAGTTGAAGAAGATCTGGTGAAGGTAGATTTGAAGCTCACCCCTCACAATAGTAGTCCTTGCACTAAACTAAAGAAGGCTACTAAACCACATCAGAAAACTCCTCCACCTTCACCATTACCATCTATTTTGGGTCCACATCCTTCCACTTTAAAAGGAGTGCTCCATATTTCAACACCTCACAGAGGCAAATTACCTCTATTACTCTCTTCACCTATCAAACACATACTTCCTCTAAAACATTTGGTACCTCTCACCAAGAAAGTGCCTTCTACATGTGTGGCCACACCATCGACTAAAAAGAGGACATGACAAACTCCCTCAACAACTCCTAAACAAAAGTTGTCAACGTCTACTACAATAAGGACCACAAACCTATTAAGGGGGTCTTATGCTTAGATGTTATGCTGATTGTTGCTGTCCTCTAGCATTACTCTCTTGCCTATTAATCCATACCAACCTCTCAAACAAAAACCATCTTGGTTCGACGACACAAAAATCTATTGGTATCATCACACACTTGGACATGATACTGAGCATTGTTGTGCCCTTAAGGTTGTCATTCGCCAACACCTAAAAAAGGATACCCATCACATGGAGGATTCTCTCTGACCACCCTTTCAATAAACCACCGACACCATCTCATGCCTCACAAACATCTTCACCTAAATCAAAATCCCAACATAAGACTATGGTCCCTCAACCACCTTTATTTGAAAGCAATACCATTGATGTGGCCACTAGGTCACAAAACTTACAGGATAAAGGAAAAGACTAGGCTTCTCCACCTTGGACATACCCATTCATCAAGCCTTCTCAACCACCAAAACCCAAGATTTCTATCTTGGGCACATCACAACTATCATCTCTGAGGAAAATTTCTCCTAACTTCTCTAGTCCACATGACATTTGGTATAAATGACTTGTGGACTACTTGACATATGTTATCATCCCTCCTAACCTCTCTGGCAATAAACAACAAGCTTTTATCAAAAGTACTTATCACTACACCATGTTAGGGGGTCTTCTCTGCAAATGAGGTCTTGATAGCCTCCTTATCTAATGTCTAACAACCACTGAGACATCCCATGTCATAAAAAAAGTCCATGATAGGATTTATGTGGGACATTTCAGTGGTAACTCGATTGCCAAGTGCATCTTCCACCTAGGCTATTATTGGCCCACTCTTAACCAACATTGCAATGACTATGTTTGGGATTGTACCAAATGCCAACAACATACCAACTGACTTCACGTCCAACATCGACCAAAACACACCCACAACCAAAATTTGAAAGAGCAAAATTTCAAAATCAGAGATCTCGTTCTTACAAAAAACTGACATGTGACCAATATGGAAAGAAGCAAATGGGGCAAGTTTGCTCCTAACTAACTCAGACCTTACATCATAACACAAGCATGGATCAGGTACTTATCATCTATCTTCTTTTGAAGGCTGGCCAGAACCTGAGCCCCTTAATGCCTTACATCCTCGACCATTCTATTGTTAATCAAATAATCATTCACTTGACGTTTAACTTGAGCTCATCCCTTGAGCAACCCCCCATCATCATCATGCCTATTTCTTTTAACCCTTTTTCCCTACATTAGTTAACCTTTTTTTCAAGCATGAATGCCTTGTCCTAATAAAAGGGAAACCCCTAAACCCCTATAGTCTAGTCCATGACCAAAATTTTAGTCAAAAACCAAAAAAAAAATATAAGACTGGGATGCCTATTCAAAGGTCATAAACTATAAATGTAGACTACTCCCTAAAAGGACAACTGCATCATTACTATAATAAATAGACTACTCCCTTGAAGGATAGCTATTCAATGACATCAACACATACAAAGTAGAATATAGACCACTCCCTCAAAGGATGGTTATGCCAAAATTTTGCTACATACACAGCACAACTTGACCATAAAACAACACAACATCCCCAAGTGGACTTCCTGCATTGATCAGTCTACCCAAAAAAAAAAAGGACTGACAAACTATAAAGTCATGGACTTGCCTATAGTCATTCTCAGGGTCACCTATAAAAGGGGCAAAGCTATCCCTACTAAAAAGGGTTACGCTATCCTGACATATCACATAATCAAAACTATTACCCCAACATACCCAAGGGATTTGAGCTCACTTAATGTCAAGTGATTCACATACTTCTCTAACATAAACCAATGATCAATGATGTAATGCATGAATGGGGCTTTTGTTTGCAAAAACTCCTATCCATGTTATCATTATGGTCCTTTTCAATGAAATAGCAACACACCTTTCACTTCTTATACATCTTGGTCACACATAACTAGACCATTATCTAACCAAAACCAACCAAACCAAACCAAACATTTTCAGACCACTAACATGACATAGCCCATTCACACTAGTTTCTATGGACAACAATACACATAGAAACTATCAACCCAACACAATTTATGTCAAGCATATACCATCACCAATATGGAAACTTGTTAAAGCATAAATCATCTCATTTCATTTTTAGCGTAACACCATCACTAATATGGAACATTGCTAGGATTGAAACACCATATAACCAATGTTATATAATACACCATCACATAATATGGAAAAGGCTGTAACATCATCGTACTCATTTCATTTTTAGCATACACCATCACGAATATGGAACATTGCTAGGGATGAAAATCCACATTACACCAATGTTACAAAATACACCATCACATAATATGGAAAAGGCTGTAACATCATCATATACTCATCATTTCAAAACATAACCAAACTAACCTATCAACCTCTTTGACTCTTCACCCTTAACACAAGGGCTATGCAGGCAAAACTTAGTCTTTTGAGGTTAGCTCAGCTATTTTCCCATTCATCTCCCTATTGAAAATGGCCATTCATTCGTTCATCTACTCGATGGACAAACCATTTAACCTTTAATCATGACTTAACCAGCCCAAACTCATGACTAAACCACTAGCCCTGACATTGTAGAAATCACCTTTGACTTCTCATGGGGCACATTGGAGATCACAGCCATCTCCCTGACCACATCAAACAACCAGTTGAGATCACTTATATCTCAAATCAACTCGACCAACAACCTTGGAGATTGCAACTATCTCCTCAGACCAAGACCACTTCTGAGACAACTTTGCCTTGGTTGTTTTGATTGCATATATGCTACCTCACGAATAGTTAGTAAAATGTATGCACCTCACATTACAACCCTCACAAGTATTAGATCACACCCAAGTTGATCCCCACTACTTGTGACATTTTCGTGTTTTCTAGGAGCACTTCCCAAGCCTAGGATACTTGGAACATGATGACCATTAGAGCTATAGCTTTGATTGAATAACCCAATCAGCTACGACTAAAAGTTGGGGCCCAGTTACTTTGATTTTATCACTCCTCAACCTTGCCTGTGACAATTTGACCTACTATCACATGAAGTGGTATACGTGTAATCTCAACTATTACAACATTCACACTCCAACTTCACCGTACTCATCTACTGCCTATCAAATCGGCACCCGATATCAAGTTACTTTCCCTCGACTCTCACTTTGAGGGGGAATACCTCATCATCATACTTGGGGCAACCTACACTTATTTTTGTCTTGCAGTTCATTAGATTAACCAACAAGACAAAAAGGACCTCATCCCATACCTAGGGCAACTTACTCCTATTTTTGTCTTGCAGTTCATCAAGAACAACCAACAAGATAAAAAGGGGCAAATGTAGACACCAAAATTGTGTCGACTCCCCTTGGTCACTTACACACATTATTAATTTAAAATAAATTACTTATTTTAAATTAATGACATCCCCTTGACACGTCACCTAGACACCTCACCTAAGACTATTTCTTACCCTATGACTCACCCCATGACTAAGTCCTTCATATCATAACTACCTAAGACCTATTCCAACCTTCTAACTAATCCTTGCACCTAATAACCCCATCATTTGACCATTTTCCAATGACAAAATGCACTTGGTGGATGGGGAATAGGCAAAGGGCTAAAAATAGCCCCTTTTACCCATTCTCCACCTGTCGACGTCAGTCAACAGTCAGTCGATGTTGGCGGAACCACCGACGTCAGTTACTTAAACTAAATTTTGATGTCGAGTTAATCCCCTTTGACTCTCTCTTTGAATCTCTTCTATGAGACTGTCAGAACTATCTCAAATCCATGAACCTCTCTCTCTCAGGCTCTCTCCCTCAGACTCTTAGACGTGGATGCACACACTCTGAGACAAAGCATCAAACATTGACTTTCACTCTCCAGGCTACAAAAACTTTGTAGAATCACTCCAAACATTGGATTGGAAACATTGCACAAGATCTTTGACATCAGCCACAACTAGAGCTAAGTATTCTTCTATCTTATTTCAGTATTTAGAATATATTAGTAATTAGTTTTTATTTACTATTTTTGAATACTATCAACCAGACCCGACTTCTTCTTGGAGAGGCTGAAAAGCCTTCCCCATATCCTTATCCTCTTTACACACCAACCCTTTTCCTTTGCCCCCTCTCAAACCCTATTTATTGTCTTACAACCCTGCATAGACCCAGACTCCTTCCACAGACTCTTCTGTTGACCATAGACATATTCCAAAACCTATCCAAAACCCGTCCAAGGTCCATTGCCCCGATCAACATCGACCATAACCCCTATTGACATCGGTAACATAAATGATGTTAGCATATTGACCAATTGATGCTAGTAGGACTACTGATGTTAGTGATTGTGATAGACTGACTATAGAATACAGGTACGCGTTATCTCTATTTCTCCTTCTTAGTCTTTCACCATTTATTTTCATACAATAATCTTTTTGTCAAATAGTGGACTGTCATCCCTTAAGGTAGCTTTTACGCTTCTGGGACTGAGCATATCGCTTGGCAGTCCACCATATATCTCTCTAACATTTTTTGTGTTTGAGTCTTTTTCTTATCTACTAGTGTCTTCCTTCACAACCAAAGAGGAGCTCCTACAATGTATGGATACGGTGTGCAACTTAATCTGGGTATCATCTAACCCCTGACCCTTTATCTTTAGTTTCTTCTTCTTCTGAATGTAAATAGAAAAAAATGAGTAGAAATAGTATTTATATTACCATTTTGAAATCTTGTTGAGGAAATTTTGAGAACTATGTTCCTTATTTGATAAAATGTCTAATATTACCTTTGGTTTCATACTCATGTAAGATTGTGTTTCAATAGATTTTAGTATATTACTATTCAAATTGTGTTCAATCAAAGCAAGAAATAATTTATACTAAAACCCTTTGGTTCATCACCATTTATAGTTTTTAAAACTCCTTCAAAAATCTTTTCCTTTCAAATAAAACCCTACTTAGGAGAAAAATAAAAAAGAAGTTATAGTTAAAAGTGAACTGGTCATGTATTAGTTACACTAAGCTTAGTGAAAGGAAGTTGGCCTTCTCCATAGGTTTACCTCAATTCTCCTAAGTCTCACAACTTATAGGTGATCCCATTGTGTCACTAGATTCTTATTACTATAACTCTTACAAAACATAACGGGTGAAAAATCTAATTGATGATAGGTAGTGTTGATAGTTTAGCCTCCTAGGCCAAAAATCAACCCCTACAATCAAAAAAATTTCATGAAAACCCCTCCAAGCTTGTACATGGTGGTATATAACTTTTAATTGTTTTCTAAATGCCTCTTGAAAGTCTTTTAGCCTTATTTAAGGTTTCATGTATGTGTTAGAACTTGCTTAAAAGACCCCCATGTATTAGCATGTTTGAGTCATTGGATGATGTCTTGGGATCTTCATGAATTATCCTTAGGTGAGTGAAAGGATTGCAAAGATATTTTAAATCCTAGTGAATAGTATTTTCATTGTTTGACAAAATCAAGGTTTCTTAGCAGAAATTAAGGTAATTTGAGAAAATTAAGGTTTATGGTTCTCATGGTATTTAGGCCTATTTTAGCAATTTATTGAGAAGGGGACTTTATTAGTATGATATAGGGGTTTCCAATCCTCATTTTTGTCATATCATGAATTATAAACTATATCCTAGTTTGTCCTCTATGGTATACTCATTCAAACCAGTTTTAAGCCTTCATAAACACCTAAAGTCATCAAATGATTATTAAACATGCTATATGAGCCAAATTGCATTGTAAATATTTGAAAAGGGTACATTTTGGGTGTCACATTGTATTATAGGATCTTAAATTTTTTTCATTAACATCCTATAGTCATAATAAGGTGTTTTCATGCATAAAAGGATCCATTTTAGAGGTCAACACCATCTGTCATTCACCAAATGGGCCCTAAACATGTGAAAATGTGTCCTTTAAAATTCCCCACCCATACTATATGTTTTGCAATATTTTTTGACCTATATTTTCCCTTCTCATGCCCACTAATGGCATTTCAATGTCTAAAACTTGAGAAAATGCAAGAAAGTTATAGGTTGCAGAAGCTTTTAGACTTGTACAAATTCATACAATACAACCATGGTTACAGGAAGTTAAAAATATGTAAGGGGACATATTTTAGACACCATGTGAAGGAATACAAGTTTTTTAAGCCAGTAGCAATCAAAAAATTGATCCATTTCTTCCATTGAGCTCTTTGGTAGCCTTGGACAATAAGTCAAGTTCCTACTTAATATAAAAAAGAGAGATAAGATGGTGGCTTAAAATCTTGGATATATGAGGGGGGTATAATGGAATTATAATCTTGGGATTTGGTTTTTAGATTTATCCCATGTAATTTATGAACAAACATTAATAACTCAAGCAACCAAAATGGTATTCTTCATCCACACATGGTTATCTTTGTAACAATTTTAGTACATCTATGGTTTATTTAATACAATAAATATTTTTTTTTGTCCTCCAAGGGTCCTCATAATATATCTCCATCATCCCCCACTATGGGTTCACATGTGTGAGCCATAAAGAGAAAGGAAGAGTCTAGGTTATCACATTTGTAGGTTACATAGAAATCTTTCTTTAAGTTTTAAAGCATTTCATGCATAAAATGGAAGTGACTAGTGGTTTTGAGTTAGATAATAGATTATATGTATTCTAATCAAATATTATCTACCTCCCATACTCAGCTGAGACACCATATGACAACTTCATCAAGATCTACTCCAATATAACTATTATGTGTGTAATATGACCTCCTGACAAGTATGAACAAAGTCTCACTATAGTGGATGTGGATAACTATAAAGTAAATTAAAAACATGAATGGGATTCATATTATGTTCAATATTTTTACTATTACCCTCATATACTCAAGACCCATTCCCATACCTAAAGCCCTTAAGAGACAAGCCCTCGCTTAGGCACCTACAGGCCTATTTGAGTAGACCAAGCAAATGAGGTGTTGGAAATTTGGATGGGGTGTGAGATATGTTTAGGGATAAAGGATAATAATAAAGGTAATGAATATTATTGGAGATATGGAGATCAAGGTCTATCAAGGATCAAGACATCAACTCTTTAGTCAAGGTTTCTCCTAAATGCAAACAAGACTATGTTGTCAAGTTTAAGAGACTCTAATGGGGTGTTGACTATTATTATGGGGTGTTATAAACATTTAATAATATTAAGGAGTCATAGACACATCATTAATAAGTATTAATGGTTATATATAAACACTAACACCATCAGACCACCTCAAGACAAGCTCAATTAAGACCCTTACTAAGTACACACAAGATTGTGGCTCTAATGTTGAATAAAAACTAAAAGTGTGAAGATAAAATGAGTTTTATAGGGTTATAATGAGTGATATATTGTCATAAAAATGTTTATTTCACTCAAGAGTTACAATGTAACATCAAATTCCACATCTCAAATGAAGCACTCACAGTTAAAAAGGTCTAGAACCACCACCTATAGGTATGACTGTAGAAACATGGTAGATTGAGCAAAAGATAAATTTTATGGTGTATTGAGTGTATGGGGTAATAAAATATTTAAAAATACATGTAAATTATGATAAATGTTGATAAATATATAAAGGATCTTCATGAAAAAAAATTCACCTATTATCTCTCACATTGGCAACAAACTAGAGCTATCTGCTACAGACAGTCATAAAGGCTTAAGTGCCTAAATTGAAAGTTGTTAAGAAGTATCATATATCTATGAGGATGATGTAATTATGTTTTAAAATATTAACATGAATTTAAACTAACAAAAAATCAAAATAATCCCCTCTCACTTAGTCAAGATGCAGGATTGGCACCTATAGGTAGGGTTATGAACAAGAGAGTGGAAGTGTGAATACCATCTAAAGAGGTGAGATATCAAATTGAAAATAGGGTCTATATTTTTTTCTTATTTTTCTCAGTTTTCCCCATTCAAATTTTTTATTCATTTTAGGAAGTAAGTTCCTAATGGCCTAAATAGGCTTAAAACATGCCTAGACTAAAAATTGGGGATATATTTACATGTTTGGAAGTGTTTGGGCCTAAAATCATTAGATAGGGAAGCAAGGATAAATCAGAAAGGTTTAATAATTATGATAACCTCATATTGAGAAGAGAAGTCAACCAAACCAAGCATTTAAGGCTACATAGGCCTATTTATACTCAAAACCCTATTTTATACTCAAAACCTTACAAAAAGTATAATTTAAAATAATAAAATGCTCACAAATTTAAATAAAAAATCCCCTATAGGTCTTAGCAAAAGGGCCAGTCTATAAATACTAGTAAAAGGTGACCTAGTCACCTAGATGAAGGAAATTTTGAGGTTTACACTATTGGATAAAAATATGTCATATTATTCATTTGTCTAGTCTTAAAACAAACTCACTTATCCATCATTGAAGGTTTTATGTGAGATTATGGCCATCCACATAGTTAAAACTAAGTTACTAGGCTGAGTTGCCTATTAGGCCTTCGTGGTCATCATATGAGTATAGAGGGGATGATATATGAGTAAATGAAGGAAAATTGAACCTTTTTAAGTTCCTCATAAATTAAATCAAACACACTTATCATGGTCATCATGGGGTATAGAGCAATTTTCATAAGCCTAGTGAATATGCAAGGAGGAGGTGGCTACATAATATTTCATGGGGGGGCCTAATTAAGACACTTTTATGTTTGTAACTATAAAAAGAGATATTATTAAACATATTTGGTTATTTCCATGATTTGAATTGGTTTATCCAAGTTTGAATTAGGCTTCATCAATCTATGTCAACACCTAAAAAGCTCATTGAAGAACATCCACTAGCAAAGGCAATACATGAAAAGATGAGGGAAATGTTATGTATGTTGTAACTAATTGTTAGGGTGAATTAAGGTCATCATGAAATCTTATCCACTTTTCCACACCTCATTATCTCCTCCATATTCTTCATTATTCTATAAATTTAGGCTCTATGGATATTATATTGATCCCTCGATTGGGTATGAGGAAACTCTACCTAATTTTGTACATTTACTCCTCTTGAGCTAATATATGAAATATTTTAGCTTATTAATGTTAGTATATAGTGTTTTATATTCTTATTTAATATTCATAAGTGGTATTTTTTTCCCTTTGTAGGTCATTGCCTCACCTAGATGCTAGTAGATGTTTTGTGTAGATCAAATGATGTGTCAAAGGTTGGTGAATGTACTTAAAGTGTAATCTAGTTGGAAGTGTCTCAAGAAAGACATCTCATCCATTACCTCAAATTTTTATCCATCCACCATAAAATTCATGTGAATAAATGATGTATATAAGTCTCTAGAGAGAGTTTCTATCTCATGCATTATTCATTAGTGTTATTAAGAGGTCAAATAGAGTGAATAATTCATATTGGTACATCACCTCCAATAGTGTAGGTTTCATTTTATGTTTTCCTTCTATCCATTTTCACCCCAACAAGTTAGTATTTTTAGGATTTGATCCATAATTGATGCACAAGGGGAGATATCCCCATAAACTAGAGGTTTAGCCCATCCATAGGTCACGCAAAACCTTGGGTTAATCTCATGTTACCCCAAACTTGGAGGTATGCCTAAAAAACCTCCTCCTAGGTGTAATTTGGAGTGTTAATAGTTATTTCATGCCCAGTGGGATGAATATTCAAGTAATTGGAGTAGTTACTTGTATCACTTGGTCATCTTAGGTAGCTTTAAGCACTTTAGAGGTAGATTTGTAGTCAAAATTTCATGCTAATGTGGTCATTAGAAGATATTCATAAAGGGTTAAAGACAATTTGTTATTGATAATACACTTGGTTCTTCATTTGCATCATGATGTACAAAGTCTTGATATGAAGACACTTGTTATGTTATGCCCTCATTTTATCCATATAATGATCCTCATCAATCATAATATGACCCATACCAACCCTATGATCCTTACCACTAGCCACATGATTGATTACATCAATCTTATGACCCTCATTACTACCAAGAATATCATCCTTACCCTCCTTATGATTCTTATCCACCTCCTTGGTAGCCTACATGTCTTCTTGATCAGTCATGGAAACATAATGATGCCCCTAGTTAACATGGCCATGTTCCAAACTAGTCCATGTCAGGGCTTAAACAAACTCTCATGGGTTATGATAAATACATCTTTGGGATTACTACACAAATGAGTTATAGTTGAGAGATCCCTAATTAAGAATATAAGAGATTCATTGTGACAAGTTAAGATGGAATGGGCATCCATTATGAAAGAGAACCATTAAAAGAAAACTAGTGATATATTAGATGTAAGTGGTCTGATTACAACCATAGAAGAGAGACTGGTGGTTTATGAGGCAATAGATCTAAAGTCATCAGTGTCATGTGTCCTACTACAATCCATATAAATTATATATTGAGTATCCCATCCTTCTTCAAAGGACCCAAGAAAGTGAGTTTCAAATCCTTCTAAGTTCCCTAAAAGTTCCTCAAGCCTTCCCTACATGGAATTCCATCTAAGAAACTATGGAGAGGAGGGGAGAAGTGTGTGTTGAGAGAGCTAAGTTTCATGGTTCAAATTAGACCTTGTAAGGCCATTCCATTCCCAATCAACCTAAGGATATCTCTAATAAGTTGAAACTTGAATTTGAAGCTCACCTAGTTAGAGAAGTCAAACTTTCAAATGAACACTTATCTCAGTAAGTGGAAACTGAAAGAGTAATACAATCTCAAGACAAGATACCTTTTTCATTCTTGAAGCTACAAAACATGTTTCTAGTGTCAAAATCCCAACTTGGAGCCAAGTAGTGAAGTCACGTGGAAAGGAAGATGAGGCAAACATGCACCAAGATTTTGAAGCTAAAGGTAAATATGGAACCATTCAATCCCATCCCTCCCTTCTCAAGATTTCAAATCATTCCCATTATGGAGCTCCATTATATATAATATGTAGAAGAAATATGAGGTGTTGGTTGTCAAAATTGAGTAGCTTAATTAGAGGAATGAAGTATCTATAACAAAATTAAACTTGGCCTCTCTTCTAGATCTCTTTCAAGGATCTTCCATTATAATTCTTGAAAAGGAGTCGGTCCTTAGGGAGGCAATTAAATAAGGTCAAGTTGAGGTGGTAGCTAATGAAGGTAACTTAATTAAACTTGAGGAATAAATTGTCATTGGTACAACTCTTAGTGAACCGAGGTATAACTCAGCCTTCAAGAATGTAAAAGATGGACTTCAAAAGAAAGGTGAACCACAAAAAGAATTCATACCCATTGGCTAAGAATAAATTGATTTATAGGATCTCCTTGATGACATGGAAGCTACCCTATTTCAAGATAGTCCTCAAGAGGATTTAGTGGGTCAAGAATGATGTAGACCATCTTGTGAGTTTGAATATCTTCATAGAGGTAACTATTATGTCATACAAACTGATCAAGTTGTTGTGATGGATGAAGAAAATCCGAAGGGTACATCAAAAATGACAAAAAAGTTACTTAAGTTTCCATGGGAATGGTCAAGGAGGCATGCTTTCCAAATATCTCTCAAGATATGTTATGTCTACTTCTACATTAGCCACCATGAAACAAAAAGGCCCAATAAAACTAGAACCATGTGCTGATCAATAAAAAGACTTGTTTGACATCATAAGGTCAGGTTACTCTCTTCTTGAGACATATCATGATCAGGTTTAGATTGAGGAAGACAATTTTAACAAACAAGAGAAATATAGACCTCCAAACATACCATTATAAGGGGTTGTCTCACTAGAAGGTGACTTGTTTGAGATCTTAAAACAAGGATATCAACTCATCCTCCCATTTTTTAGATGTCTCTTCACTATTTGATAATGGAATTAAACCTTTTTGGACTAAAGTTTTCATGAATAAATATCACCCCTCTTTGAATTCAACTCTCCAAGTGTATTATAAGATCTACCTCAAACTATTTATCTTGATCAAGAGAAGCCTATGAGTGAGGCAAAAATGAGACTATTCATGCAAATTAGGCAAGTTTAGAATGAATATGACTAGGTGTTGGATTCACATAATCAACCTATGCACCTAATAATGGAGAAGGAAGGTCCAATTTTTCTTATAATAAGCTATGAGCATGTCAATATCTCTAGATGTAGATGGAAGTCCTCATTCAATGAGCAATACCTAATTAGAATCTAATCATCATATGGTAATCTGACCTCATGGTTACATAGTGATCAAAGGATCTTCCCATTTGATGCTAGAAGAGAAATATTTTGTGTTCAGGTTAGTTGTTTATAATAGTTTATATTTGTTTGATTTTCAATAAGTGTTTTCAACACAAGCATGGTGTGTTAGCTATTTTAGTTGTGTTATTATCCGATCTTGTTATTTCTTTGGTATAATTGTTGTTTTCCTTTGGTGTCCTCATGTCTAGTTTTTTTTATTGTCCTTGAAGAGGTATTCTAAGGTACTGATCTGATTATTAGTCCAAGTGAGGATATCATCTCAGTTTGGGTCATGAATATCATGGAGAGATAGTGGGTTACCTTGACCAATAAGCTGGTCACCCCCTATGATTTACCAAATATGTTGATGGTTTGGCCTCCCATGCCAAACATCAACTCCTAAAATAAAATAAAAATCATGAAAATCCCTCCAAGCTTGTACATGGTCGTCTATAACTTGCCATGGTCTTCTAAATGCCCCTTGAAAGTCTTTTAGCCTTATTTAAGGTTTCATGTATGTGCTATAACTTTCTTGAAGGACCCCCATGTAGCAGCATGTTTGAGTCATTAGATGATGTCATGGGATCTTCATGAATTGTCCTTAGGTGAATGAAAGGGTGTCAAAGGTATTTTGAATCCTAGTGAATGGTCTTTCCATTGTTTGATAAAATTAAGGTTTATTAGTAGAAATTAAGGTAATTTGGAAAAGTTAAGGTTTACGGTTCTCATGGTATTTAGGCCTATTTTATCCATTTATTGAGAAGGGGCCTTTTTATCATGATATAGTGGTGTCCAAGCCTCATTTGAGTCATATCATGAAGTCTAAACTAAATCCTAGGTTGTCTTCTATGGTATACTCATTCAAACTAGATTCAAGCCTTCATAAACCCCTAAACTCATCAAATGATTGTCAAACATGATATATGATCAAAATTGCATTGTATATATTTGAAAAGGGTACATTTTGTGTGTCAAATTATATCATGGGATCTTAAAAAGGTTTCATTAACATCCTATAGTTTTAACAAGGTGTTTTCATGCATAAAAGTCTCCGTTTTAGAGGTCAAGCCCATCTTTCACTCACCAAATGAGCCCCAAACATGTGAAAATTTGTCTTTTCAGATTATCCACCCATTAAATATGTTTTTAAATATTATTTGACATCTATTTTTGGTCCTCCTACCCACCAATGGCATTTTAAGGTTTGAAACTTGAGAAAATGCAAGAAATTATAGGTGTTTTCAGACTTGTATAGATCCATACAGTATGCTCATGGATAGATTAAGTCATATATCTATAGGGGGACTTATTTTAGACACCATGTGAATGAATCTAGGAGTTTTAAGCCAAGAAGAACCATAAAATTGATCTATTTCTTTCATTGAGCTCTTTGACAGCTTTAGAAAACTAGTCAAGCTCTTGATCAATACAAATAAGAGAGAGAAGATTGTGACTTAAGCTCTTGTCCAAAGTAAAAAGAATGGGGTATTATGGCCTTCTAATCTGATGAATTTGTTTCCATATTTATCCCTTATGTTTTATGAACAAATTTTAAGAACTCAAGCAATTAGATTGGTATTCTTTATTTACATAAGATTATATTTATAATGGTTTCAATGCATTTATGGTTTTTTGCTGCAATCAGTGTTTATATTTGTTCCAAATGGGTCCTTATATTCTATTTCCATCATCCCCCACTACTGGTTCACATGTGTGAACCCTAAAGAGAAAGGAAATGTCTAGGTTGTCACAATTACATGTTATATGGTAGGGTTTCTTCAAGTTGTAGAGCATTTTATGCATTAAATGGAAGTGAGTGGTGGTTTTGAGTTGGATAATAGGTTCTATAGAGTCTAATAAAATCTTATCTACCTCCCATTATCAGTTGAGCTACCGTATGACAACTCCATCAAGATCTTATCTAATGTAACTGTCATGTGTGTAATATGACCTCTTGCCAAGTATGGATAAGGTATCACTATAGTGGCTATCAAGAACCATAAATTAAAGTAAAAACATGCATTGGATTCATATTATGGTCCCTCTTTGTATTATTACACTCATAATCCTCACTTACCTACATGCAGGACCCATTCCCATCCCTAAATCTTTTGAGAGACAAACCCTCACTTAGGCACCTACAAGCCTATTTGAGCAAACCAAGTAAACGAGGTATTGACCATTTGGATGGGGTTTGAGATATGTTGATGGATCAGGTAGAATCATAAATTTCATGAAGATTATGGGATATATGGAGAACAGGGTCCATCATGGATTGACACATCAACTCTTCCCAAGAAGACAATTCAGTCAAGGTTTCCCCTCAATACAAACAAGACTGTGTTATCAAGTTCAAGAGACTCTAATGAGGTGTTGACTATGGGGTGTTGTAAATATTGAATAATCTTAAATATTAATAGACACATAATGAATAAGTATAAAGGGTCATATAAAAAGACCAAAACTATAAAACCACCTCAAGACAAGCTCAATTAAGACCCCTATTGAGTACACATATGATTATGGTTGTAATGTTAAAGATGTAGACAATAGAATTATGATAATCCCTTACATGATTACCTAGGTCACATTCTCCCATAGCCCATTTATTATTTAATTCCCTAACCTATGTATTTACCCTTTGTATATATCTAATTAATTTAATTATTTAATTAAATTTCTTAAATCTCCTTTAGCCACCTCACTTGGCCACCTCGCCATAGGACTAGTTCTCACCCTCTAACTCACCCTAGGACCTGGTCACTCTATCCTAACCACCTAGGACCTATTATTCCCCCCTCATAACTAATTAACTACCTAACCACCTCTTTACCTCATGTTATGACCATTTTCCAATGGGAAAACCCATTTATCAAAGTAAGAAGTGAGCTAAAAGGCTAAATATATCTTGTTTTACCTAGTCTTGAGGAACCAACATCAGTTATCCCTTAGTCATTACTAGAAGTCCCATAGACATCAGTCACATAGGCCTGCTTCCAAATTGGCCATGGGGTTATAAAATCATTTATTCACATAGAGATTTTGTTATCAGAGTATTCTAGCATCACTATCAACATCCAGGATTACCGTCACTCTACATGAATTATTCTAGATCAAGAATTGACAAACTGCATAGTGTTTTGAGCATCATGGATTATAAATATATGCTTTACCTCACCTATTCATGCATTATTTCATCAAGCATCATTAGATCCATTTATCTGGCATAATTTTTACCTATCCAACCCAGTTAAGTACATTTTGGTGTTTTTGCATGTTTTCAATAGTCATTTTATATTGGTTTTACAAATATGCTATTTAATTACTCAAGAAAATTGAGCTTCCTTTGTGGAGGAGTTTGAATACTCCCCCACCTCTATCTCTTTGCCTTAGCATATCAACCTCTACCTTGCCCTTCTTGAGTCTTACTCACCCCTTATGGCTCCTCACGACCCATCTACTAGACCACAACTCTTTTTACCTTCTTGAAAAAGCCTTCTATAACCCCACCAATATCATTGCCCCAATCGATATCAGTTATATAGACTAACATCAGTGACCCAAACCAACATTGGTCACTTAACTAATGTTCATCACTATGTTTTTATATTAACAACCCCAAAACCTCCCCAACAACCTCACCAAAACACAATTCCCTTGCCTAACCTACACTATATTATTCACTGACACATTCAGACCTACAGAATGGTAAATAATATTCTAACACTCTCTTTATCTCTCTCTCTTTTCATTTATGTTTGTTTTAAAAATCTATTATTAAAAAGTGGACTGTCATCCCAAGGAAGTGTTACACTTCTTAGAACAAGCACATAGCTTGGCAGTTCACACATATCTTTGCTAAAAATAATTATGTTTAGTGTTTTCTTATATACAAGTGTCCTCCTCCATAGCTAAAGAGTATTTCACACAAATTTTAGAATGGTGCACATCATTCCTTGTACTTAATCACTTATCCCTAGCATTCACACTTCTATTTCTTCCTTTTAGAATAGATAACAAAAAATGATAGAAACATTTTGACACATACGGTGGGACATGATAGCTTATCTTGGGGTCATTATTTGATTTTGAAGTGACATTAATATAGGTGCATCAATAGTGAATTTTTCATTATTGCATTGTCTCCTTCTATTTACCATAAAAGCAATATACCACACCTTTCATTTTTAGCTTAAGGAACTGAACCAAACTTTCTCTTCTCTCACCTTTTCTTTTATTGCCTCTAAATGAAATCATTATCTTGTGTAAAGATAAAAAAGAAACATCTTTTTACTTACCTCATTGAATATGCATCAAGGTATTGAAATTCATACTCTTTCCTTTTCCTCATTATTTTACATCCAAAGAAAACACTTCAACTTTTGGGTTAAAAACTTACTGCATCATTAGTCAGCCTACTACATATTAGTCACACATAGAAACTAATTAGTTAGTTAATGAATCATATAAAACTTTCTCACACTCCTCCAAACCACATATCAAATTACACATTTCAAACTTTTCCCAAATCCTTAGGTGGGATTTACCTAGATTTCATCACCAAGTAAATGAAGTCAGTTCGGTGTTTTGGTTGGACTAAATCACAAGTCACAAATTTGGGCCTCTCATAACTAATGTTATATTGAGGACTCCCTATCCAAATATCTTGAAACTATATCTAGATATATTCTAGGACCTTTATTATCCAACTTCCTCTTTATACAATCTAGTTAAGGCATAAGCCACCAAGAGACTAAAAATAATTCTTAGGAATTAATGTTAGTTGGATATATGATCTTTTATACCTTTTTGTTGTTTATTGTAATTTTGAGTTGGTAAGGATGTTTTGTATCAAAATTACATCTTATTATCACTTTAGACTTTTTAACCTCTAGATTTTCTCCCCTTAAGTGTTCTTTATTGACACACAGGCCTATCACATTCATTATTATATTCAGATTTGGGTTGGTTGAATAGTGATTTTTTTTACCTTTCTAGGTTACACAATAACCAACCTCAATCATGATACTGACATCAAAATCCTTCTTACACACTCACCTCAGTTAGGCAACTGATATGAGTCTTTTTGGATTTCTCTAATTTTTAGTTTGCCTCAAATAATAAAATGAAATCACCTACCTATTTTATATGAACTTGGGTTTTTTTAATTTATTATCACAGATATAGAGTTTGACAAAATTTTCTACCCTTTTGCATGGTCTTGATGTGAAATAAATTGAAACTTCTCACTGATCACACAAGTCATCAACCTCTTCCACCTTCACCTCCTCATTCTAATCCTTCCATCCAATGATATCCTAATGTGGAAGGTTCCCCTAACTATGTTAGTCCTAGTAGACCACCCATCATGCCTGAGGGTGATCAAGATTTCATGTGATTCCTTGATCATAACACTAAATCCCTCCAACATTAACTTGTCATGAGTCAAACACGTAACTCTTTTGGTGATCCAATTTATGGTGTACCCACTTCCTTGATGGAGACAACATTAATTTTTTCCACCATTCCTCTTATGGTTATTCAAACAATCTCTTTAATGATTAACCTAGCCATATCCAATGCTCAAATTTTTGTTTCTCCAACTATGTAGTCAAACCCAACTTCTATTTTAGTTTCCTTAACCTTTTAATTGTAATCCACTCAACCAAGTCAAAATCCATTTTAGAGCTTGTTTGTGTCAATATTGACTACTATTGCACTGATTAATATAATAGTAACCACCTATCCCTTAGCTAGTTTTTCCATAACCCAATTGATAGTGGTAGCTCCTAGCCAAGGTTTTATTCTAAATCTCATGGTACAAGCCTCTTTATCTTTGACCCCTTAACCTATGATTCATTGCCCATATGTTACATCTACACAACTATAATAACCTATGTCATACACTACTTTAGACTCTTTGTAGGCCCCCTATATCTTGTGAAGTGCCTCTCAAATAAATCCCTCTTCTGATCTAATCAAGATGTTGATAGATAAGATGTCTAGCTCAAAAACATCTATTTTGGGCTTATAGAACATTATTTCATATGATCAAAAATGCAATGAGCCCATCCATCCTATAGTACCTATCTATCCTTATCCCAATCAGTGGGAACTTCCTAAGGTCACTCACTTTCAAAGTAAAGAAGACCCACAATAACACTTAGGAGTGTTCAAACATGCTTTTTACCTCATATGACATGACAATGCATTATGCTTCATACTTTTCCCATGTCCCTTATGGGTGCTACTATAGATTGGTATAGCTCCATTAAATGGTAATCCTTGTTTTACTTCACCCAGCTTGCTCAGGTGTTTTTAGATCATTTCTCAATCAATATCTTTAAAAAGGTCTCAATCACAGACCTTTACTCTATTTGAAAATTCAAGGATGAGTCTATAGTTGATTTCATTACTTGTTGGAGAGGTCTCATTAATCAACTCTCCTTCTCATTACCCTAGCCTGAGTTCATTTAACTCTTTTCAAGAATGTACACCAAGCACATCTCCTCGACCCTTCAAGTTCAAACCTTTCACATATTTGATGAAGCCTTCACAATGGCATGAAAACATGAGATTTAGGTAGTAGATGAAGACTGAGTCAAGTTACACAACAAAAACACAAATTCTAAGCCTATTGACTCCTCTTCCTCTAATCTCTCCTCTTCTAACCAAAAGTCTAAAGGCTCAGGTAATGTGGTAATTGGTAAGTCAACATCTTCCATAAGGGTAGATCAATCCAACCCTTCAACTTCTTAGAACCCAATGATACAATTCTAGAAATGATATGAACATAGAGAGTACACCCTAATTAGGGAGTCATACACCTCCATGTTGGATAAGCTATTGAGGCAAGGCTATTACCCTTCCTCAAGTCAAACCCACCATATAGTTTGATATTTCCAATATTATACCCAATTGGTATAAAGAGGACTAGTTTTGTGGCTATCATCGAATGAAAGGCCATGGCACTAACAACTATAAGACCCTCAAGAACATTATTTAGCACATGATCAATAAGGGTGATATAGTTTTGGATAATCCCAATGCACTGGCTAACTATAACTAGGATGTCTTTAGGAAGCCATTTATCAAACACTCATATTCTCAAAATAATGTTCAAGTAATGGTTAAGCATACACATAACTACAACATCCACAGTGTTGATGTGGTCTTTGACTTGAGACCAAACTATCTTGTTCCAGCTTCTCCTCTTACCCAATTAGAGGATCCCACTCCCTTGAGTAGAGGAACTTATTTTGTCTCTTCCACTTCTATGAGAAGAGGGCCCTCCTTTGCCTGTCTTTCTTCCATGTGAAGAGCCTATTTTGCATGTTCCCCTCATGCATGTTTTTCCTATTCTTCTACCACTTGAATAACATACATTACTCTTTCCTCAACCAAAATATCATACTTTTTCTCTTCACTCTCAAGGAGCCTTCTTTGCTTACTTCTCGTCCACCAGTGGAAGGTAATGCCCCATCCACTCATGTTTCATGTATAGAGAAGCCTATTTCATCTAATCCCATGATAGTTGATGGATTGATTGTGCCTACTCATGTTGAGATTTTTTTTACCACTTCTCTTACCCATATAAGAATAGACCTTGTTAGTCCCTCTTATACATGTTAAGGGGGATATTATCCTAATGCTTTATCTACTTTAGGGGCCAGCTTGGCTAGTCCCTCCCCCACCATAAGAGGATTATGTATCTTCTCCTACCTCAGTTGACAGAGATACCATTATGGTTCTCACCCATCGTTGGCCTAAGGTGGCCACTAATAGTAATGTCCATCTTTTGAAATCACTTAAGTCTTTTATGAAAGTGATAATAAGGCCTCTGCTAATGTTATCCAAACCCTTCTCAAGATTGGTAGGAAATCTCAATTTTATTGACTCTAAAAAACTAGATCACATGGCATTTTGGGATCAGCTCAAAGCTCCTTTCCCTACACAACAAAAGTCAACCTCAACCACTAACCCTTTTGTAACCATTTACCCTAAGGTGTTTGACAAGGTTTGAGTTCCTTCTCTTTACCAAAGGAGGTAAAAACCCCACATCAAAACCTTCACCATCTCAAGCATCCACAATACTAAAGCAAATCAAATATTTAGGCATTCACTACGTGTCTCATCTAACTAATCCATAAGTGAAGTTAGATTTGAACTTTCTTGTGCCTATGAAGAATGTCAATCTTCCTAAGCCTCATTGACCCATTGTGTCATCAACTTTGCCTTCAATCTTGGGGTTGTACCCCTCGACTTTGGTTAAATCACCCCACACCTTGGGGAACCAAAATGTGAAGTTACTAACACTCTTACCTCTACTTAATGGTGGTCCCTCAACCTCTAACATCTTGACACCTATCACTAAAAAGGTGTTAATGAAACATGTGGTCATGCCTTCACCCATAAATGTGCCATGTAAAACCCCTCCAACACCGCTTAAATATAAAATGGTGTCAAACCTATTTGTAATAAAAAGGGAATCCCATTTAAAGGCTCTCATGCATCTCTTTTTCACAAATTGATACAATAATCTCACATAACCCTTCCCTCGATTAATCCTTATCAGCCTCTTAGACCAAAACCTTCTTGGTTTGATGACACATAGGTTTGTTTATATCACTAATCACCTGGACATGATACAGAGAGCTATAAATCTCTCACGATTATCATCTAGTAACACTTTGGTATAGATACTCTTTTTGAATATCCCCTCATAAATTTCCTTATCACTTTGAAAGTTTCACATATTAATTTTCATGTTTCCTTTCCTAAAATTGAGCCTAAGGATGAAGGAAAGAGTCCTTCACCATCTTTATCACCTGTAATCTAGATTAACTTGATTCATGTGGCCACTTGATCATAGACTCAAAAGGATAAAAGAAAAGAAAAGGTTACCACACCTTGGGTTCATCCATTTTTTAAAGATGCTTCCCCTAAAAAACCTAGGATTTCTATTTTGCGTACCATGCAACCAACATCTTCAGAGGTTGTTTAGGAATCCATGGTTAATCAACTACACTAAACACTTGTGAATATGTCCCTATATTAGCTAATCCTGTTTCTATTGCTAATTCACTTTTTACATTCAAAAGATGAATAAAGAAACTAAAGAAATGGACAAGGCTAGAAGTATCTGGATAAAGATTGCGCACCGTAATCCAGACATTTGTGGGCACCCCTCTTTGGCTGTGGAGGAATGACATTGCAAAAGAAAAGAAACTTGGACAAGAAAATGTTAGATGGATAGGCAGCGGGTTGCCAAGCGAAAGCTTGTTCCCGGAAGTGTGAAAACTTCCTCAAGGGAGGTCAACCCACTGATAATAGACAGATAAAAGACTAAGGAAACATAGAATGCCAGAATATAGGAGTGATAAACAAATTAAAAAGGAAAGAAAAGACCAATGATTACCTGAATGGAGCTATCGAGCTGATGACAGTCACCGAGGTCGGGAATGTTGCCAGCATCGGTTGTATGGTCTGCCGACTTCGGTTATCCTGCCGACGTCGATCGGGGAAGTAACCGGCGTCAGTTGGGGCAGTGGCCTGTAGTCGGGTCTGGTCGGGTTTCTGGACTGTGGACAGGTCTAGTTTGTGAACAGGGTCAAGACAGAGTTCAGGGATGACTTTGAATGGATTGGGGAATGGTCTGGTTCTGATTAGGTGCCCTGTACAGGGTCTTTTTTGGTAGGAGGGATGAGGGAGTTATCTGGGATTGTACTAAAAGGATGATAGGTGACATGGAGATGGATAGAGGACAGGGCTTGAGAGGCTTTTCAACCTCTCAGGGGGTAAGACAGAGGGAGTGGGAGATAGTAGATACCAAATAACTGAACACTAAAGAAAAGAAATGAAATGAAATAACAGACTATGCTTACCTTTTTAGCTTGCTGAATGAAGAGTGGGAGAGCTGTTGTTGAGACCACATAAGACTTAATCTCTGCTCAAGAATCCCTGCACCTGTTGCTACTGTTACACGAGGTCTAGAGGGAGAAGAGTAGAATGCCAAAATGCCAAGAGAATTCAGTTTGTGAGCTCAAGGGGCCGGGGGCTGGAATGGATGCAGAAAGGAGTCTTGAAGGCTGCCGACACCGGCAGGATAGCCGACGTCAGCCGAAGGGTCGTCGACGTCAGTAGTGGCAGAATGGGGGCAGAGACTAAAATAAGCCTCTGCCCATTCTTGCACGCCGCCGAGTGAGGGATTGTGGGAAGAACGGTCGTGAGGATGCTTAAATGGGTGTGGGAGGAAGATAATGAGAAGATTTGGCATAATAAAGGCTAAGAGGGAGGTGGAGGGATCCAAGGTGGCAAGGGTGAGGTAGAAAGGGGGCCACTTAATTAAAATATTTAAGTTATTTTAATTAAATGAGTGGAGGGGACTAAGGCCAAGGGTTAGGATATGGGTTTGAGGCGGACAAGGGGGGAGAACCAAGGTGCAGACACATTTGTGGTGTCTACATTTGCCCCTTTTTGTCTTGTTGGTTGTTCTTGACGAACTACAAGACAAAAACAGGAGTTGGTTGCCCCAGAAAAAGAATGAGGTGTTCCCCCCCTAAAGTGATAGTCGAGAGAAGGGAACTGGAGATCGAGTGTCAATTTGACAGAGAGATGGATAGAAGAGTGTGAGTGAAAATGCTGCAATAGTCGTGATTGCACGTATGCCACTTCAAGGGATGGTTGGGTCAAATTGTTGCATGTCGAGGGTCAAGGAGTGCCAAAATTGAAGTAACCAGGCCCCAGCATTTAGTCATTTACTGATTGGGTTACTCAATCTAAGCTGAAGCTCCAAATGGTCATCGTGTTCCAGGTATCCCAGGCTCCAGAAGTGCTCCCAAAAACACGAAAGTGCCACAAGTAGTAGGGATCAACTGGCTTGCGATCCTATACTTACGAAGAGTCAAAAATAGTCTGCAGACAATTCTGCTAACTAGCCGTGAGGTAGCACACACGCAAAAACAACCAAGGCAACATTGGCTTGGAAGTAGTCGAAGGTCGAAGGAGATACGCATGATCTCCAATGGTCATTTTTCAAGGGGATGGATAGATGAAAGGATGTGGCCGAGCTAACCTCAAAAAATGTCATGTGATCTGAGTGTTGCCTACATAGCCCTTGTGTGAAGGGCCTCAGGCCAATGTAGTTCTCCCTAAAAGGGAGGAATGGTCAAAGAAAAAGATTGGTCTTGGTCAAAGTTGATGGAGTTGGTCGTGATCAAAGTCACAGAAGAGAAGGTTTATTCATCAAGGAGATGAACAAACGGGGGTGGTCGAGCTAACCTTAGAGGATGTGTTATCTGAGTGCTGCCTACATAGCCCTGGTCATAGGGCCTCAGGCCAATGTAGTTTAGATGAATTGAGAAGATTGGTCGATGATTGGATGTGGTCAAGTGTCGAAATGATGAGGGTAAGATGAGGATAAGATGACGCTACAGATGGTGTATTCTGTAGAATTGGTCGAGAGTCTTTCATCCTTAGCAAGTTTCCATAGTCGTGATGGATGTATGCTAAAAATGAATGGAGGTCTATTTATGCTTCAGCAAGTATTGGTTTATGCTTAACATAAATTGGGTCTGGTCGATAGTTTCCATATGTATTGGTGTCCATAGAAACTATGTGAAATGGACGAGGATGATGTCTGATGCCATGAGGATGAAAAATAGCTTGGTTTGAGTTGAGTCGATAATTGATGTGGTTAAATGTGACCAAAGTGTAGAGAAAAGGTGAAAGGTGAATCACTCTTTCATTGATAAGGACCAAAAAGGGAGCATAGATAGGGGTTATTAGAACAAAGGCCCCATTCATGCATTACGTCATTGACCAGTGTTGTGTTAGAGTGGTAATCGAATCACTTTGACATTAAAGTGAGCTCGAAGTCCCTTGAGAAGGTAATAGGAGGAGGATAGGGTAACCCAATTTAAGAGCAGGAATAACCTTGCCCCTTTTTATAGGAGACCCTGAGACAACTACAAGCCAAGTCCATGACTCATTTTTTTTTTTTTTTTGGTGCAGACTGATCAATGCGGGAAGTCTACATATAGATGTCATTTGATTTAGTGGTCATGTTTTGAAGCTGATCAATGCGGGAAGCTTCTAAGAAAGGTTGTTGTTTGTAGCAAGATTTAGTCATAGCCATCCTTCGAGGGAGCAATCTATCTTTTTGATTTGATTTTGTGACCTTGGATTATGTTTTCACATCTTGATATATATATATATATATATATATATATATATATATTTTGGGTCATGGACAAGACTGTAGAAGTTCAAGGATGCCCTTTTATTAGGCCAAAGCATCCATGCATCGTAAAAGGGTTGTAGAGGACTTGTTAAAGGGGAATAGGGTTGAAAGGAATGAGGATTAAGAGGACGAGGATTGCTCAAGGGATGAGCTCAAGTTACGTGTCAAGTAGATGAGCACTCGACTAACAGAAGAATGGTTGAAGATGCAACGCATTAAGAGGCTCAGGTTCTGGCCGTCCATCGAGGGAGGACAGACAATAAGTCCCTGACCCATACTTGTGCGTGATGATAAAAGGTCCAAGCCAATTAGGGGCGAATTTGCCTCGTTTACTTTGCTCCATATTGGTCACGTGCTGATTCTCTTTGAGGACGAGGTCTCCGATGTTGAAATCTCATTCTCGTAGATTTTTGTCGTAGGCTCGCTTTATGCGACTTTGGTAAACATGGAGATGATTGAGGGCAGCAAGATGGTGCTCGTCAAGTAACTCAAGTTGAGCTAAGTGATCTTGATGAAAGTCATCATTGGAAAGAATGTCATGTAGGGAGATGTGAAGAGATGGGATCTATACTTCGAGAGGTAAGACAACCTCTATTCCATACACGAGGGAGAAAGGAGTAGCACCCGTAGAGGTTCGGATGTTAGTGCGGTAGGCCCACAAAGCGAAGGGAATATGAATGTGCCAATCCCTTCCTATGTCGTGGACCACCTTCATGAGAATTTTAGTCAGAATTTTGTTAGAAGCCTCAGCCTGCCCATTTGCTTGTGGGTAGTAAGGCGAAGAAAAGCTGAGTTTGATGCCAAATGAGTCGCATAATTTTTGGACAGTCTTGTTTTTGAAGGACTTGCCATTGTCGGTGATGATTTTGTGAGGGACACCGAAACGACAGATGATGTGGCTGCTGATGAAGTCGACAATTTTGTCAGCTTTTATGGAGATAAGAGGAATGGCTTCCACCCACTTGGTGAAATACTCAGTGGCAGTGATGATGGACTGATGACGAAGAGACGAGTGAGGGTTAATCTCACCAATGAGATCTAAGCCCCACTAAGAGAAAGGCCATAAATCTTGAGTGACTTGTAAGGCGTGGCTGGGGAGATGAAGCAAGTTAGAGTGTTGCTGACACTTGATGCAACATTGAACATAGTCGCTACAATCTTGATGAAGGGTGGGCCAGTAATAACCCAGGCGAAGGATGCGCTTGGCAACCGAGTTCCCACTAAAGTGTCCACCACAAATCCCATCGTGGACTTGTTTTATGGCTTGAGAAGCTTCAGTGGAGTTTAGACAATGAAGAAGGAGGCTGTTGAAGCCTCACTTATAGAGAAGACCCCCTAGCATGGTATAGCGAGTTTTGCACTTGATGAAAGCTTGCCGCGCATTACTAGAGAGGTTGGGAGGAGTGACAGAAAGAGACAAGTAGTCCACTAGTTGCTTATACCAGTCATCTTGTGGGCTAGAATTGATAGTGTTGATATGGTCGATGTGAGGGGAGATGTATGAAGGCAAGGGTACATGATGCACCGTGACAAAAATTTGAGATGACGATGATGAAGACGGGATATGCGAAGCAAGAGAAGCCATAGTGTCAGCAAACTTGTTCGTAGAGCGTGGAACAGTTTGGAAGAGATAATGGTCGAAAGATGCCAAAAGAAGGTCAGTATGATTTTTGTACCTCTACAAAACTTCATTTTTCTAGAGGTATGAACGGTTAACTTGATTGACGATGAGCTGTGAGTCACCGAAGATGTTGATAGACTTGATGTGGAGGGAAAGGGCAGTCTGAAGTCCCAAAATTAAGGCCTCGTATTCGGCCATATTATTGGTACAATCAAAGTCAAGCTTGAAAGATAGAGACATGGTCTCCCCTTCGAGTGGGATGAGGATGACCCCCGCACCCCCATCGAGTTGCCATTTGGAGCCATCAAAGAACATGGTCATTTGGTAGACGGTGTCATCGGTGGAAAGTGTGGCGATAGATTTGTCAAGGAACTCACACTATGAAGGTTGGTTGTCGGGAAGAGGGGCATCTGCCAGTTAGTCAGAAATGGTTTACCCCTTGATAGATTTTAGTTGGATGAATTCAAGGTCAAACTCAGCGAGCAACATGAGCCACCGAGCCATATGTTGATTTTGATATGGCTTGCAGTGCATATACTTGAGAGGTTCGATGTGAGTGACGACAAAGGTTTTGTGGTTGAGAAGATAGTGGTGGAGCTTGGTAGCAGAAAAGACTAATGCCAAATAGAGTTTCTCGATATGAGTGTACCGAGTTTCATAGTCGACTAGTGTTTGGATGATGTAGTAAACTGCTTGCTCACGATGATGCTCATCTCAGTGCGCGATCATGGCACCTAACAAATGGTTGGTGGCAGAGATATAAAGGTAGAAGGGTTGGTCATCTTTAGGTGGAATGAGGACTGGAGGAGAGACCAGATAGCTTTTGAGGGCTTCAAAAGCCTCTTGACAGTCCTCATCCCATTTAAAAGAGACATCCTTCTTAAGGAGATGATGAAAAGGTTGGCAGTGGTCTGAAAGCTGCGAGATGAAGTGGCAAATGGACTGGAGCTTCCCTTGTAGACTGCGAAGCTGCTTGAGATTGGTCGGGGGTGGCATTTTGAGGATAGCATGGATCTTGGTGGGATCTATCTCGATGCCACAAAAAGAAATGATGAAGCTGAGAAGCCTGCCTGAGAAGACCCCAAAGACACATTTCTTGGGGTTAAGGTGAACATTGTACTAAATAAGGTGAGAGAAGATGATTTTGAGAATGCTCAAGTGGTCGCGGCGAAGCTTGGACTTGCTGAGAAGGTCGTCCACATAGTCCTCCATGATTTTGTGGAGGAGATCGTGGAAAATGTAGGTCATGATGCGTTGATATGTGGCACCAGCATTTTTCAAGCCAAAAGGTGTGACTCAATAGCAGAAAGTCCCCCATGGGGTGATAAAGGTAGTCTTGTGCTGATCTTCTGGTGCGATCAGGATTTGATTGTATCCTAAAAAATTGTCCATGAGAGATATCATCTCATGGCCGATCGTGAGATCAACAAGCTGGTCAATGTTAGGAAGAGGAAAGTCATCTTTGGGACAGGCTAGGTTAAGGTCACGATAGTCTGTGCAGATTCGAATCCCCCCAGTTGCTTTAGTAACTGGGACGATGTTAGAGACCCACTACGGATAATCAATGGGCTGGATGAAGGAGACAGAAAGAAGGTGTTGAAGCTCCTCTTTGACAAGGAGCGCAACGCGAGGATGCATCTTTCAAAGCTTTTGCCTAACAGGCTTAGCCTTTGTTTTGGTGACAATGTTATGGGTAGCAATGGTGGGGTTGATGCCAGGCATGTCGCTGTAAGTCCAGGCAAAGGCCTTGCTATGGTCGAAAAGGAACTGGGTATAGTCAAGCTGCTCCTGAGTGTCTAAAGATTAGCCAATCTTTAAGACATGAGGAACATCAGAAGAAGGGAGGTTGATGTCAATGGTTGATTCATTTAACATAACCTGGGTCTCGGAAGGGAGGGAACATTGGATGAAAGAGTCATCGGCACCCATGTAGGAAAGGATGGCATCATCGTCAACGCACTGGACAGTGTGAATGGTTGCTGACTCATCCTCTATCATGTTAGGAAATATGAGAGGAAGAGATCTGGACACCCCCTTGAGCTGATAGGTCAGGGGTTCCAGGCGGATGGTGTTTATGGAAAAAAAAACTAGGAGGGATGGGAACCACCGACTCCGTAGGTGACGAAGGAGAAATGGGTGAGTTTGGAGGAGATTGGTCAATTTTTGGCTCAAGACAAAGGTCAGAAGGAGCTTGAGTGGGGTCATGATATCCCATGCCATACCATTTCTTGACATCATCATCATTGAGCGGCTCGATGGGCTGATGGGAGCCCTGCTCATAACGTCCAAAACCAAAACGCTTCCATGCACACCTGTAAAGGGAAGTGTGTACGAAGGTGGGGTTGCCAAGAAATGAGAAATTTGATGTGAAAGGTTGGGGTGAAGAGAGGGAATTGTCATTGGTAGGAGCTTGATTGAGCCCCCCATAGACAAAGTTGCTTTAGAGGTGAGGAGGACCATAAGGCACGACCATCCTGATCCGATGGTCGTAATTGGGACTGAGATGAAGGCGTCCATACTCTTACAGAGTTTGGAACATGTCTAGGGTCAACAAGCGATATTCCCCAAGTGATAGTCATTGGAAGATGTCTTCCATGGGGTCTTTGGTTGGCGCTTGAAGAGGAGGGGTGAGGGCGACCGTCGATTGTGAACTGGTCAAAGCTTCTGTAGATGGAGGCGGTGTCAGAGTTGATGGCTTGATGGGAATGAGGACATCGTTGGGACTGTAAGTTGTGTTGCAAGTCTTGAAGGGTGAAGGGTTAGCGGGAATGGTGTGGACTTGCCTGTCATGCTCAAACTTCACACAATGGTGCAGGGTAGAGGGGACACAGGCCATGGCATGGATCCAAGGTTGACCCAGTAGAATATTGTATTAAAACTCTCTTTTGATGATATAGAAGAGCTCCAGGACTGTGCATGGACCAACGGGAATGTGAAGGATGACTGTGCCAATGGTCATGGCAGTGGTGTCGTTGAAAGAGCATAAGATCACGTCAGTTTTGTAAATGCAATTCTTGGGAAGATCCAACTGACCAAAGGCTTGGGTAGAGATTATGTTGATGCTAGTGCCGCCATCAATCATAATGCATTTAATGCATGTCTGATCAACATAGGTAGTGATGAAGAGGGCGGCGTCTTGATCTTCCGTGTTAGATGTGGGAATCTCAGAATCACTGAATGTGATGGAGGCGACAGGAGATAAAGAATGGACAAGGGCAGCGAGTGGTTAGGGGTCCTCAGGTTGGACCTCTGCTGCTTGCAAGGCTTGGATGAGGGCTTGACGGTGCTGAGGCGAGGTTTGGATAAGGTCATAAAGAGACATCTTTACAGGCGTCTGGTGAAGCTGCTTCAGCATGGAGTCATGAATTGGCCCAGAAGAAGAAGACGAAGAACGCTGGGATGTGCTAAGGATAGAAATTTTAGGCTTGAGCGCAAGAGGTGGCTTGACAAAGGGATAGGTCCAAGGAATGGCAGCTTTTTCTTTTGCCTTGTCCTTTTGCGACCTAGTGGTTATATGGATAGCATTGATTTTGAAAATAGGAGGTGAAGAAGGGGTCATGTCTTGCTGGTGAGATGTTGACATGTTTGAAGAGGTTGAATGAGAATGAGTCAGGGTCTGGTCAAGAGTGTCCTCAAGTAGAAGAGTGTCCTTCTCCATATAGCATCGGATGACGACCTTGAGGGCACAACAAGTCTCGGTATTGTGTCCTAGTGTACGATGATATAAGCAAATTTTCGTGTCGTCGAACCAGGAGGGCTTTGACCCGAGAGGTTGGAAAGGCTTGATGGGTGGAAGGGTTATGTTAGAAGTCTTTAGAAGCTAGCACAATATCAATGAGTATGAGCCCACTAGAGGGTTCATGCTATTTTATATGCGCGAGGTCAGTGACTTTTGCTTTGGCAAGGTTGGAAGAGGTTTCCTTACCACCTTATGGGTTGATGGTGCGGTGACAGGTGAAGATGGCACTTTCTTAGTGATTGGTACCACCTTTTTGGGAGAGGGACGGCTGGAGGTAGGCAGAGGAAGCAAAGGAGGCAACGAGTTTTGATTGGAGGCTGGAGTGGGAAGGATTCTAGCCAGGGTCAAAGGATGGGGGCCCAAAATGGATGGCAATGGTGACGGAGAAGGAGGCGTTCGCTTCGGTGGTCTGGCAGTCTTCTTTGACTTGGTTGGAGGGCTACTACTAGTCTGGTCTAGGTCCACCTTCACTTGCGAGTGAGTGAGGGTGGAGATAGGATGAACGCCAAGTGACTTGATAGGCTTAGATGAGAGAGATGCAGGTTTCGGTTTTGATGGGTTTGGTTGAGGTTTGAGAGTCTGATCTTTGTCAAGAGTCTAAAGAGATTCTACCTTGGGAAGATTAGCAGCATGTGATGAGAGGGCACGGGTATGTTGAAGGGCTTTAAGACGCTCCCACAACACCTAAGGCATCACTTTCCTTGAAGGGAGAAGTTTGATTTTCTCCACTAATCGGGAAAATGGCTGAGAAGATGTTGATGGTTGCGGGGTTGAAGACGAGATGGGTGTAGCAATCTTAGAGGCATGGTATGGTGAAGACAAGACAAATTTAGATGGAGACGAAGGGGAGATAGGTTCTTCCTTGGGTGGAGAAGAATTTGAAAACCGAGGCTCTTCAAGCGGGTAAAGGGCAGGGATGATGGTGCCCTCCACTTGCGGTTGAGGAGTAGGAAGGGTCGGGTCCTCCATAGGCAGCAGAAATGAGGATGGCAAAATCGGTGGTGCTGGTAAAGCCGAGGCATCCTCCAAGATGAGGGAGGTCGATGGAGAACTAGCTAGGGAAAGAGGTTCATCCACACGTGATGGACTGATTGATGGACTAACCTCTTGAGGTTGATTGGGGATGAAAGGCGAGATCGTATTGACTGTTCAAATGTTGTGTTCATGATTATCGTAAATTAAGGTCCAGACATTGTTTTGATTTGGTGGATGATTAGGGAATGGATGTTTGAAGATGTCAATGGCCTGATTAGGGGGTGCATTGGGATTATCTAAGATGAGGTCCCCCTTTTCAAGCATGTCTTGGATTATGTTCTTAAAGGTTTTGCAGTTTTCCGTGTCATGTCCCTTAACACGGTGGAAGCTGCAGAAGTCTTGTTCCCTATACCATGCAGGGATGGCGTGTGAGGGTTCAAATTGTGGAGGAGGTCGGGCTTGAGGGAGATTGAGGACCCCCTGCTTAACAAGCTTTTCCAGCATAGACGCGTATGATTCTCTGAGAGGAGTATACCATTGTTGTACGTATCTCTGCTGGAATTGGCGAGTGGTGCTTTGAGATGTGGATGGCTCAGGCTGATTGGTTGAAGAAGATGAAGGTCTAACAACCACAGCATTAGTTGAAGCCTTGGATTTAGAATTGGATGATGATGGCTTAGCAGAAGAAGAGTCATTGGTCTTAGAGCTGAGATTCTTGCTCTGCAACTTGACTTTATTCTCCTCGATGGCACGCAACACAAGTTTGCGGGCCATCGTGAAGGCTTCGTCGAAGGTGCGGAAGGTTTGAACCCTCAGGGTGGAAGAAATATGTCTAACACAGGCTTGGGAGAAGAGTTTAATAAGCTTAGCCTGGGGTAAGGAAAAGGAGAGTTGATTGATGAGGCCTCTCCATCGAGCAACGAAGTCAGCTATGGACTCGTCCTCGAATTGCCAAATAGAATAGAGGTCCGTGATCGAGACCTTCTTGGTGATGTTGATGGAGAAGTGATCGAGGAAGAGCTAGGCCAATTGTGTGAATGAAAAGAGGGAATGGCTGGGAAGGGAGCTATACCAGTCAAGCGCAGCACTCGAGAGAGACATAAGAAACATGCGTAAGAGCAACGTATCGTCATGGGCAATGAGGTAACAGGCATGTCTGAATGCCCGCAAGTGTTGTTATGGGTCTTCCTTGCTTTGAAAGCGAGAAAACTTCAGAAGCTCCCACTAGCTAGGATATGGCCTGATTGGGACAGAAGGATGAATGGGCTCATTGCAAATCTGCTCGTATGAGAGAGCATTGTGCGAGACGAAAATGGAGGTCTCTAGACTGGTCATCTTGTCCATCAGCATTTTGATGATATCTGTCGATGGATTGATGGGTGGTGCACCCCCTAAGTTGTAGGGCACTTGGAAGAGGCTAGGGGAGGCATACAACGTAGTTGGTTACCCCTGTAAAGGTGCAATGTAGGGATAACTAGTCGTAGGGATAGATGAAGAGGCTAAAGGTGGTTGGGTAGAAGGCATAGCTAGGCCCAATGTTGCCACAAGGGGTTGGACTGTGGTAACAGGGGCCAAGGGATAGGAAGCCACCCTGGTGTTGATAGGGGCCAGGGTAGGTAGAATAGAGATGACAAGGTTTTGAAAAGGAGTGGATAGCGGTTGAGTGGGTTGATGTTGATAGGGGGCTGAAACCCCGGTGGAAGTGGGCCCAAAGATAGAGGGAGAGGCCACACCTAGAGGATTGGTCAAAGTCTGGTCAGTGGTCGAAGCGATGGCTTGAGTGTCTAAGGGTTAAACTACGGATGCCATCGATACAGCCATAGTCACGGCAAGAGAGGTTGGCATTCCATAGATTGGATTGCCTAGGGAGTCTCGCTTTCGGCTATGCGCGAGATAGTGTTGCAAGGCCTTGACGTTGAGGTCCAAAAATCATTTGAAGTCTTGGTCCCCTTTTTGGACAATAGGAGTCTGCGACGGGGTTGGATGAATAGGAGTTCTTTCGGTCTCCGAGTTGAACTCCATTGTAGGCTTGGTCACGGACGGGGTAGACGGAAGTGGTTAACGGCTAGAGTGGTTGACAAGAGCCTTGGTTTGGCTACGAGTCAAAACCATGCAAGGCAAAGAAGGTTTAGGTTTCAGAAACTGTGTTTTTCTATTTTAGAAAACCAAGATGGAGTTTTTGACAGAGAAGGGACAGGTTTTAGGCTGTTGGTTTTGAAAAAAAAGGACAGTGACAGAGACCGACATCAATTGAATAAACCGATGTCGGTAAGAAATATGGCCAACATCGGTTAGATAACTGATGCCGGTAAGAGAGGAAAGCCGACATCGGTGGAAGAACCGATGCCGGTGACTGTGTTTTCCAGAGAACCAAAAGATTTTAAGATTCTTGGAAAAAGAATGAAGAAAGTGTCCTCACTCACTCAAACAAACAGATGAGAAGAGAAGAACTGAGAGAGACAGACAAGCCTAAGCGATAAATCCTAGGAATTAACCTTAGAATCTTGTGGCTTATGCCTTAGATGAATGTTTGGGGAGATTGGCTGTAAGAAGGGTCCTAGAAGAGGCAATCTAGAGCTGGTTTTGGGTCTTGTTTTAGGTGCTCAAAAATCTGTGTTAGGTCTGGTACGTGGCCTGGTGCTAAGGAGCAAGCTCCCCTCACTTCACGATTCTAGTGGTTAGCTGGTCTCGCTTAGCCAAGATATACCTCGCCTAGAGTTTATCCTCCGCCAGAGAATGGAGTGGGCTTCCCCCTTGGTGATGAAATCCAAGTAGGGTCACCGAGACGGGTAAGGTATCCGTTGGGGGATTAAATCCCAGTCGGGCCTTGTATCAAGTAAGTTTTCTATTCGTTTTAGTGCATGTGGTTTGGTAGTGTAACATCAAGTGTCTACGATTTATTCAATATGCATTTTACTAATTACTAGGTGAAGACTAATGCAAGCACAAGCAGAAATGCAATGCAGTATGTTTTTAAGCCCAAGTCGAAAGTATGAAGTTTGGATGAAGACAAGTTTGAGAAAGGGTTTGAGAGTATGATGTTTAGACTAGTCTAGAAATGCAAGAAAGAAAGATTCGTTTTAGTCCTGCTTATAGTGTCATTTGGAATAGAAGAAAGAGACAAGAAGGAAGGAGCCTAAATGCACCTAAATGAATGAAAGGAAGAGGAACCTGAGGAAGAACCAAAGGTCCCACCGGGCATGCCAGAATGTTTCTATTGCTAATTCACTTTCTACATTCAAAAGATGAATAAAGAAACTAAAGAAATGGACAAGGCTAGAAGTACCTAGATAAAGATTGCGCACCGTAATCCAGACGTTTGTGGGCACCCCTCTTTGGCTGTGGAGGAATGACACTGCAAAAGAAAAGAAACTTGGACAAGAAAATGTTAGATGGATAGGCAGTGGGTTGCCAAGTGAAAGCTTGTTCCCGGAAGTGTGAAAACTTCCTCAAGGGAGGTCAACCCACTGATAACAGACAGATAAAATACTAAGGAAACATAGAATGCCAGAATATAGGAGTGATAAACAAATTAAAAAGGAAAGAAAAGACCAATGATTACCTGAATGGAGCTGTCAGGCTGATGACAGTCATCGAGGTCAGGAATGTTGTCGGCATCGATTGTATGGTCTGTCGACTTCGGTTATCCTGCCGACGTCAGTCAGGGAAGTAACCAGCATCGGTCGGGGCAGTGGCCTGTAGTCAGGTCTAGTCAGGTTTTTGGACTGTGGATAGGTCTGGTTTGTGAACAGGGTCGAGACAGAGTTCAGGGATGACTTTGAATGGACTGGGGAATGGTCTGGTTCTGATTAGGTGCCCTGTACAGGGTCTTTGTTGGTAGGAGGGATGAGGGAGTTATTCGAGATAATACTGAAAGGATGACAGGTGACATGGAGATGGATAGAAGATAGGGCCTGAGAAGGCTTTTCAGCCTCTCAGGGGGTAGGATAGAGGGAGTGGGAGATAACAGATACCAAATAACTGAACACTAAAGAAAAGAAATGAAATGAAATAATAGACTGTGCTTACCTTTTTAGCTTGCCAAATGAAGAGTGGGAGAGTTGTTGTTGAGACCACAGAAGACTTAATCTCTGCTCAAGAATCCCTGCACCTGTTGCTGCTATTGCACAAGGTCCAGAGGGAGAAGAGTAGAATGCCAAAATGCCAAGAGAATTAAGTTTGCGAGCTCAAGGGGCCATGCGCTGGAATGGATGCAGAAAGGAGTCTTAAAGGCTGCCGATGCCGGCAGGATAGCCGACGTCGGCCGAAGGGTCGCCGATGTTGATAGTGGTAGAATGGGGGCAGAGACTAAAAATAGCCTCTGCCGATTCTTGCATGCCGTCAGGTGAGGGATTGTGGGAAGAACGGTCATGAGGATGCTTAAATGGGCGTGGGAGGAAGATAATGAGAAGATTTGGCATAATAAAGGCTAAGAGGGAGGTGGAGGGATCCAAGGGAGGATCCAAGGTGGCAAGGGTGAGGTAGAAAGGGGGCCACTTAATTGAAATATTTAAGTTATTTTAATTAAATGAGTGGAGGGGACTAAGGCCAAGGGTTAGGATATGGGTTTGAGGCAGACAAGGGGGGAAAACCAAGGAGCAGACACATTTGTGGTGTCTACAAATCCAAAGGTCATCTTAGCATCATCAAACCTTGATTAAGGCCCTTCAAGTAGTTGAGGTTCAACTCGATGATCCCAAACCTTTCTTGGATTTTATAAGATCCCTTAATACTATAGCCCTAGTTTCATTTAATGATTTTGCAATTCCCACTCATCACCTTGACAACCAAGACATTGCTCTTTTAATCATATTATATATCAACCAAACTCATGTCAAGAGAGTCATGGTTAATGGAGGTGCTAGCATTAACATCATCTCGATGCATACCTACAAGTAATTAGAGCTCCCTAATCACTATATGTCATAATCAGATGCAGTTCTTCACTCCTTCAATGATACTACAACTACCCTAGTAGGCATGGTCATGCTTCATATTCATGTTGGTCCTCACACTATTCTAGATCTCTTCTATGTTGTTGAGGGAGAGTTCTAATACAACATCCTACTTGAATGTCTATAGATATGAGCCATGACCTATGTGCCCTTGAATTTAAACCATTACATTATATTTGAGTATGAAGGTTAGGTACACATTATCTTAGTTGATCCTCCTCCATTTAAGATGTGTAACATGACTTATAGGCCCAATGACATCCTTATACCATAAAAAATGTCTCCTTTTCCTCCTACTTCTAAGGCTTTAACAAGCTCAACACTACTCATGACTTATATTCTCAAGAAAGATCCTATAGAGGATGCCTTTAATCACCTCACTCTCAATTAATATCATCTCTTCACACTAGGTATGTTACATATTCCACAAAAGTATGGAAGATTGCATGCACATCCCTAGTATGATCCCCATATCAAGATGATCATACCATATGGTCCTCCTATTCTTCACACAAATATAAAATATGGGGGGATTAATAATTATCTCACCATGGGAAATCATCTCCCTTCTACCCAAATATTCATGTGCAACTTCTCTTTCCTAGGCAAACCTAGCTTTACTGGCATTTATCTATATAAGTGTGTTTAGAAAGGGTTTGGAGTAGGATTGTATGAGCAAGGACATCATACACCCATCAATTACCCCACAAAAAAAACCATTAAGAACACCAATAATTAGTATGGTGTGGGTTTCAAAGAACCATCCAAGCTCACTAAGGTTCCCCATGTTTTGATCATTGAGGAGCCTTTACCTCCTTATCTGCCTTTGCTTATCCCCCCATCTTCTCCCATGGATTTAGAGGTATCCATCCCTCCTAGTTTTTTTTTTTTTTTTAAATTATTCACTTGGGACCCTTAACCTATCAGTGTGATGGGGAAACAAGGTCCCTTCCCCTCCTTTATCCTACCATGATCGACAATGACTCTTCAACAATCAACACAATCTAATGTCAAGATGACAACTCCATTCTTACATATATGTGCAATGAAGGCTCCTATATTTATAAGTCATTCCCCTCTAAGATGTAAAATATGTTAAATAAATGAACCATTTATATTAATTTATTGTCTTTAGATAACCCTCACATCTTAAAGTTGGCCAACCCTTAGATTATATCAAACAATAGGATTACACCACTTTCCTCAATAATCATAGTAAATATTTTTCTTGGTCATACAAAAATATTCCTAGAATAGACCCCATAATCATAACACATAAAATTGTTACAAATCATGATGCTAAACCTATTTTTTAGAATCTTCTTAAGATACATCATTGTATTTCCCTTCTTGTCAAAGAGGAGCTTCAGTGCCTCTTCTCTGTCGACTTCATTCAACCCATTTATTACCCACAATGGGTCTCTAACATTTTCCCTATCACCAAACCCATAGGGGGAATTCATCTTTGCACTAATTTTCATGATGCAAACCTTGTGTTCACAAAAGACAATTTACCTCTACCTAACATTGACTAGTTAATGGATCTTATGGTTGGCCACAAGATGCTTTCTCGCATGGATGGATTCTCTGGTTACAATCAAATGTTGATTTCTCCCAAAGACCAACATAAAAACACTTTCATTACCCCATGGGGAACATTTTTTCATCACATTATTCCCTTAAAATTAAAAAATGTTGGGGATACTTACCAACACACAATGACCTACATTTTCCATGACCTCCTTCACACCATCATAAAAGACTATGTGGATGATTTACTTGGAAAATCTAAGTGTCTACAAGACCATTTGGTGATCCTCATGATCATCTTCAAATGTCTTTTATGCTATAAAATTCATCTTAACCCAAAGAATTACATCTTTGGGGTCCTCTCTAGTAAGCTAATAGGCTTCATCATTTATCTTTGTAGTATTGAGGTTGATCATGCTAAGGTTTGAGTTATTCTAGAAATGCCTATACCCAAAAACATTAAGCAACTTTGCAATATATAAGTAAAATTGTAGTCCATTCAGTGTTTTATCTCCTAATTATAAGATATAAGTCAACCATTTCATCACCTTCTTAAAAATAATGTCTTCATAAAAAATCATTTAATTTCCTCAAAGGTTATCTTCTTTCCCTACTAGTCCTCATTCCACCTAAGGATGATCAACCTTTCTATCTCTATATTTTAGTAATAGATCACTCCATCGGTGCTATGATTACACATAGGGATGACAACCATAAGAATCAAGTTATCTACTATATAAGACAAATGCTTATTGACTGTGAAATTTTCCACACTCACAATGAGAAACTTTTCCTCACTTTAGTCTTCATGGTTTATAAGCTTTGATACTATCTCCTTAATCACAAGACCTATGCTATCACCAACACTGATCCTCTCAAATATATGCACTCTAAGACCTATCAAAACTAATTCATGGTTCATTCAATTATGCTTCTTACTAAGTTTATATTTAGATTTCATTCATCAAAAATAAATCAAGGGGCAAATGATTATCGACTAGTTGGCTAATGTTCCTCTTCTCAACATACAACCTTCTAATATCAAATTTCATGATAAATTCATCACCATACTCTCCACTGATGACACCACCTATCAAATTATTTTATTTTTTGATGGGTCCAAATGTCAAACTAGAGGCGGTGTAGGGGTCATCCCTATTCCTCTCAATGGTGAACCCATGCCCTTATCTTTTAGACTAGATTTTGGGTACACCAATAACATAGAAGAATATGAGGCCTTGGTTCTTAGGCTTTAGACAACCCTTTTCTTGGGGGTTAAGTCCATCCACATCTATGGAGACTCCCAACTTGTGGTGAATCAAATCAATGGCTCTTATCAGTGTAATAATGACATCTTACAGTGGTACAAACACTATGTAGACACACTATTGGTGTCTTTCAACCATTATCTCTTATAAACTATTATTCATTCAACAATAAAGTTTGTTGATACCATGTCTTCTCTTGCCTTGTACATTCCCTCTTCATCATATTTTTTGAATATTTATGTTATCATCCATCATATGACATTGCCCTCTTACATTTTAATGAACATATTTTTTGTTAGTAATGTAGACACCAATACTCATGATGTTTGGTACAAATAGTTAGTGGAGTATCACACCTATGGTGTTTTCCCCTATAATCTTTCTAGCAATGGGTGGTGTGATTTTTTCAAAAGTACTATTCATTACACCATTCTAGGGGATATTCTCTATAAGTGCGGCTTTAATGGCCTCCTTCTTCATTATCTAACTAGCACTGAAGTCCCTTATGACATCAAGTCCATGATGAAATTTATAGTAGACACTTCAATAGGAATGCGATTTCTAAATGCATTCTTCATCTTGGTTATTATAGGCCAAACCTTAACAAATATTGTTGTGATTATGTTCGGTGTTATGTCAAATGCCAACTGCATGTGCATATTAGTCATATACCAAGTCACACTTTACAAGTGGCTCAAGATTTTTGGCCCTTCTCTTAATGGGGTTTAGATCTTATCAGTGATATTTACCCACATTCATCTCTCCATCATCACTCTATCATCATCATGATAAAATATTTCACTAAGTGGGTGGAATAAATTCCCCTTGTCTCCATAAAATCCAATAAAATTATCAACTTTATCAATCAACACATTATTTTCCATTATGGTATTCTGTTTAATATCATTATGGATAATGGTAATTCATTCAAGAAAAAATCTATCTAGAGGTTCTATGATTCTTTTAGAATCAAGCTAAGCTTCTCATCTCCTTATCATCCATAAGCAAATGGATAGGCAGAGGCATCTAAAAAATCTTTGACCAAAATTATCATGAAAGTAGTCAATGAATTTGGTAGGGATTGTTACATGCATATTCCCTTTGTTCTATGGGCCTATTGCACTAGTATTCAAACCCTTTTGGGTGTTATGCCTTTTTCTTTGGTTTATGGTATTGAGCCAGTCCTACCTCTTGAAGTCTATATTCTTTCTCTTCACATATCTTTGCCAGATATCCTCTCTAATGATGATTTTCACCAACAAAACTTGGCCTAACTTAAGTTTCTCTATGAGAACCACCTTGAGACTCTAAACCATCTTCAAATCTATGAAGAGCACATTATACGTGCTTATAAAAAGCATCTAAAAGAGAAAGATTTCAATATCAGAGATCTCATCTTAAAGGAGAATCAACATGTGACTAACATGGAGAAAATAAAAAAGGGTAATTTTTGTCCTAATTGGCTTGGACCATATATTATAACTCACAAATATGGATCAAGGCCTTATCATTTGTCCTCTTTCAAAGGCAAGCTAAAACTTGAGCATTTAAATGCATTGCATTTATGAATATTCTTTTGCTAATCAAGCATCACATCACTTCGTGTCTAACTTGAGCTCATCCCTTGAGTAAAACTTATTCTATTTTACACACCTTCCTTACACCCTTTTCCCTCTCACACTTTTGTAAATATTTGAAGTATGATGGTTTTTTCCTCATAAAGGGACACCCCTAAGCCTTTATAGCCATGTCCATGACTAAAGTCCAAAAAAACAACAACTTGGGATATAAATAAAATTCATTATCTCTTGGGTCACTATAATAAAAATGTAGATTGCTCCCTTGAAGGATAGATACATAGCATATTACTGATACAATAAATAGATTAATCCCTTAAAGGATAGCTAAAAATAGATTAAAAAAATATATAAAACATAGACCACTCCCTTGAAGGATGGCTATGTTAACTTTGTTATTGCAAGCATGTACCTAAAATCTTCTCATATTAATCATCTTGACATGACTTCAAGAAACAATAAAAACCCCATACATAGAGTTCTCACATTGATCAATCCAAAAAAAATAAGATTTATGTCATGGACTTGCCTATAAAATCTCTTTAGTTACTTACAGAAAGGGCATATCATCCAACTAGAAGGTTTTCATTACCCATTTACCCCTTTTCTCATAATACCCTATTGCCCTATCTATCTTACCTATTAAAATTAAACAAGGGACTTAGAACTCACTTACCATGAAGTGAACCAATCACTTATCCAATGAAACTATGGTCAATAGTGTAGCACATGAAAAGGGCTTATGTTTGTATTCCTCCCCATGATGCGTTATGGTCCTTGATAATGAAAGAGAATCGTGGCTTTCATCTTAACCATCTTGTTCACCTGTTGGTTTTTCCTTTTAGACATTATGTCTTGAGGTGAAAACTTGCTTTTTTAAATTATTTGGTATAAGTTTTGATCACTAAAATTAAAAATATATTCTTGGTATAAACCAAATTTATTATCATAAGCAAACATCACAGTTATTGTTTCTAATAATAAACCTAACCATACTCACAATCCATATTTCAATAATTCATTTAATACAAATGCCAATTTGTGTTATGTGAATTATAATTAACATTTTTATCAATAATTTATATGAATACCAATACACATGGATGCTATATCAACATCATTCATTTTAAAGCATACACCATCACACATATGGAAAATTTTGAAATGAAAAACCAACGTAGTACATTTTATGCATACACCATCACATATATGGAAAAATTCTAAGATGTATCTAAACATTAAATTGTGCATGTACCATCACAAACATTAAAAATTATCTAATAACCTACTAACATGTTATCATAATCATAAACATAATGCTTAACATATAACATACTAACATCGTCATAACCATAACTATAACATTTAACATCTCACATCATAATAGCATGGCATCAATAAAGGACATCTATAATACCATCATCATCATATAAATCAAAATCATGTCATAACAATGGTACCATCTTGTATATGATTAATATCAAAGTATACATCAATTCTACATCAATATATATGTCTCTCTCTCTCAAAAATATACATCTCACATATTTGACACATAGGCCGATATATGTATATACATCATATCAAAATAAAATATATATAAAATTGGCTAACTAATCTTATCATAGAGGTGGTCATGACCCTATAGTGTCAATCATATCCTCAACCTATCTATGGCATTGGGAGCTCAATGTTATGCTATGGGTAGTCATCCACTATTATACCAGATAGTCAACATACTTATGGATCTCTATATGTGTCATAAGGGCCTATGTATAATAGTCAATCTCTATCAGAGTAGTGTTGTATCTATCAACTTATATTCTCTATGGAGGACTCATACTACCTACTACAAGTGCTTATAGTGTCCATGGTGGTCTCATCATGCTAATGGTAGGTGCCTATGGTGGTGCCTATGGTACCTTTGGTGGTGAAAGAGGTACATTTACTTGTCCATCCCTTAGGGAATCTCTCTTTTCTATCATGGAAATCCATTATGCCTATAGCCCTATCACCTGACCACCTAGAGTCAAAACCTATCACTGTGCTACCACTAGTTATGTCTATAGGGATAAATCTTGCCTTATGACTGTTGTTAGTTGCCCTTATAGTAGTGTCATATATCCCTATATAACCTATACCTATGCTATATCCCTACCTTAGATCATAAAATATCTATCTGGTAATGGCCTACATATCAATGGGTAGTCTTCATGGGATCATGACATATTATCCTACCCACTAGGCTATATATGCCCCCATACAACCTACATCATCAACTCCTCTATCTAGGAGCTCCTCAAAATTAGGCCCATTTATCACTTGTGGTAGTGGTAGAGGTAGCTCTATGTCATCCCTCCTATACCATGGCATATTAGGGGGTACTCCTTTCACAAGCCCATACTAGCACCTGATGTGCTTGGCTAGTATCTTCTCCAACTCCTTAGCTTTCCTACCATGAACCCACCTCAAGCTCTGGGTGAATCTCAGCTATATCATCTAATATAAAAAAGGAGGAAGTTTAAAATATGGTATCCATATGACATCCATTGCTATCAGGATATCCAACATCCTCTTATATTACTCAATATCTCTAACCTCACCATCTATCCATGTGTGGGATATGGACTCTCTCCAACATCTAAAATCCACTCTATATCTTATAATGATGGTGATGGGGAGGCCTAATGGTTAGGTCATTACGATATTCTCATAGGCCTAGTATTACAAAATGTGACCCATGCAAAGGTTGTACCACCATCATAATTTGATCCCCCATAGCTCTCTATACAATTATGTGAGGAATGTGGTATACCAAGTAAACACCATCATCCACTATAACATATACACTAGTATACTTGTCAAAGGCACTAGAAATATACCACCCTTCATATCTGGGAATGCATAAATGATCACTCCAATCATGAGCATGACTATAAGTCTATGCTCATCATCATTAGCCTTATATATGGGATCATAAGTGAAACTGGTAGATTGGTACTCTATCCCCTCAACATGCTCTCCAAATAATTTACACATGATCACATCATGTTCATCTTGACTGCATGTGTATAATCTGGCACCATGGATTGGTAACCTCAAAATCTGATATACATCCTCTAACAAGACTGTCATCTCATTTGTGGGAAGATGGAAGGTGTTGGTAGCTAGATCTCACTACTCTATCAACACCACCATAAAGCTCACATACTTCACAACTCTATCATATCACTAAAAGCCTCTTAGGCTAATATTAATGATATGCTCCCACTCACTGGGAGTCACATCTACTCATATCCTTGATAGGAGATTTAGGAGTTGATCCTAAAGTGTGAGATCCTATCTTGTCAGGATCTTTCTCCTCAATTAGAGCACATATGATTACCTCTTGTATTAGCAACTAAACATGGAATTTAACCAAAATGAATAAGTAACTAGAAATATGAAACAACACAGGGTATGAGAGACAATACACAATTGTATTAATAATCACTCAGAAGAAAATACAATAAAGAAGATGCCACTTCTTCTTCCACCTCAAAGGCTTGCCACACCTCAAGGACTTCTTCCCTCTCTCTCTTATGGTCCCAACAATCAACTCAAATATAGAATTGATGTTCACCTCCACCAGTTAGTAACAACACTGGTAGTACACCAAACACACAACCATACTCCAAGTAGATCTCCTGCTCTTTGTTGCTACCTACAAATCACTAGACCTTACTCACCATTGTAGATCTCCAAAATAAGCCATGCACACCTACTAACCAAGATCATACATACATGAAGAACCCTTCTGATTCTCTAAACTAGCACCCACACTTGGTTATGTGGCACTAGGAGGAACACACCATTGCTCTCTTCTCTCTTAAGGAGCTTATTTTTGCTCTCTTACTCTCTAGTACTCTAGTTTACAATACAGTGCATGAGTCTATTATTAGATCTCATGCTTACAATAATTAGACTATCTTAATTACAATAATTAGACACACAACTCCAAGACTATAATTAGCCTTTAACATGCAAATTAACAGTCCAAAAATAGACTCTCTAGAATCTGCATGCAAACTGCATGTTCACACACAGGTTGCCAATGTCATCTCCTCCTGACTGATGTCAGCTGACTTGTAACTGACATTAGTTGCTTCTGCACTGCTATCTGACTGATGTCGATTGATTAGACTGATGTCGGTTTCCCTATAACTCATTCTGCAACTCTTTACAACCTCCACAACCTCTGTAACTCCTCCTATTTGCATCCTAGTGAAGCTTTTAGCTACACAACCTAAAAATCTCCCACTTGGAGATAAATAGCTACACCTGTACCTATACCTATACACCATCTAATTCATTCCCTGGCTTGTATCCCTCTTTAAGATCAATCCTGAAGACCAACCACCACACATCCTATGATGCTACACCTGTCATCCAAGTAACCTGCCACATCTGAACCTACAACTCCATGTAGTGAAGACCTTAACCCTGCATAACATGAATCCCTACTGCTAGTCCCTCTCAAATACCTGAGAATCCACTGAACTGCCCTCTATTACTCCTTCCCCGAATTGGCTCCAAACTTTTTGACAGCTCCCACTACTTGGGAAAACTCAGGTCTACACTAGACCTTATGTGATTTTGAACCCTGTTCTAAGCTAAGCTTGAACTGTCTAGCCCTTAGTGTGCTTACTGATTCTGCATCCTGCATCTTGAACCTCACCAACACCTTCTTCACATTAGCTCCCACTAGAGATAAAATCTCCATGTTTCTTATGCCAAAGAATTTTGCTGCTATAAATTCTTCATGACATATCTCTGAACTAACCTTACCCTTAGCTCAGTAAATACCTATATGTATGAACTTGATAGCATATCACCCACATATAGTAACAAGATAATGTTGTGACCATCATCCACCTGGTAAGTCAAATACAATGGTTACACTGACATTGACTGAAGCTCTGCTTTATCATCCACCTGTCAAACCCTGTACCACTATCCTGTAGCTTCCTCAAGACCATATACCTTGGCCTTTCATCTCACGTATCCATCCACTCTCTTCTTCAACTTAGGAATCCATTCGTCTTTCAGTGCTTTCTTCCAGCTGACAACTCCACCAACAAACTCTTGTTTGGTTCTTCTCTAAGGACTCACACTCCTCATCCATGCCAAGCTCCCACTATTTCTAGATTCTACCTGCATTGCCTCTTCACATCTTCCTAGTTTTTGACCATCAATAAGCAACTAGTAAGAAGGTAAACAATGAATAAGAGTTCCACTTACCCTTTTAGTCCTCCATATGGGCATTTGAGACCTTTTTGATAGCTTGTTGTCTACCCACCATCTGTTCCAATGACTGATATCAGCCATCTCCCAGTCTACACCCGACCAATGTCAGTTCCCTGCATTGACCCTGATTGTCGACATCATTTCCCTGGCTGACACCGGTATCCCTTCTACCGACGTCAGTTCCTATCTGACCGATGTCAGTCTTCTTATTACTGATGTCAGTTACTATATGACCAATGTTGGTACCTATGTTCGCCTATGAGTGATGACTTTTTACCCATGAGCTCCTTTTGGATCAAAACCCTGTTCAAATCAACACAGCCCTACTTAGAATAATTCAGTCCCCTCAGTTGATCTCTATTTGTCATCTCCTCCATGAACACCAAGGCTTTCCAGTTCTTAAGTTTGTCAAAGACATCTATCCTCTACTTAAAAAAACTTGCATTCCCCTCCTACATATGTGACCAAGCCTACAAAGCCACATCTCTGCAATAGAAGGTCAATCAGTAATATAAGTAGATAGATAAAGGATACCTACTTTCTTACCACCATCTAATTCAAGTGCATCCACTGTGAGAGTTACTGTGCATCTCTCATCACCTAACTTTCTTAAAGAAATTAGACTCATCTCCAAGACTGGAACCTGCATGACTTTCTTCAACACCTGTGTGTTACCCATCTGCAATTTCAGCTTCACTTCCCCTTCGTCAATAATCTGACAAGGCTCACCAACCCCTAAATAAATCTCTCCAAAGTATCCAAAGACATACCCATGAAAAGATGCTCTATTTCAGGCTACATGGAAAGAGGCAAAAGAATTTTTAAACCAAGATTCTACTTTATCCAGAGAAACTTGTGCAATAACACCTGCAACATCTACTTCTACACATTGATCTTCTACCGACCAACAATCTTCCTTTACCTACTCTTTCTTTCCATCAATCAAACCATTCATGCTATTCAGTTTCTCCATTTGTAGCTTACTTTATTCTACCATTTCTATACTCCCACTCAATCTAAAACTCCTGTGAGTGACCTGTAATCAACAAACACTAACCAAATCTGAAACCACCTGTTAGTCAACCCAACCAAAAGCTCTGATACCAACTATCAAGTTGGTACCAACCTGGTCAACCTGGTCAACCTGCTCTGATACCAACTATCAAGATCTTGCTCCTCAATTAGAGCACATATGATTACCTCTTGTATTAGCAACTAAACATGAAATTTAACTAGAATGAGTAAGTAACTAGAAATATGAAACAACACAGGGTATGAGAGACAATACACAATTGTATTAATAATCACTCAGAAGAAAATACAATAAAGAAGATGCCACTTTTTCTTCCACCTCAAAGGCTTACCACACCTCAAGGACTTCTTCCCTCTCTCTCTTACGGTCCCAACAATCAACTCAAATATAGAATTGATGTTCACCTCCACCAGTCAGTAATAATGCTGCCAGTACACCAAGCACACAATCATACTCTAAGTAGATCTCTTACTCTCTACTGCTACCTACAAATCACCAGACCTTACTCACCATTATATATCTCCAAAAGAAGCCATGCACACCTGCTGACCAAGATCATACATACACGAATAACCCTTCTGATTCTCCAAACCAGCACCCACACTTGGTACTGTGGCACTAGGAGGAACACACCATTGCTCTCTTCTCTCTGAAGGAGCTTATTTTTGCTCTCTTACTCTCTATCACTCTAGTTTACAATATAGCACATGAGTCTATTATATATATCTCATGCTTACAATAATTAGACTATCTTAATTACAATAATTAGACATGCAACTCCAAGACTATAATTAGCCTTTAACATGCAAACTGACAATCCAAAGATAGACTCTCCAAAATCTGCATGCAAACTGTATGTTCACACACAGGTTGCCGACATTGTCTCCTCCTGACCGATGTCGACCGACTTGTAACCAACATTGGTTACTTTTGCACTGCTATCTAACCAATGTCGGTTGATCAAACTAACGTCGATTGCCCTGTAACTCATTCTGCAACTCTCCACAACCTTCACAACCTCCGTAACTCCTCCTATTTGCATCTTGATGAAGCTTTTAGCTCCACAACCTAACATATCTTTCTTGTAACCATAAATGAGCACATCATTAAAAATAAGTACTATTCATCTCAACCAACCCTCCCTCTAACCTAGTTTCCCCTTTGGGAGAACTACATTGGCTTGAGACCCTTTATAGGGTTATGTAGCTAGCACCTAGATGACAAAGGGCCTCTTAAGGTTAGCACAACCATTTTCACCTAATGACTAACACCTAACTAATTTTTATATGAACCCTACCTTTTCTTATATTGTGAATGATCATAAACACTCTAGTGCCCAACTTACAGTGCTTGGGATCCAACCTTTTCTCCCTGTGTTATCTTGTTACTGTAGAGAGGATTACAAAGCAAGTTAGTCAAACATTAGTCCATAAATCATGAAAAATGAATAAAGAACTAACTAACTAAGCCTATCTATTCCTATGGGAATTACAAAGGATAATAAAAAACATAATGAAAGAAATTAACATCATATTACCTTCCCAAATGGATTCACCATCATGTGGCTCAAGAACATGTTCTCCCTTGATCAAGCATCCTTGTCTTTTTCAACAAAGGTGGCAAACTCCTCCAATGTCTCAAAAACACTCCATAAAACATAAGATCATGATTCCAAATCACTAAAATATCCTATCAATAAAGCTTGCAAAAAAAATCAATGATAAATTTCAAAGGACTGTGAAAATAATTTAACATTATAACTTTGCAATATTCAAGCTTAAAATTCATATCTATGGTCTCTCTATTTATAGATTTTTGAGATTGGTCATGATCAACCATGACCGTCCATCTCAAGATTGAGATGTGTGACCATGAATAATCCTAATATTTAGAATTAAATCCATAATTATCTTCATCATGACCTTGGAAGAAGGGGCATTAAAGAGGCATGGGAGGTATTAACTAGGCATGGGTGACCCATAATCCTGATATTTATGGCCTAGGGAGGTCTTCCTAATAAATGATATCACCTGATGATGTAGTTAATAGGAATCAATTTTCAAAAATAAATATTCAACAACTCTCATGGAAAATCTACTTAAGCTCTTTATTTAGATTAATTAGCCTTAAACAAGGTTAATCAACATTTGATTAATTATTTAAAAATTGGGGCACAATTAATTAAAATGGTAAAAAAGTCATATTACTTAGCTGTAATTTAATTGGAGAGGAACTAAAAGGCAATGTTAGATGCATTTGAACTATATTCCCATTTAGGATTTTTCCAACACCAAATAACAAAGGTACATGATGTGTACCAATGAATTAGAAGAAAAGAGTTATCAAGAGCACTAAATGGCAAAATTATCATTTTGACTCAAAATGATCTGATCAAAATTAGCTAGCCCATAAAATGCATTTCCCTATTTAGGGATATTTGACCTAAACTGGCACTTGTAAATGACAAGTTCAAACCATTTAGGTCATTTTATACATTTTGACCTAAAATGTGCATTTGCATACAATTTAATTAAGATTTATAATTTCAACACAAATGGTGTTAGGAATTAGATGTCTACATTTTGTCCTTATTTGAGAAGGCATAGTGAGACATTTAGGTGAAGCAACATATTTTCAAAGAAAAGATTTTTCAAGAAGAAATTGGAAAAGACCCATGATGCCCCCTTGAGAGGACATACTAGGATGGAAGAAAAGGATGAACTCTCAAAAAGAGAGAAAGTGAGAGATTAACCCATGGAATAGATCACATCTAGATGAGATAATGTTTACACGTGATTAACATCAATGATAAAAATATAATTTAGATGTATAATATGCCCTAGAGATAGGGGGAATGAGAAATATACAATCCATAAATGTAAGGGACACACTTTAAACATACCCAATTTGAGAGTACAAGATGCGTGCTTATGACATTGATCAATCTTGAGATAAGTTGCACACTAAAATATTTCCATCATAAGCTTTAATGTGGAGAGCTTGGAATTGGTGGAAAAGAGAGAATGTTCTACTTTAGGAAAGGAAGCACCACTAGAATGGGGTCTCCAAAGAGAATATAATAAAAATTACTCTAGTAGAGTATATTTGATCATGATAAGATAGTTTTTCCCTAGTAGGACAAATTTTGATCATTGATAAAAAATAAATAATGATTTACCCTTATAGAGATAATTTTATTTGGATGTGGTTTAGATGTTGTGCCCCAACATGGGAAATTGACAAGCAAAAATAGCCAAAGGATATAACAAAAAAGATAGGTTAAAGCGAGTGGGTGAAAATGTACATGCGATGGTATAATGGCTTAGAAATCCATATAAAACCAAGCATATGAGAATGCACAAAGTGATGAGAGAGATGAAAAGAAGAATAGAGGTAGCTAAGCTAACCTCAGTAGAAATTGAGCATTACCTACATAATTCTATGGACTCATTTTCCAACATGAACTTCAAGCCAATGTATTTCACCCATGTTTGGGTGAGAATGGAATAAAGAATGATGAAAACTAACCAAAAATTGATTAGACTCACAATGCATGTGATTATATGCATGTTTAAGCATAGATTTAAGTGTTAAAATGTATGTTACCTAGATGCCTAATTCCATATCATGAGCCTAGGTTTTACAAAGTATTTTTGAGAATCATTCATCAAAGCTGATGTTGATGTTAAGATGTTGATACTTAAGCACAAAGTGCTTTCTATAGAAAAACAAATTAGGCATCATAAGTATGAATAGCTCAGAATGACATAAGATTCCAATTACACTGAACCAATTTAAATGTGAATACCTATAACTAAGGATAATGGTAAAACATTGACCAAAACTAGAGTTACAGTGATTTACATTTAAATAAAAAAGAAAAAATAAAGAAAAAGATAAACATAAATGAACCTACCTTGAAATCAAGATATGACCAATCAAGACTTAAGTAGGAACAAAAATGTTTAAAAACAAAAGTCAAGAATGTCTTAACAACATAAGACCAAGATATAAATAATCAAGATCCATGTTGACCATCAAGGCATTCTCAAACACAAAAGAGAAAAGAAAAATTAAATAGAAAAACTAGACACCAACAACAATCAAATAAATAAAATGGTCTAAGAAGAACATAATAACATAGGATCAAGATATAAATAATCGAGATCCATGTGAATCATCAAGATATTATAAAACACAAAAGAGATAAGCAAAAAAAATCAAGGAAAAATAAGACCAAGATGAGAAAATAAACAATAAAAAGAGAAAAGGAGAAGAAATAAAAGGAGAGGTGTGAAAGCACTAAAAACCACCAAGAAAACACAACAAAACACTAGGAGAATTCAAATAAATGCACATAAATAAAAACCAAGTTAGTGTGATTTAAATATAAATGTTCATGCTATGTAGTAGAGGTGTTACTTTCCACCATATCATAACCAAAAATAATGACACAACAATTATTCCCTAATTAAAAAGGAACAATGACAAAAGAAATGGGGAAAGAGAAGAAAAGGAAGGGGTTGATCAAGCTAACTCTAGATGTATAACACAAGTGGATGTTGCCTACATATTTCCATGGATGAATTTTCCAACATGAACTTCAAAACAAATGGATTTCTCCAAGGAAATGGGATAGAAGAAAAATGATGATCAGACTAGCATGACTTATAGAAGAAATGGAAGATATGAAAAACAAATGATAATGGTCTAGCAAACAAGAAGCTAATGAGATGAGAAAGAATGATCTTTCAAAATGGAAAGTGTATGGGATAAGATGAAATGAAATAATGTTTTTGTGCTTGAAAAATGGCAAGAGCATAGCATGGTGGAATGCGAATGTACAAATGTATAGAAACATGAGACAATGTTTTTTTCTTTTATTGATCATGTTCTGATGTTTTTGGTATTTGTAAAGTATTTATAATGTTTTTTTATTTTTTTGGGATGAAATGTGCACAATATGGGACCATCTATTCGATGAGATGCATGTCTTGAGAGTAGAGGTTCCAATAAGATAGCTAAGCCAATTGCAACGACCCATGCTCACAAATTTGTGAGAGTGAGAAACTTTTCATAAAATAATAAAGAGTATAAAATGTGATATAGAATAATGTATAGCTGAAAGTAAAAAAATAAGTATATGCATTCACCTATCTATAATAGTGTATCAATGATCTATAACTAAGAAGATGTTTTTTTTTGCTTGTTTGAAACTTCACAATACTATCCCAATTGAACTACGTTGTAAAACTGCTACTAAGGATGTTCACGAGACATAATTGAGATCATAATTGGTCAAGGGATAAAAAGTATTCAAGCTTATAACATTCCTTAGACATAAAAAATAATATGCTTCTCAAAGAGAGAAATATAGAATTGGATGAAGAATGTGTTCAAAGTGCCAAGGATTCAAATCCTTTACTATTAGGAATCATGAAAAGTGGACAAGGGTAGTATAAAATGTGTTCAAGGTAAGATAAAAGGGTGGGATAAAATTATGATAACACAATTTTCCCCCAAGTCAGGGGTCTTGTAGATAATGGTTCAAAGTTGTTCATGCATAGAACCTCTTAAGGTGTATGATGTTCATGGGCTCTGAAAGTTCTTCACCATTAGTTTTAGCCAATCGATATGCTCCTAATTCATAGTTTGTTATGACAATATATGGTCCTAACCAATTAGGCTAAAAATTGCCTTTCTTTTTGGGTTCAACATTCATATTCTTTTAGTCCTCTTTAAAAACTAAGTCACCAATCTCAAATTCTTGAGGGAGAATGTGTTTGTTGTAGCTTCTCTAAAATCTATTCTAATAGGCCTACAAGTTTTCTAGAGTAGCCAAATGCTTACCATCAAGAAGCTCTAGTTTGTGGAGTTGTGAGGTTCTATATTCTTCATTATCTTCAATGTGCTCCAGTGATATTCTTAATGATGATAACTCAATCTTGACCATGATGATACCTTTAGTGCCAAAAACAAGGGAGTATGGAGTAGCTCTAGTTAGGGTATGATGATTGGTTTGATAAGCCCAAAGGATAGGAAAGAGTTATAAGTACCAATTATGACCAACATCATTGACAATATTCTTTAAAATAGATAGAATGGTTTTATTTGATGCCTCAACTTATCTATTGCCTTATGGGCTATATGGAGTGGATTTCTTGTGCTTGATCTTGAATTTTTTACAAAGAGATATCACATCTTAGTTCACAAAGGATCTGCCATTATCATATATAATATGGGCTGGGATGCCATATTGATAGATGATATGGTAATGAATGAAGTTAGTGATTTATTTATCAGTAACATAAGTGAGAAGAATGGCCTCAATCCACTTATTAAAGTATTCAATTTTAGTTAAAATGTGCTTATGGGCATTTGAAGATGTCAAGTTAATTTTCCTAATGAGATTGAGACCCCATGTTGAGAATGGCCATGGTGTTGTAATTAGCTACAATGGTAAGGAAGGTGCATGTATCAAGTTACCATGATAATGACAAGGAACATAATTATTTACATAATTACAAGCATATATCTCCATTTTGGGCCAATAATAGCCTATTCTGAGGAGTTTCTTTACTAGGATTACACCATTGGTATGGGCCCCACATATTCCTTCATGAACCTCCTTTAGTGTGAGCATGGATTTTACCAAAGATAAACAATGAATAAACATTCCATCATATACTTTATGATAAATCATGTTTCCAAGGAAGATAAAATGTGTTAAGTGATGAAGGAATAGTTTTTATTAGTTGTTGGAAAGGTTGATGGGAAACACATGAATATGAAAATAGTTATAAAAATCCTAGTGCCATGGTATCTCAGGTGAGGGATTAGGATCAAAAATAGTGCAAATCCTCTCTATATCTAATAGAATATATGCTAGCTAAAGAATATTTTTAATTAGGAACTGATACTCTTTAGAATTGACATTCATTTGAATCATGGAATCAATATTTACCATGGCATTAATAAATCTATTGTTGACTCGCAAAACTTACTCAAATTATAGAGATTCAAAATGTGTTTTGAGGTTATTGATAAATTTTTTGTAAGAAACAAGCTTATCATCCCTTGTTTGATACTAGTCAATTCCCTAATTTATGATTAGATATGAATCTCCATAGACATTTAAGCTTTGAACATCCCACTGTATAGCTAGATAGTGCCCTACAACTAATGCCTCATATTTAGCCATATTATTTATATAATGAAATTATATATGGAATGTTTTAGGGATTAGATCCCCCTTGGAATGATAAATAATATACCAGCTCTAGATGCTTGAGATGTGAAGGATCCATCAAAATAGAGCATCCACTATTCAATTTCTTGTGATGTTTATCATATCATCATGATAGAATCATCTGAAATGTCAAAGTTGAGAGGTTGAGTGGCTGTAATAGAAGCTTTTGTGAGTTGGTTAGCAAGAACTTGTCCTTTGATTACCTTTTGATTTTGGTACTCAATCTCAAACTCACTAAGGATCATAATCCATTTATCCATGCATCCTTGAAGAGCTACCTTAGACAAAAGGAACTTGAGAGGATCTACCTTGGTGATAAAAGTAGTTTTGTCATTTAGCATATAATGTCACAATTTATGAGTGGTGAATACCATAGCTAAACATGCATTCTCAATAGGCATATAATTATGTTTATAGGCTACCGATTTCCATATTAAATAATAGACAACATGTTCTTTACCATGATCATCATACTAAGCCAAAAGTACCCCCAGTACATGTTCCATGGCTGATATATAAAGAAGCAGTGGCCTTCCTTATGTTGGAGGTTGTAAGACTGGTGGATTGGCCAAGTATGTTTGAAGCTTTGAAAATGCTATCTGACAATCTTTATCCCACTAAAATATTACCCCTTTCTTCAAGATATGGGTAAATGGGTGGCACTTATCTGCCAATTAAGAAATGACCCTGTGTATAGATTAGATCTTTCCTTGTAGACCTTGTAACTATTTAAGATTGTTTGGTGAAGGCATTTTCATAATAGCATTGATCTTTATAGTTTCAAATTTGATCCCTCATTGTGATATAATGAACCCTAGCAATTTTCTTGATGTGACTCCAAAGACACATTTCTTAGGATTCAAGTGAACTTTGTATGCATGAAGCCTCTCAAATATTCTTCATAGAATGTCAAGATGTCCAGCTCTTGTTCTTTATTTCTTTAGTATATCATTAACATAGTCCTAAAAAATTTCATACATCATGTCATGGAAAATTATAGTCATTACACACTGATATGTGGCTCTAACATTATTCAAATCAAATGGCATAACTTGGTAACAAAATGTCCCCCATGGAGTGGTGAACATGGTCTTATGTTGATCTTTAAGGGCTATCTTCATTTGATTGTAATCAAAAAATCCATACATTAAGGATAACATCTTGTACCTAACAATTGATTTGATGATCATGTCGATGTTGGGTAGAGAAAAATCATCTTTGGGGCATGCTTTGTTGATATCATGAAAATTAGTACAAATACGTATGCCTAGGGTCTTTTTACTCACTTGTACTATGTTAAAAACCCATTCAAAGTAGTCTAGTGGTCTAATAAAATTAGCTCCTAATAAATTTTCCAACTCAACCTTAACCAAAAGGGTGATGCATGGATGCATCTTTCTTAATTTTTATTTAATTGGTTTATCACCAGGATAAATAACAAGATGATGCACAACTAAATTTGGGTCCATGCCTGGCATGTTAGAGTGTACCCATGAAAAGATGTATATATAATATTTAAGAATGGATATAATATGTTCACATTCTACTTCAATAAGGGAAGCTCTAAGATAAATAATTTTGGGATCCTTATGGGTTCCCAGATTCACTTTTGTTGTGCTCTCCATAAGGAGTGTGGATCTATCTTCTAGAATTATAGGCAATATATGGTCATGATCATTTTCCTCTATTATATATTATTTTTGTTTCTCTAAAAGATTTGGATAATATGAAGAATCAAAATCTACCTTCTCAATCAAATGCCAATTGGTAAAAATCTTTGGAAACTCAAGAGCAAGATACTCAAATATTTGATGTTGTTCTGAAGAGATGCTTGTACTAGCTATGGAACTTGGGTTAGATGGAATTTCTACATTTAGCCCAAGTTCCTCACCTGGGAGTGCTTGAGATAGGTTTTCACTCAAAGGCTTGTCTTTTTATTTACTTTTTCCCTAATCAACAAGTGCCTCAAAGAGGTTTTCACCTGAGGATCTCAATGTTCATTTTTTATTATGATCAAGAAAGTTTTCTTGCTCTCCAAAGTAAGCTTACCAAATGTTTTATGGGATTTTGGTAATTTTTCAATATTGAGGATGTCCTTTAGATGGTATGTGGAAATTCCTACATCTTTAATAATAACATGCTTGGCTAGAGCTACAAGAAATGGATCAACTGAAGTGGAGGCTAGATCACCATGATCTATATAATTAGATGGAAATGGATAAGAAATTATGTCTTTGTTCTTCTTTGTAATGAATTTAAAACTTGGCAAATAGTTATAATTATGAAACTCTACTTCAAGATGTTTGTAGTATTGATATGGCTGCTAATTAATGAGAATAGTAACCTCGATCCCATCATGGGGAAACTTAAGGCATTGGTGAAGAGTAGATGGAATTACCTATACTTCATGGATCCAAGGATGACCAAGAAGTATGTTATAAAGAAGATCAATGTCCATAATATGGAATAATGTGTGATGATAAATAGACCCAACCATGATTGGTAACCAAATTATACTAGATGATTCCCTCTCGACATTTTTGTAAGCCTTGATTGTAATAGTTTTTGGCTAAATGTTTTTATCCATGTAGCCTAATTGTCATACCAATTTAATAAATATGATGTTTAGTCTTGAACCATTATCTATAATAAATTTCTTGATATTGTGATCCATAATGATTATCTCAATGTATAGTGGGTTATTGTGGTTTGGGCCGAAGGTGGACATGTCTTTTTGATCAAATGTGATTTGTAAAAATGAAGATAAGTGTCTAACTAGGTTCTGGAACTGATCAAGGTTTATATAACTAGGCATAATAGACTCTTACAAAAGTTTGTTAAAGATGGTTCTATGGACATAAAATGTCTGTAAGAGTTCTAATATGAAAATTTGTGTATGGGTTTTGTATAATTAATCTATTAGACTATAAGGCCTTTGAATTATGGATTGAACTATTTTAGTCTTTCTTGGGATAGTATTTGGCTTTGGAATAATTGACACAATGTTTTCATTGGGTTTTATGGAAGAAGTGGGTGAAGGTCCCTAGATGGTAACTAATGGGCATCTATTTATGAATGCATAACCTAGAGGTGGCAAGGAGTTATTATAATTAGAAGAGAAAGTCAAAGGGTCTTGGATGGTGACTCATGAGAGACTAACAATATTGATACAATTTTGGGTCAATGAGAAGCCTTTATAATTAGAAGAAAAGTGTTGTTGTTTAGGATTAGTAACCCATATAAATGGAGTAGCAACATGATGATGCAAACTCGACATGATATTACTAGGGGAGAGGGTGCTGACCCTATAATGATGGATCTCATGTTGTGAGGAACACAAGATTGGCCACATGGTTTTACATTAACAATGGTAATGTGGGTTGTAAAAATGCATCCCATAGTATTATTAAAGTCATAAGGTACCTTGTTATAAGACACATTATTATTATGGGCATTATGATCTCAATTATGCTCATTATGATTCTAACCTTGTTGGTTTTTATTTTTCCTTTGTCCTTGATTGTGACCATTTTGATTGTTTCTTAGTGGTGGTGGATCATGTCAAGGAAAGGGTCTTTGTAGATTCCCATATCTTGATTTGTGTCCTAATTAGGGGCCAACTTAATTTCTTATTCACCGCTTTCAATAAAGTCCCCAATAATATGTCATAATTGAATGCAATGATATGTACCATGACTAGTAACATGATGAAAGTTACACCATTCTTTCTCTTTGTACCAATCTAGTTTTGTTTTATCTTGAGGAAATGGCCTTGATACTGGCTATACAATTAAATTAGCTATAATGAGCTTTTGTAAAACTATTTCAACCAATTCTCCTAACTTGCTAAAGACTCTAAAATTGGTATGAAATGTCCTTTGTGTAGGTTATCTCTAAAAAATAGGTAGTGGATTTAGGGGAGTTAATTGTACATTTGGAGGAGGCATAGCCTATACAATTTGTACATGTCTTGTTTCAATCACCCCATTTCCAAGCATGTTCTTTTATTTACTAAAGCATTTAGGCTTATCATGCATAACTATTTGAATAAGTGATTTAGTCTGATAAGATGCTTGACCTTGTGCAAAAATCTTAACAAATCCCTTAGCAATACGAGCCTTCTCAATCTGCACTCCTTTGTCAATAATTTCTTCAAATGAGTTAGCACAAGCTAACCATAAATTATTCACAACTTCAAGATAAAATTTTTGTGCAAAGATATCATCCAACTATTTGTCTAGAAAATTATGTTGAAAGTAGCCTGCCAATGCTCTCCACCTTTACAGATATGTGGTGAAATTTTCACCATCATGCTTCTTGGCTTTGCATAAGTCAACAATGATTAATTCATGTTCTATGTTATATGAGAAATGGTTAACAAATTTTTTTGATAAGTCATTCCAATCTATAACTGATAATTTAGGTAGTTTAAGTAGCCAATCAAGAGCTTGCCCCACTAAACTTCATGTAAATAGTCATAGTAAGTACTTGCTACTATAAACAACCTCTTGACATAAGATGAAGAATGCTTGTATGTGTTCACATGGATCTCCTTTTCCTTTGTACTTTTCAAATTTAGGTGACTCAAAATGAGGTGGAAAGGCATTTTGGAGAATAGATAAATTAAATGGATATGGGCATATCTCATCAAATTTGTACTTTTTGACTCTATTATTCGTCTCCAATCATTAAACAATTTCCTTCATAGAATTCCATTCTTACATTTTAGTGCATTTGTGGATTGAATAAGATGTTTTTAGGGTGGAATGTACCCCTAGTTTCATTATTTTTGGGGTGGAATGTGCCCCTAATTTTTTTGTAATTGGGGTGGAATATGCCCCTGGTTTTGTTGTTGTTGGGGTGGAATGTGCCCCTAGTTTTTTTACTATTGGGGTGGAATGTGCCCCTAGTTTTGTGTGGATTTATAGGGAGCGTATATCTTTTGATCCATGACTTGGTTATAATTTTATCCTTGAGTTGAGAATATAGGCCATTGATTCTTGGATTATAAAACATTCCCTGAATTTGGTTGTTTCATACTTTGTTGATTTTGGAAATTTCTATGTTTTTTTACCAATTTTTGGGTTGGTTAAAAAGAACTAGCCAAATTATCTTAAGGGATTTCCTCAATTCAAAATAAATGTTTGGTTTTTTGAGTTTGTAAAGTAATAAGAGGTTCTTGATGATTGAAGAATGTATGTTCTATATCAAATGGAACACTTTGTAAGGTCTCTTGTGACTTTAAATTTTCATTTAGATTACCTTGATCTAGTATAGTAATGTCCTCATCTAATATTTGTTGCATACTTTCAACCACATTTCTTTGTTCTTTCAAAGCATCATTATGAATTGAAGTGGTAACTAGGGAGTCAATTAAGTCTATGATAAGTTTATCTACATATTATTGACTTATTATCTTAATCTTAGCTAGAAGATCTAGATTTATGGGTTTCAACTCTATTTGTATTTATTTCCCTTTTTTAGAGGAAGAAGGTATGTCTATTTGTGCAAAATATTTCTCTTTCCATCATTATTATCTTTATTTAACTAAAATATGCAATTATTCTATAGGAAAGTCAAAAGGTAGTCTAGCACCTAATTCTATCAATCTAAGAAGGGATTCATCTTGATCTTCTTGGGCTTGATATTCATTGTAATCATCTTCGGATCCTACTATTGTGGGGATATCATTAAAAACAATATGGTTATCTTGACCATCATAAAACTTCTCATCTTCATAACTAAGGCCATAAGAGGCCCCACTATGAGTAAACCTTTGAGTCATGTCTAAAAGAGTTGTTCTATGTGTTTGACTAACTTTGGACCAATGCTTTACAACCAAATAAAGTATACTTTGTCTCTCTTTTAAAAAAATAACCAAGGTACCAATGAGACTATAAGGGAGGGTGGTTTGAAACCATGCACAATTTATAAGATTCGGTTCATGAGTTTACTCAACCTTTGGTAAGGTTGAAATCATATAGATCAGAAGAGGGTAAGGTAACTCAAATACCCAAGGTGAAAACTAGTACACTAAAGCCTGATATTTGTGATATGCCCATAATGTAAAATCTAGTTTCAACTTCGATAAGTTGACACTAAAAGTTTAGAGGAAAGCTTTCCAGATTACGAAGAAGACAAAATGGACTAAGCAACTCAATATGTAAGAACATATGTGAATCACTAAGTATAAAGCTATGACCTAGTAGGTAACACAACATCACCACATGGTTCTATTAGGATAAAATATGTTCTAGGAATCAAAGCATGAGTGATACACTAGATGACTTGAGTCCACTAAGATGATAATGTGATTTTGAGTCTTAATAAATGACCTTTAATCCAAATGGAAAATTGAACCCAAGTTAGAACAAGCTTAGTGTGAAAATGGTGAACCCACTTTGACACACCAACCCTTATAACTTAGAAAGGTTCAATTTAAAATGTGGATTATACATGAAGGATTTAAATAAATTTGGTGAAAGATCTAGACTCAATTGGGTAGCATGACTACACCAAAGTGGATGACATTACACAAAGTTCTTGATAACAATTTAAACAAGGAAAAGATGATTTTTTCAATCAGATAACATAATGCCTCCCTTGCTCAAGAAAATTGAGGACAATGTGTTTTGGTTAAGTCAATGAGTTAACAAGAAATTTTAGACACAAATCAATACCAAGTAAGTTAATGACAAAAAATAAACATCTGAAGTCTAAATTGACAAGGTATGGCAAAGTGGGGTCTACTAAAATAGATTTTTTTTATCATTTTAAGGGAATCAATTGCATAATGAATTTCACATCAAATGATATAAAATAAAATCACAAAATTTGGGTGAATATGGCATTATCTAGTTGTAAAAAGGTCCAATCCTTTTTACAACCACTACATCTTGTTGTTCACTCAGTGTAGTGTGATGTCCAAATACAAATATGTCCTATGTGCAAATCCAAAGGAGTAAGTGAAGTCAATGTTGAGAAATGAAATCTTGGGTCAAATATTCCCTAAAGAACTCATGGGAGGTAATGACATCCCTCTCATAAGCCAAGTTTACATAAAAATAAAGAAAGCATGCAATTAGAAATACTTTAGGGTCATTTTCAAGGTTACCCAAAATTTGACAAGTTTTTGGGGAGTGTTTTAGATGAATTTCTTTCTAAGCCTTGAATTAGGCTACTTTCAATAGGAATGACACTTTTGATTCCAAGGGTTCCCTAAAGAGGACAAATGGAAGTGCATACATGCAACATCCCTCCTTTTGCCAAACAAAAATTTAATATAAACAACTAAGTAAACACAAAAAGATTTGAAAAGGTGAGTTCATTTTTAAGCTGAAATGGAAAATGAGGTGGTGTTCATTTGACCCCTTGGTCTTAGTTATAAACTTTGAAAACATTGACCACAAACATCTTTTTTTTTGTTAAACACCAAAACAAGGTTCCTAATTGATTTTAAGCATGCAAAAGTTGATCGAAACATGTTTTTATCAAATATCAAGCTTGGTTATGCATTGAAAAATGTTAGCATGTCATTTAGCCTAGAAGCTCTTTTAGGTTTAAAACAATAAACTTTAAGAAAAGAGATCTCAGGTCTATGTTTAAAGAAAAACATAGTGATAGATGTCAATTATATAACCAATGATAGTTACATTTCCTAATTCATGACGGTTATCTAATTGACATCAGTTATACTAATGTGACCAATGATAGGTATCCAAATGATGTCAATTTTAATAAACAACATTAGTTTAAGCTATCCAACTGATGTTAGTCTTACCAACTAACGTTAATTACTGTGTAAACTTGTGGCAAACAAAAATGGCCAAATAAAGTTAGAAAATTAATTTTCAAGAGTTTTAATGGTCCAAATGAAAATTTTAAAGCTACAAAATGATTTTCTTCATGTATGGGATGCATCTAGTCCCACTGGGCATGCCAAGATGTAGAGAGGATTATAGAGCAAGTTAGTCAAACATTGGTCCATAAATCATGAAAAATGCATAAAGAAATAAATAACTAAGCCTATCTATTCCTATGGGAATTACAAAGGATAACAAGAAATAAAATGAAAGAAAGCAACATCATATTACCTTCCCAAATGGATTCACCATACCCATGTGGCTCAAAAATATGTTCTCCCTTGATCAAGCATCCTTATCTTTGTCAACAAAGGTGGAAAACTCCTCCAATGTCTCAATAACACTCCATAAAACCTAGGCTCATGATTCCAAATCACTAAAATAGCCTATCAATGAAGCTTGAAAACAAAATAAATGATCAAATTCAAAGAATTGTGGAAAAAATTTAACATTATAACTTTTCAATATTTAATCTTAAAATTCATGTCCATGGCCTCTCTATTTATATATTTTTGAGATTGGTCATGATCAACCATGACCATCCATCTCAAGATTGTGATGTGTGGCCATGGATAATCCCAATATTTGAAATTAAATCCATAATTATCTTCATCATGACCTTGGAAAAATGGTCATTGAAGAGTCATGGGAGGCATTAACTAGGCATGGGTGACCCATAATCTTGATATTAATGGCATTTATGGCCTAGGGATGTCTTCCCAAGAAATGATGTCCCCTGATGACGCAGTTAATAGGAATAAATTTTCAAAAATAAATATTCAACAACTCTCATGTAAAATCCACTTAAGTTCTTGATTTAGATTAATTATCCTTAAATAAGGTTAATCAACATTTGTGTAATTATTTGAAAATTGTTGCACAATTAATCAAAATGGTCAAAAAATCATATTGCTAGGTTATAATTTGACTGTAGAGGAAATAGAAGGTGATGTTAGATGAGTTGGAGGTGTATTCCCATTTAGGATGTTTTCAACACTAAATAACAAAGGTATGTGGTGTGTACCAATGAATTATAAGAAAAGAGTGATCTAGAGCACTATATGGCAAAATTGTTATTTTGACTTGAAATGATTTGATCAAAGTTAGACCATAAAATGCATTACCCTATTTATGGATACTTTGACTTAAACTGACACTTATAAGTGACAAGTTCAAACCATTATGGTATTTTACAGATTTTGACCTAAAATTTGCATTTGAGTGCAATTCAAGTAAGATTGACAATTTTGACACAAATGGTGTTAAGAATTGGATGTCTATAGTTACCTCCTAAATAACACTCTTTGACCCTTCCTTATACAGAGATCAACATTGGTCCCCTAGACTAGGGTCAGTCTTTGTAGGTTAACTAACATCAGCTAAAGCTGTTGACATTAATGACTAGTTCAGCCCTAAGATCGAACTATCAAAACCCCCCATTCACCATTTCTACCCTAAAAATAACCTTGACCCTCCTAAACCTACCCATATCTCCCCAATTTCACTCTCTAACCTATAGTTACTCTTTTGCCCCTCCTCTCTACCCTTTTCTGTCCTTATTTAAAAAAGTTACAAAATCACAATTAAATTACAAATTGGTTGAATAGTGGCCCTACCTCATCCACTCAGTGATGGTAGGTTAGGATAGCAAGTGTTGGGGAAGCCACTCTAACTATGGGGTCTCCAAGCATAGGTGCAACGATATTGGTATCAAATCCACCCATGTGGTCCAATGGTGTCCCATAAGTGTTTACCTCACTCCACTCACTCTCAAATGCACTATAACTCCTCTCCACCACTCAAACCTTGGCACCTAACTCACACATGACAAGAAAGTGATGTTTTTACACACCAAAATCTAGAACTGAATATTGGTAATTTGAAAATTACAAATGCATTTTGAAGTCACTAGCAAACCCTTTTTGTCAAGTCTGGTCGGCCACTAATGTCAGCATTTCTATGCCCTAGGCTACCAACATCAATTGATACCCATCAACATTGGTTTGATACTTGATGATGATTATACCACTAATGTCAACAACCTCACCAATGCCAATCATCTTGTTATGATGAAACCAATTGCCAACCCTTCCTACCTCCAACTTTTCTCTGAACTAAGAGCATGTGACCCTTTCATAGTTTGAATTGGACTACATTAGGAGTAATTAGAGATCACACATATCTCCTAATCATGATATCTAATCATGAGGTTCACTATCATCTCTACCAACCATGATGAATGACTTAGAGATCCTGTATATCTCCCCAACTATACACACCCTTTGTGATGACATTATTATTGTCACTAAGCTAGCTAGGATTATGATTGATTTGAAGTTGAATTTTTCATAGGCATTGCAAATCGTGCCCCTGATTAGTCCCTGTTACCTATGACCATTTTATGTCTTCCAATAGCACTTACATTTTTTAGATACTTGGGACACATCAACCATTGGAGATGCACCTTTGATGGTTTTAACTTGATCAACTGTCACTTATATATGTTGTGGGCTAGTTGTTTCTCTTTACATCCTCCTAACCTGTTCACCAACTTTGGCATGAAGTAGTATGCATACATGTCATGTTATCACCCATTTCCACTTCCCACCTAAATTTACCCACCTATATTCTTTCAAAATGATCACGGATTATGGTTTTCCCACCATTAGTCCTCATTTTGAGGGAGGAATACCCCATCCCATCCTTGGGGAAGTAAACCTTTCTTTTTGTCTCATAATTTGTGCATACAAGTTACAAGACAAAAGGGGTAAATGTAGACACTAGAATTGTGCTAATCCCTTGCATGATTACTTAGGTCACATTAACCCTTATACCCTTTATTATTTAATTCCTTAACCTATGTCTTTACCTTTTGTGCACATATAATTAATTTAATTATTTAATTAAATTAGTTAAATCACCTTGTCCACTTCACTTGGCCACCTTGCCCTATGACCAGGTCTCACCCTCTAACTCACCCTAAGACTTGGTCATTCTATCCTAACCACCTAGGACCTATTCTTTCCCCCTCATAACTCCTTAGCTACCTAACTACCTATTGACCTTGTGTTATGACTATTTTCCAATGGAAAAACCCATTTTTCAAAGTAAGAAGTGGGCTAAAAGGCTAAAGATAGCCTATTTTTCCTAGTCTTAGGGAATCAACATTGGTTATGCCTCGATCGATGTCAATGGGCCCACCAATGTTGGTTACATAGGCTTGCTTCCAAATTTTCCATAGGGTCAAAAAATCATTGATTCGCATGGATCTTTTGTTATCAAAACATTCTAGCATCACTATCAACATCCAAGCTTACTGTCACTCTACATAAATTATTATAGATTAAGAATTAACAAATTGCATAGTATTTTGAACACTGTGGATCAAAAACATATGATTTACCACATCTATTCATGCACTAGTTCATAAAGCCTCATTAGAGCCATCTATTTATCACAATTATTCACCTATCCAACCCAGTGAAGTACATTTTGATGTTTTGGATGTTTTAAATAGTCATTTTATATTAGTTTTACAAATATACTATTTAAGTACTCATGAAACCTAAGCTTCCTTTGTGGAAGATTTATAGCACTCCCCTACCTCTATCTCTCTACCTCGGCATATCAACCTCTTCTTTGCCCTTCTTGAGTCTTACTCACCCCCTTATGGCTCCTTGTGACCCCTCTATTAGACCACAACTTCTTTTTCCTTCCCAAAATATCCTTTCATGACCCCACCAATATCATTTCCTCAACTAGTATCTATTATCCAGACTAATATTGGTGACCTAAACTAACATTAGTCACTTAACTGATGTCATTCACTACGTTTTTATACTAGTAACCCTAAAACCTTCCCGACAACCTCACCAAAACACAATTCCCCTACCCAACCTACACTGTATTATTCACTAACACATTTAGACCTAAAACATGATAAAAAAATATTCTAACCCTCTCTCTCTCTCTCTCTCTCTCTCTCTCTCTCTCTCTCTCTTCATTTATATTTGTTTTAAAAGTCTATTTCTAAATAGTAGACTGTCATCCTGATAAAGTGTTACACTTCCTGGAACAAGCATGTAGCTTGGCAGTCCACACATATCTCTACTAAAAATAATATTGTTTAGTGTTTTCTTATATACAAGTGTCTTCCTCCACACCCAAAGAGGAGTTTTCAAAATTTATGGAATGGTGTGTATGATTCTAGGTACTTAATCACTTATACCTAGCATTCATACTTCTTTTTATTCCTTTTGAAATAGATAGGAAAAATTGATAGAAACATTTTGGCACACTAGGTGGGACACGAGAGTTTATCTTGAGTTCATTATTTGATTTTAAAATGAAATTCATATAGGTACATCAATAGTGAATTTTTCATTTTTGCATTCTCTCCTTCTATTTACCATATAAGCAATATACCACACCTTTCATTTTTAGCTTAAGGGATTAAACTGAACTTTCTCTTCTCTTTCACCTTTTCTTCCATTGCCTCTAAATGAAATCATTATCTTGTGCAAATATAAAAATAAATTTATTTTTTCTTACCTCATTACATCAAGGTAGTGAAAGTCATATTATTTCCCTTTCTTCATTGTTTTACATCCAAAGAAAACACTTTAGCTTTGGGGTTTAAAACTTACTGCATCATTGGTCAACTTGTTGCATATTAGTCACACATAGAAACTAATTAGCTAGTTAATGAATCATATCACACTTTCTCACACACCTTCAAACCACATATCAAATTACACATTTTAGACTTTCCCTAAATCCTCAGGTGGGATTTACCTAGATTTCATTACCAAATAAATGAAGACAGTTTGGTGTTCAGGTCAAACTAAATCACAAGTCACAAATTTGAACCTCTTGTACCTAATGCTATATTGAGGACTCCCTAGCTAAAAATATTGAAACCATCTCTAGATGGATTCTAGGACCTTCAATATCTAGCTTCCTCTTTACATAATCTGGTTAAGGCATAAGCCACTAAGAGACTAAAAATAATTATTAGGAATTAATGTCAGTTGGCTATATGATCTTTCTACCTTTTTATTTCTTGCTATACTTTTGAGTTGGTATAGATGTTTTATTTCAAAACCAAGTCTTATCATCCATTTATACTTGTTAACCTCTAGCTTTAGTCCCCCTAAGTGTTCTCTATTAACACACAAGCTTTTTTCATTTACTTTTATATTCAGTTCTCATGTATGGGTTGGTTGAATAGTGAATTTTTTACCTTTATGGGTTACATAGTAATTGACCTCGATCAAGCTATGAATGTTAGCATCCTTACTACATACTAACCTCAGTTAGGCAATTGATATTTATCTTTGTATATTTCTATAATTTTTAGTCTACCTCAAATAGCAAGCTGAAATGACATACTTATTTTAATTAAACTTACATTTTTTAATTTCTTATCACAGATACATAGGATATAATAAACTTTTTTACCCTTTTTCATGGTGTTGACATGAAAGCAAGCAAAGCTTCTCACTAATCATGCAAGTCGGTAACCTCTTACACCTTCACCTCCTCTTTCTAGTCCTTCCATGGAGCATGATCCTAGCATTGAAGGTTCCCTTGGCTATGTCAATTCTAGTCAGCCACCCATCATGCCTGAGGGTGATTAGGATTTCACTCAATTCCTTAATCATAACACTAAATCCTTCCAACATTACCTTGTCATGAGTTAAACACATAACTCTTCTAGTGATCTAATTTATGGTATGCCCACTTCTTTCATAGAGATAGCATTAGTTTTTTTTACCATTCCTCCTATGGTTACTCAAACTACCATTTTGATGAGTAACCCAACCATATCCAATGCCTAGAGTTCAATTTCTCCAACTGTGTAGTCAAACCCAAATTTCATTGGGGTTTCCTTAACCTCACAACCATAAGCCACTCAATAAGTTAGACTCTATTTTAGAACTTGGTTGTGTCAATCTTAGCTAATCTACACTAATTAATATAAGAATAAACACATATCCCTTAGCCAATGTCACCATAACCTAACCCACAGTGGCAGCACCTAGCCAAGGGTATGTTTTGAATCCTACAGGACAATCCTCTTTCTCCTTGGCCCCTCAACTTATGATTCATTACCTATATGTTATATCTACACAACCATAACAACCTATGTCATACACTACATCTCGCTCTTTGTAGGCCCCTTATATCTTGGGAAGTACCTCTCAAATCAATCCCTCTTTGGATCTAATCAAGATACTGGTGAATATGATGTCTAGCTTAGAAACATCTATTTTGGTCTCAAAGAATGTTCTTTCATATGATCATATATGCAATGAGCCCATCCATCCTTTAGTATTTATTTGTCCTTATCCAAATTAATGGAAGCTTCCTAAGTTCACTAACTTTCAAAGTAAAAAAGACCCATAACAACACTTATGAGCATTTAGACATGCTTGTTACCTCATAAGACATGATGACGCATTATTAAGTCATACTTTTCCCATGTTCCTTGTAGGTGCTACTCTAGATTGGTATGGATATATTACCTGACACTCCTTATTTTCCTTCAACTAGCTTACCCAACTATTTTTAGACCATTTCTCGATTAATATCTCTAAAAAGGTCTCAATCATAGACCTTTACTCTATTCAATAATTTGAGGATGAGTTTATAGCTAATTTCATTACTTATTGAAGAGGTCTCATTAATCAACTCTCCTTCTCATTACCCCAACTTGAGCTCATTTAACTCTTTTCAAGAGCATGTACCAGGCACATCTCCTTAACCATCTAAGCTCAAACCTTTCTCACATTTGATTAATCCTTCAAATCGCATGAAAGCTTGAGATTTAGGCAGTAAATGAAGGCTGAGTCAAGTTACACAACAAAAATGCAAATTCTAAGCCTAGTGACTCCTCTTCCTCCAAACTCTCCTCTTCCAACTAGAATTCTAAAGGCTCAACCAATATAGTAGTCATTAAGTTAGCATTATCTACAAAGATAGATCAATCTAATCCTTTAACTTCTTAGAACCTAATTAAACAATTTCAGTAATGATATGAACATAGAGAATACACTCTGATTGGGGAGTAATATGCCTCCATGTTGGATAAGCTACTGAAGTAAGGAGATATTAAGCTTCCTCAGGTCAAACCCCCCTTACAGTTTGATACATCCCATCCTATACCCACATAGTATAAGGAGGACCATTTTTGTGGCTATCATCAAGTGAAAGGCCAAGACACTAACTATAAGACCTTCAAGAACATTAATCATGACATGCTCAATAAGTTTGATATAGTTTTGGATAACCCCAACATGTTAGCTAACTATAAATTAGATGTCTTTAGAATAATGTTTAGGTAATGACTAAGTATACACATGATCATAGAATCCACACTATTGTTATGGTCTTTGCCTTGATGCTAGTCCAACCTACTCTACCTTTTCCTCTTACCCAAGTAGAGGATCCCACCATATCTATCCCACTCCCTCAAGTAGAGGAACCTATTTTTCCTCTTCTACTTCCATTAAAAAAGGGGCCTCCTCTACCTATCCTTCTTTTATGTGAAGATCATGTTGTGCTTGTTCCCCTTGCACATGGTTTCTCTATTCTTCTACTAACTAAAGAACATGTGTTAACCTTTCCTCAACCACATGTTAAGGGGTATATCATGCATTTTTTCTTCCCCCTCAAGGATCCTTCTTCACCTACTTCTCCTCCACCAATGGAAGGTAGTGCCCCATCCACTCTTCTTTCATGCATAGAGATGCATGTTTCATTTGATCCCATGATAGTCAAGGGATTGATTGTGCCTACTCACATTGAGCTTATTTTACTACTTTTCTTACCCATGAAAGAGCACACCTTGTCGGTCCTTCATCTACATATTGAGGGGGACATTATCCTAGTACTCTATTTACTTAAGGAGTGAGCTTGGTTAGTCCTTACCCCACCATCAGAGGATTATGTATCTTCTCATACCTTAGTTGATGAGAATCCCATTACGGTTCTCACATGTCTTTAGCCCGAGGTGGCCACTATAAATAATTTCCCTCTTTTACAATCACTTGATTCTTTTATGGAAGTGACAATAAGACATATGCTAATGTTATCCAAACCCTTCTCAGAAATATTAGTTTTCTTGACTCCAAGAAACTAGATCATGCAGCATTTTGGGATCAACTCAAAGCTCCTTTCCCTACATAAAAAAATTCATCCTTGACTGCTAACCCTTTTGAAACCATGTACCATAAGGTGTTTCATAAGGTTTGATATCCTTTTCCTCTACTAAATGAGGATCAAACCCCAATATCATAACCTTTTCCATCTCAAGTATCCACCATGCTAAAGCAAATTAGATATTTGGGTAATTACTCAGTGTCCTATCTCACTCATCCACAAGTGAAGTTAGATTTCAACCCTTATGTGCCTAGGAATAATTTCAAGCTTCCTAAGCCTCATTGACCTACTGCACTATCAAATTTAACTTCAATCTTAGGACTGTACCCCTCAAATTTTGTTAAATCACCCCATACCTCAAGGAACTAAAAGGTGTTGATACCAGCACTCTTACCTCTGCTTAGTGTTGGTCCCTCAACCTATAGAATCTTGACACCTATCACTAAAAATGTGTTAATGAAACTTGTGGTCATGCCTTCACCCAAAAAAACACCACAAAAAATCTCTCCAATACCTCTTAAACAAAATATGGTGTTGATCCCAGTTGTAACAAAAAGTGCAATCCCATTCAAAGTGTCTCATGCCTCTCTTTTGAACCAATTTTTGTAATCATCTCACATAACCCTTCCCCTAATTAAGCCTTATTATCCTCTTAGACCAGAACCTTTTTAGTTTGATGACACACGTGTTTATTTATATCAGTGATCACTTGGACATGATATAGAGAGCTATAAATCTCTCATAGTTGTCATCTAGAGATACTTTGGTATAGACTCTCTTTTTGAAGATCCCCTCATAAGTTTACCTACCACCCTAAAAGTTACACCCATGACTTTTCATGCTTCCTCACCTAAACTCGAGCTTAAAGATGCACACAAGAGTCCTTCACCATCTTCACTACCTATATTCTAGATTAACTCAATTCATGTGGCCACTTAGTCACAAACTCAAAAGGATAAAGGTAAAGAGAAGGTTAAAACACCTTGAGTTCATCCATTTTCAAAGGATGATTCTCCTCAAAAACCCAAGATTTATATTTTGGGTACCACATAACCAACATCTTTAAAGGTGGTTCAATACTCCATGGTCAAGTAACTACACCAAAAACCTATGAAGATGTCCTTGTATGAGCTAATCCAAAGCTCATCTCAACATTATAAGGCCTTAATTAAGGCTCTTCAAGTAGTTGAGTTTTATTCTGATGATCCCAAACCTTTATTGGATTTTGTAAGCTCCCTCAATACTGTAGCCCTAATTTCATTCAGTGATTTTGAGATTCTCACTCATCACCCTAATTACTAGGACCTTACTCTTTTCATCACTTCATATATCAGCTAGAATCATGTCAAGAGAGTCATGTTTAATGGTGTTTCTAGTATTAACATCATTTCCATGTATGCCTACATGTAATTGGAGCTACTTGATCATTATATGTCATAATTAGATGTGGTTCTTTGCTCCATTAATGATACCACAACCACCCTAGTAGGAAAATGTGTGTTTCATATTCATGTTGGTCCTCACACTAATCTAGATCTCTTCTATGTTATTGAGGGAGAGTTATAATACAAAATCCTGCTCGAACATCCATGGATATGAGACATGACTTATGTGCCCTCAACTTTGCACCATTATCTTAAATTCAAGTATGAGGGTTAGGTACACATTATCCCAGCTGATCCTCCTCTATTTAAGACATGAAACATGATTTATAGGCCTAATGACATCCTTATACCATGAAAAATGTCTCTTCTTCCTCCTACTTCTAAGGCTTCAATAAGCTCAGTGATACCCATGACTTAGATTCCAAAGAAAGATCCCATGGAGGATGCCTTCAATCACCTCACTCTCAGTGATATCATTTCCTCACTCTAGATATGTTTCATTCTCCACAAGAGTATGGAATATTGAATTTGCATCCCAAGTATGATCTCCTTACCAGGATGGTTATACATATGGTCCTCTCAATCTTTGCACAAATATAACATATGGGGGGATTAATATTGCTCCCACCATAGGAAATCCTCTCCCTTCCATCCAACTCTTCACATGCAACTTCTCTATCATAGGCAAACCTAGCTTTGCTAGCACTTATCTATATAGGTGTGCCTAGAAAGGGTTTGGTCTAGGCTGGTGTGAACAAGGATCTCATATACCCATAAGTTAACCCACCAACAAAACCATTAAGAATGGAAAGAAGTGGTATGGTGTGGGTTTTAAAGAACCATCAAAGCTTGTTAAATTTCTCCATGTTCTAATCATTGAGGAACATTTGCCTCTTTCTACACCTTCACCTATCCCCCCACCTTCTCCCATAGATTCATAGGTATCCATCCCTCCTAGTTTGTTTTGTGAATGCTATTCACTTGGGACCCTTAACATATTATCACAATGGGGAAATAAGGTCCCTTCCCCTCTTTCATCCTAACATGATCATCGATGACTTTCAAAAAATCAATATATTCCAATGTAAGGATGATGAATCCATTCTTAACTATATAAGAGTTAAAGGCTTCTATATTCAGAAGTCATTCCCCTCTAAGATGCAAAATATGCTAAATGAATCAACCATTGATATCAATTTGTAGTCTCTAGATAATCCTCACATTCTTAAAGTTAGTCAATCCTTAGATTCTATCAAAAATTAATATTATGGCACTTTCCTTGAAAATTGTAGTAAAGATTTTACTTAGTCATACAATGATATGCCTAGCATAGACCCCATGATCATAACCCACAATATTGTCACAAATCATGAAGCTAAACCTATTCAACAGAAGCTTTACAAGATGTATCCTCACCTTGCCCTTTTTGTCAAAGAGGAGCTTCAGCACCTCTTCTCCATTAACTTTGTTCAACCCATTGATTACCCATAATGGGTCTCTAACATTGTCCCCATCACCAAACCCATAGGGGGACTTAATCATTTCACTAATTTTCATGACCTAAACCTTGCATGCCTAAAAGACAATTTCCCTTTACCTAAGTCAACCAGATGGTGGATATTATGGCTGTCCATGAGATGCTTTCTCTCATAGATGGATTATCTGATTATAATCAAATCTTGATTGCTCCCAAAGACTAGCATAAAACCACTTTCATTACCCCATGGGGAAATTTTTGTCATCGCATTATGCCCTTCAAATTGAAAAATGTTGGGTCTACTTACCAGTGCATCATGTCCTACATTTTCCATGACCTCCTTGACATCATCATGGAAGACTATGTGGATTATTTTCTCATCAAATCTAAGCATCACCAAGAACATTTGGTGATCCTTGAGATCATCTTCAAATTTCTTCTATGCTACAACATTTATCTTAACCCAAAGAATTGCATCTTTGGGGTCTTCTTTAGTAAGCTACTAGGTTTTATCATTTCTCTCTATGGCATTGTGGTTAATCCTCCTAAGGTTTGAACCATTCTAGAAATGCCTCCACCCATAAACCTTAAGTAACTTCATATTCAACAAGGAAAATTGTAGTCCATTCAAAATTTTATTTCTTAATTATTAGATAGATGTCAACCATTTTATCACCTTCTTAACAATAATGTCTTCTATGAGTGGAATGAGGAATGTAAAAAATCATTCAATTCCCTCAAAGTTTATCTTCTTTCCCCACCAGTCCTCATTCTATCTAAGGAAGATCAACCTTTCTATATCTATATTTTGGTAATAAATCACTCCATCAATGTTATGATTTCACATAGGGATGAAAACCATAAGGAGAAATCTATATACTATATAAGATGAACACTTATAGACTCTAAAACTTGGTATACTCACACCAAGAAACTTTTTACCTCTTTAGTCTTCATGGTTTATAAGATTCAAAAATATATCCTTAATTACAAGACCTATGTCATCACCAACATTGATCATTTCAAATACATATACTCCAAGACCTATCAAAACTATTCCATGGCTCATTTGTTTATGCTTCTCACTAAGTTTAATTTGGATTTCATTCATCAAAAATTAATCAAGGGGAAAATGATTGCTCACTAGTTAGTCGATGCTCCTCTTTCTAACATGTAACTTTATAATATCAAATTTCTTGATGAATCCATCACCACACTCTCCACTAATGACACCACCTATCAAATGATGTTATTTTTTAATGTGTCCAAATTTAAAAGTAGAGGGGGTACAGGGGTCATCCTTATTCCTCTCAATGGTGAACCCATGTGCTATCCTTTAAACTAGATTTTGAGTACTCCAATAACATGGTATAATATTAGACCTTGGTTCTTAGGGTTCAGACAACCCTTTTCTTGGGGGTTAATATGGAGACTCCCAACTTATGGTGAATCAAGTCAATAGCTCTTATCAGTGTAAAAATGACATTGTACAATGGTAGAAACACCATGTAGACACACTATCGGCATATTTTAACCATTATCTCTTGAAAACTATTCCTCATTTGACAAACAAATTTGCTAATACCATGGTCTCTCTTGCCTCACACATTCCCTCTTATCATCTTCAAATATTTATGTTATCATCCATCATCTAAAATTTCCCTCTTATGTTTTAGTGAACATCCTTTTTGTTGGTAATGTAGACACTAATCCTCAAGATGTCTAGTACAAATAGTTAGTAGACTATTTCACCTATAGTATTGTCCCCTCTGATCTTTCTATCAATGGGTGGCATGATTTTATCAAAATCATTATTTATTACACCATGATAAGGGGTATTATATATAAGTGAGACTTTGATAGCCTCCTTATTCATTGTCTAACTAGCACTAATGTCCCTTAAGCCATTAAAGAAGTCCATGATGGAATTTATGGTAGACACTTTAGTGGGAATGAAATTGTTAAATGCATTCTTTGACTTGGTTATTATTGGCCAACCCTTAACAAAGATTGTTGTGATTACATTCAGTGTTGTGTTAAATACCAATAACATGCAAATATTCTTCATGTACCAAGTCATGATTTACAAGTGGATCAATATTTCTAGCCCTTCTCTCAATGGGTTTCAGATCTTATCGATGAAATTAACCCACATTCATCTCTCTATCATCACTCTATCATTACCATGAAAAAATATTTCACTATGTAGGTGGAAGCAATTCCCCTTGTATCCACAAAATCTAAAAAAATTATCGACTTTATCATTCATCACATATTTCCATTATGGTGTTCCACATAAGATCATTATGGATAATGGTAAGTCTTTCAAGAACAAATCTATCTAGAGGCTCTACAATGACTTTATAATCAAGCTAAGCTTCTCATCTCCCTATTATCCATAAGAAAACCAACAGTCATAGGATTTTAACAAATATCTGACCAAAATTCTCATGAAAGTAGTTAGTTACTCTAGTAGGGATTGGCACATGCATATTCCCTTAGCTCTATGGGCCTATCACACTAGAATTTGAACCCCTATAAGTGTTATGCCTTTTTCTTTGGTTTATGGTACTGTGCTAGTCCCGCCTCTTGAAGTCTAAATTCCTTCTCTTCACATATATTTATAGGATATCTTCTCTAATGATGATTTTTTCCAAAAACACTTGGCCTAACTTCAGTTGATCAGTGAGCACCAACTTACAACTCTAAACCATATTCAAATCTATCAAGAGTGCATCAAGCACACTTATAACAAATATCTAAAAGAGTGATATTTTAATATCAAAGATCTCATCTTGAAGGAGAATCAACATGTGACTAACATGGAGAAAATAAAAAAGGTGAATTTTTCTCTTAATTGAATTAGACCATATATTATAACTCATATATATGGATTAGGGGCTTATCTCTTGTCCTCTCTCAAAGGCAAGCTAGAACCTGAGCCTTTAAATGCATTGCATTTATGACTATTATTTTTATAATCAAGCATCATGTCACTTTGTGTCTAACTTGAGCTCATCCCTTGAGTAAAACTTCTTCTATTTTACACACCTTCCTTTCACCCTTTTCCCTCTCACACTTTTGTAAATATTTGAAGTATGATGGTTTTTACTCATAAAGGGACACCCCTAAGCCTTTATATCCATGTCCATGCTAAAGTCCAAAAAAAAAAACTTGGGATATAAAGAAAATTCATTATCTCTTGGGTCACTATAATAAAAAATAGACTGCTCCCTTGAAGGATAGCTACATAACATATTACTGCTACAATAAATAGACTAATCCCTTGAAGGATAGCTATAAATAGATAAAATAAATATATAAAACATAGACCACTCCCTTAAAGGATGGATATGTTAACTTTTTTATATCAATAATGTACTTAGAATTTTATCATATCAATCAGCTTCACATGACCTCAAGAAATAATAAAAATCCCATGCATAGACTTCCCACATTGATCAATCCAAAAAAAAAAAGACTTATGTCATGGACTTGCCTATAAAAGCTATTGGGTTAGCTACAAAAAGGGAATATCATCCAACTAGAAGGTTTTCATTGCCCATTTACCCCTTTTATCATAATACCCTATTCCTCCATCTCTCTTACCTATTAAATATAAACAAGGGACTTAGAGCTCATTTGCCATGAAGTGAACCAATCACTTATTCAATGAAACTATGGTCAATAGTATAACACATGAAAAGGGATTATATTTGTATGCTTCCCCATGCTTCGTTATGGTCCTTGTTAATGAAATAACATCATGCTTTTCATTTTAACCATCTTGTTCACCTATCAGTTTCTCCTTTTAGATGTTGTGTCTTGAGGTGAAAACTTTCTTATTTTCAATTATTTGGTATAAGTTTTGATCACTAAAATTAAAACTATATGCCTGGTATCAACCACATTTATTATCATAAGCAAACACCATAGTAATTATTTTGATAATCAACCTAACCAAACTCACAATCCATATTTGAATAGTTCATTTAATACAAATGCCAATTTGTGTTATGTGAATTATAATTAACATGTTTATTAATGATTTCTATGAATACCAATACACATGGAAGCTATATCAACATCATTAATTTTAAAGCATACACCATCACACATATGGAAAATGGTGAAATGAAAAACCAACAAGGTACATTTTATGCATACACCATCACATATATGGAAAAATGTTAATATATATCTAAATATTCAATTATGAATGTACCATAAAAAACATGGGAACATATCTAATAACCTACTAATATGTTAGCATCATCATAATCATAATGCTTAATACATAACATACTAACATACTAACATCATCATAACCATAACTATAACATTTAACATCTCACATCATAATAGCATGGCATCAATAAAGGACATCTATAATACCAACATAATCATATAAATAAAAACATGTCATAACAATGGTATCATATTGTATATGTTAAATATCAAAGTATACATCAATTATACATTAGTATATATGTCTCTCTCTGTCAAAAATATACATCTCACATCTTTGGCATGCATGTTGATATATGTATATACATCATATCAACATAAAAAATATACAAAATTGGTTGACTAATCCTATCGTGGAGGTGGTTGTGACCCTATAGTGTCACCCATGTCCTCAACTTGTCTACAGTGTTGGGAGCTTGATGTTGTGTTGTGGGTAGTCATCCGCTACTATACCAAATAGTTAGCATACCTAGGGATATCTAGATGTACCCTAAAGGCCTGTGTATAATAGTCAATCTCCATTAGAGCATTGTTGTATCTCTCAACTAACATTGTTTTTTGAGGCCTCATACTCCCTACTATAGGTGTTTATAGTGTTTTTGGTGGTCCCATCATGCCAATGATAGGTGCTTGTGGTGCCTATAGTGGTGGAAGAAGTATAAATACATATCCATCCCTTAGGGTATCTCTCTCTATTATCATGGCAATTAGTTGTGCCTATAGCCCTATCACTTGACCTCCTAGAGTCAAAACCTATGACTATGATTCCACTAGCTATGTTTGTAGGGATAAAGCCTACCCTATGACTATTGTCAAATGCCACTATAACACTATCACCTATCCTTTTATAACATATACTTATTCTTGTGTTGCATCTCTATATTGGATAGTAGCATCTCTCTCTGGTAATGGCTTGCATATCAATGGGTGGTCTCTATGGGATCATGGCATACTATCTTTCCCATCAAAATTTGTATGCCCTTATACAACTTGCATCATCAAATCCTCTAGCTGGGAGCTCCTCAAAGTTAAGCACCTCAATATCCTATGGTATTGGTAGGGGTAGATATATGTCATCCCTCCTATATCATGGCATGTCAGAGAGTACTCCCTACACAAGCCCATACTAGCACTTGATGTGCTCTGTTGGTATCCTCTCTAACTCCCTAGCTCTTCTACCATGTTTCCACCTCATGCTCTAGGTACCTCTCAAGTGTATAATCTACCAAAAAAAAGGAGGAAGTGTAAGATATTGTCTCCATATGACATCTAATAGTATAAAGGCATCCAACATCCTCTTGTAGTACTCAATATCTCTAACCACACCATCTATCCATGTGTGGTCCATGAACTCTCTCCAACATTTGAAGTCCACTCTATAGCCTATAATGATGGTGATGGGGAGGCCTAATGGTTGGGTCATTATGATATGGTCATAGGGCCAATAGTGTGAAAGGTGACCCATGCAAAGTTTGTACCACTATCATAATTTTATCCCCCATAGCTATTTATACATATGTGTAAGGAACATGGTACCCCAAGTCAACATCATCCTCTGCTCTAGCATGTCTACTAGTACACCTATCAAAGCCACTAGAAATCTACCACCCTCTACATCTAGTAATGCATAAACAGTTACTCCAATCATGAGCATGATGTTAAGTCTATGCTCATCATCATCAGCTTCATATAGGGGCTCATATATGAAGCTAGAATAATGGTACTATATCTCCCTAGCATGTTCTCTAAATAATGTGCCCATGAGCACGTCTTGCTCATCTCAAATGCATTTTTATAACCTACCACCATGGATTAGCAGCCTCAAAATCTGATGTACATCCTCTAGTAGGAATGTCATCTCATCTATGGGAAGATAGAAGGCATTGGTGGCTAGATCCCATTGCTTTATCAAAACCAACATCAAGCTCACATCCCTTACAACTCGATCATATCTTTAAAAGCCTCCTATGACAACTAAAGTTATATGATCCTACTCATTAAGAGTCACATCTAATCATATCCTTGATAGTAGATTTGAGAGTTAATATTGAAGTGTGAGCTCTTGTCTCACCTACAACTGTAAATAAGCACATCATTAAAAACAAGCACTATTCATCTTAACCAACCCTCCCTCTAACCTAGTTTTCCCTTTGGGAGAAATACATTATCCTAAGACCCTTCATAGGGTTATGTAGGTAGCACTCAGATGACATGGGGTCTCTTAAAGTTAGCTTAGCCATTTTCACCTAGTGACTAACACCTAACTAGTTTCTTTATGAACCTAACTTTTCTTGCATTATGAATGATCATAAACACTCTAATGCCCAACTTATGGTGCTCAGGATCCAACCTTTACTCCCTAGGTTACCTCATTACCTCATAAATAACCCTCTTTGACCCCTCCCTAATTTTATAGAGATTGATGTTGGTCACCTAGATCAGGTCCGATCCTTTGTATGTTAACCTACATCAGATGAAGTCATTGATGTTAGTGACTAGTTCAGCCCTATGACTAAACCATTGAAATCCCCCATTCCCCTTTTCTACTCTAAAACTACCCTTGAACCTCCTAAACCTACACAAATCTCCCTAATTTCACTTTCTAACCTATATCTACTCTTTTCCCCTCCTTCTTACCCTTTTTTGCCCTTATTTCAAAAAATTTCAAAATCACAATTAAATTACAAATTGGGTGAATAGTGGTCCTACCTCATCCACTCAGTGATAGTGGGTTGGGATAGTAGGTGCTAGGGTAACCACTCTAACTATGGGGTCTCTAAGCAGAAGTGTAGCCATCTTAGTATGAAATCCACTTATGTGGTCCAATGATGTCTTGTAAGTGTTGACCTCACTCCACTCACTCTTAATCACTCTAAAAATTCTCTCCACCACTCAAACCTCACCAAATAGCTCACACATAACAAAAAAGTGATGTTTTTACACACCATAATCTAGAGCTCAATATTGGTAATTATAAAATGACAAATTCACTTTGAGGGGGATTCCAAACCCTTTTTATCAAGTTTAGTTAGCCATTGGTGTTGGCATTTATATGCCCTAGGCCACCAATGTCTATCGATACCCACTGACCTTGGTTTGATAGTCGATGATGGTTATACCACCAATGTTGGAAACCTCACCAATGTCAGTCATCAATTTATAGGGAAATTAATGGCCAACCCTCATTACCTATAACTTTTATCTTAACTAAGAGCATGTGACCCTTTCATAGTCTAAAATGAACTACATTATGAATAATTAGAGATCATGCATATCTCTCAATCACAATAGATAACCATGAGGTTTGCTAACATCTCTACATACCATGATGAATGACTTGGAGATCACGCATATCTCCCCAACCAAACATGCCCTTTGTGATGACATTATTATTATTATCACTAAGCTAGCTAGCACTATGATTTCTTTGAAGTTGGCTTTTTCATATGCATTATAGATCATGACCCTGATTGGTCCCTATTGCCTATGACTATTTTGTGTCTTCCAAGAGTACTTCCATTTTTTAGATACTTAGGACACATCAACCATTAGAGATACACCTTTGATAGTTATAACCTAATAATCTATCACTTATATATACTATGGACTGATTATTTAGATTTGTGTCCTCCTGACTTATTAACCATTTGACCAACTTTGGCATGAAGTAGTGTGTGTGCATGTCACATTATCACTACATTTCCACTTCCCACCTAACCTTACCCACCTATCTTCTTTCAAAATTATCACCAATTATGGTTTTACCACTATCAGTCCCTATTTTGAGGGGGAAATACCCATCCCATCCTTGGGGAAATAAACCTTTATTTTTGTCTCATAGCTTATGCATACAAGTTATAAGACAAAAAGGGGAAAATGTAGACACTAGAATTATGATAATCTATTACATGATTACCTAGGTCACATTACCCCTTGTCCCCTTTATTATTTAATTCCCTAACATATTTATTTACCCTTTGTGCACATCTAATTAATTTAATTATTTAATTAAATTAGTTAAATCTCCTTTGGCTACCTCACCCTATCACTAGTTCTCACCCTCTGACTCATCTTAGGACTTATTATTCCCCCCTCATAACTCCTTAGCTACCTAACCACCTCTTGACCTCATGTTATGACCATTTTCCAATGGAAAACCCCATTTTTCAAAGTAAGAAGTAGGATAAAAGGCTAAATATAGCTTGTTTTACCTAGTCTTAGGAACTGACATTGGTTATCCCTCAGCCAATGCCAGTAGACCCACTAACATTAGTTACTTAGGCCTACTTCCAAATTGGCCATAGGGTTAGAAAATAATTGATTCACATAGATATTTTGTTATCATAGAATTATAGCATCATTATCAAAATCTAGGATTACCATCACTCTACATGAATTATTCTAGATCAAGAATTGATAAATTGCATAGTGTTTTGAGCACCATGGATTAAAAACATATGCTTTACCTCATCTATTCATGTACTAATTCATCAAGCCTCATCAAAGACATTTATATAGAATAACTATTCACTTATCCAACCTAGCAAAGTATATTTGTGTGTTTTCACATGTTTTAAATAGTCATTTTATATTGGTTTTACAAATATATTGTTTAACTTCTCATGAAACCCAAACTTTCTCCATAGAGGATTTGTAACACTCCCCCACCTCTATCTCTCTACCTTAATATATCAACCTTTACCTTGCCCTTCTAGAGTCTTAGTCACCCCATTACAACTCCTCATGACCCCTCTACTAGACCATTACTCCTTTTACCTTCCCAAAAAAGCCTTCCATAACCCCACCAATATCATTTCCCTGACTGATATTGGTTATCTAGATTGACATCAATGACCTAAGTTGACATCAATGACTTAACCAACATTAGTCATTATGTTTTTATACCAATAACCCTAGTAACCTCCCTAAAAACCTCATAAAAACAAAATTCCCCTACCCATCCTAAATTTTATTCTTCACTGACACATTTAGACCTATAGCATGGTAAACAATATTCTAACCCTCTATCTTTTCATTTATGTTTGTTTTAAAAGTATATTTCTAAATAGCGAACTGTCATTTCAGGGAAGTGTTACGCTTCCTAAAATAAGCATATATCTTGGTAGTTCACACATATCTATGCTAAATTTTTTTTTTAGTGCTTTCTTATATACATGTGTCTTCCTCCATATCCAAAGAGGAGTTCTCGCAATGTCTAGAATAGTGTGCATCATTTATAATAGATAGCAAAAAATGATAGAAACAAAAGAAACACTGAAAGTGTGATGAGAAATAGGAATTTTAGAGGGTTGGAATGAGTAATATAGGTTCATCAACATATTTATGTCACTCAAGAGAAATAATGGAACATCAAATTCCACCTCTTAAATGAATCACTCACTATCAAAAAGGCCTAGAACCACCACCTACAAGAATGACTAAAAATAGGGCAGATTGAGAAGGAACCATTTTATATGTCATGAGTGTAAGGGATTATAAAATATTGAAAAATACATGTAAATTATTATCAATTTTGATAAATGGATAATGTATCTTCATGAAAAAAAACTCACCTCTCATCTCTCACACAAGCAACAAGCTAGAGATGTCTACTATAGATAATCATATAGGCCAATTGGCTAAATTAAAAGTGGTTAAGAATTATTAGAATTATATGAGGATGATGTACTTATGTTTAAGAATATAAACATGAATTCAAACTATTTACAAATCAAAGGAATCCCATCTCACTTAGTCATGATGTAGGACTACCACCTATAGGTAGGGTTATGAGCAAGAGAGTATAAGTGTGAATATCATACATAGAGGTGATATATAACATGAAAAATAGGGTCTCTATTTTTTTATTAATGTTATCAAGGTTCCCCATTCAAAAATTTTAGTCCTTTGATTTAGAAAGAGTCAAATGGCCTAAATAGGCCTAGATTGAAAATTAGAGATACATTTACATATTTAGAAGTGTTTGGGGCCTAAAATCATTATAGAAGGAATCAAGGAGAAATGATAAAGGTTTAATAATTATTATAACCTCAAATTTAGAAGATAAGGTATTCAAACCAAGTATTTAGGGCTATACAAGCCTAGTTATTCTTAAACCCTATGCCTGACTATATGAGGGTGTAAAGAGAATAGAGCTGAAAAATGGGACCAGCTGCAAAGGTGTTTTTAGGTCCTTAAAACATGTTACATGAATTTAAACCCCATAAATAGTAGAATCAAGCTCAAGTTTCTAACATCAACAAGTTAAACACTCAAGCATGTGGCATGATGAAAACTCAAAGAAAACCTACAAGACAAGGGTGCAAATATGATGGTCTATGTAGATGAAGACAAGTGAAAATGATTTAATATATGGCAAAAGATGATATATCATGACACTAAAATCACCAAGTCACTTATATGGTGAGTTAGAGCCCTAGAAGTTAGTTTAGGCCTGTAAGGCCTAAATTCATCATTTAGGCCTCAAAACCCTAACCTCCTCCTTGTGGTATATCCAAAACTCAAAAAATACTTAAGGTCATGAGGGGATGTATAGTGATAATTTAGATCTTAAAGATAGTTTTTTAGATAAAGGAAGCTAAAAACATGTCAAGTTACCAATTTTAATGCTCACACAAGTCATGGCAAGATGACTCAGGGCTAGTTCTCTTAGGAAGAGTTGGAGACCCCTAGGAACTCACCATCCATGGTGGAAAGAGTTAGATTCATTAGATCAACTTTATAAAAAATCAATAAGATGATTAACCAACCTAAAATGATAGTAAAGAGCTTAAATGTCATCAAATTTCACTTGGTACTCACCCTACAATCTGCATGGGACCAAGAGTAGTTTAGGGGGTTTAATGGGTTCTATGGGATCAACATCCATGGCCATGATTTTTGGGTTTAAGTCTTATGATTTATGAACCATAGTTAATATGGTAGGCCATTAAAACATTGTATAAACCCTAGTATACACCTAATGAGAGAAATCTTGGATAATTTTCACCTAGATGCATTTAAATTCCCTAAAAGATAATTAAAACACATGATCTACTTAAATGAGGTCATATAATGTTGTACAAACTCATCAAAAACTATACTTTTTCAATATTTTGAGTATAAAATAAGGTTTTAATCATATTAAAAGGTTAAAAATCATTGGGTAAGTTAGTATGAGGCATTTATCACCATTTAAAATCATAAATTTCTCACAAATATACCTTGAAATTCTGATATAGGTTTGAGCAAAAGGACCAGATGATAAATACTAGTAAAAGGTGACCTAGTCACCTAGATGAAGGGAAATTTTAGGGTTGCACTATTAGAAAGACAAATGTCATGGTATAATGAATTTTCATAACCCTAAAACACACTCACTTATCCATCCTTAAAGGTTATATGTGATTTCATGGCCATCCAAGTAGTTAACACTAAGTTACTAGGCCTCATTGCCTAAAAGGCGTACTTGGACAACTAAAAAAGATACTTTTAGGCATAGAGGGGTTGATAGCTGAGTCAATGTAGGGCTATTAAACATTTTTAAATTCCTCATAAGGTAAATTAGACATACTTCTCATGGTCATCATGGGGGATGGAGCATTTTCCTTAAGCCTAGTGAACATGCAAGAAGGAGGTGGCTATTTAATGCTTCATGGGGGGCGTTTTGGCTAATTTTGGCCCACATATAGAAACTCACCTAGATGGATAAATTTTTGGAATTACTAGTATGCAGAAGGTTTTTCAAAGTATTAAAGGGTTGTTCAAACCTTTAACAGATCAAAATATGACATTATCAAGTCTAAGGGATCAAACCATCATGGCACGTCATGTAGGAATGAGTAAAGTAAGATTAGATGTGCATTTCATAAGTGAATTTTAGCATTCAACCAAAGATATATAATTTCATGAACATGATGTTTTTTGTTCCAAAGTCACCTCCTACAATTTTGAAGTCTTAATGAGTTTTCTATTTCAAGATCTAAGTCTTCAAAGTTAAACCAACATAATGAGATGGGTATGGAGATGTCAAGTCTAAGCCATGAAAAGTAAATATTTGGATTTGAAAATACTTAAGAAACTTTAGGTTTAAATTATATCCAAAAAATGTTAATATCATGGAAATTTAGATTAAATGTAATGGCATGTGGGTGAGGATAATGTTAGTGGGTTAATCAGATCTAATGATGAACATTAAATCATGCCAAAGCAGATCAAGGGAAAGTGGAGGTAAAAAAGTCAATGAATATTGAGGATGAACATGATGAGTACAATTATCGTAGTTATGGTGCACTCTAAATCAGATCAATATTCTACATTTGATCTAGTAGACCAAAGATCTAATGGTGTGCTATTAGTCATGAGAAATTAGATCCAATGTTGCATGTTCAATCATGAGGAAGCTTATTAATGATGAGTGAGATTTAAATGATTCAACATATCCTAGGAATGAATGTGAGGTTGTCACATGTTTCAAATATAATTATTTCTAAAATTGATGGTAGGATCTTGAAGATTGATGTAGGGATGATAAGTGGCATGATTTACATTGTAGATCAGATCAATGGCCTATATTAAAGGTCAAATCTAGGAGACTTCAAAAGGATATCAAGTGTGACTTAGGTCAAACCAAGGAAAGTGTTTCAAATGGATTATGCCTCCATTATATTTTAATCAAGCACAATTAAATTAGATATTCATATAGTTAGGATTGTTAATTATAGATCTTTGTCACCATTAAGCTTAGACAGGACCTCTAGTTGATAATTTATAACCTATCGACCCCATTCTCTAAAAGTTGTAGGATCATTCCATTGGTAGGTTTGTTTATATTTTTATAAGTAAGATCATCATGTGTAGTGTATTATTTTCCCCCATAGGGTTTAGAGATAGAATAGGTTTGTTTAAACCTAATATAGTTCAAGACAGGACTATACAACCTATAAGTTTGCATTGATATTATATCTATATGAAAACTAATAAATCAGATTGGTTTTCAATATATAGTAAATACCTATGTTTATGTTGGATTAGGGTTAGGTTTTAAGTGTCTCATCTTTAGACAAAGCTATATCTTTGACAAATAGGTACATGTAGCCACTAAAAGTAGACTTAAGCATGGCTCTATCAATTTCATGGATATGAAGACTTTGTCCTCATAAGGAAAGCAAGTAGGAGATGGTGTAGAAGATTAAAGCAAGGGGACTTGGGTATTAGAGAGTACATTAGAGCATTAAATTTTTTTATTAATCCTTTAAGATTTTACTTCCAAATATATAATGACTCATCATCTAAAAAACAAATTCTTGTCTTCTAGTGCATTTCTCAGCCAATGAGCAGAGCTTGAAGACTTTTGGAGTAAATGAAGGTTAGATTATTAATGAAGGGTTAGTCTTGATTGGATAATTTTTTTTTCAAAATTTAAGAAAGGGGGAAAATCAATTAATTATCTTAGATGGCATGCTCCCCTCTCCCTCCCATTTCTCCTATATCTCTTATTTTCTTCCATATTGTAATCACTCTCACTTTTGATAATAAATTATGTCTCAATTATGAAAGTGTAGAGATTCTCATTTGATAAGGATATGCCCTTTCAAAATTTGTAGGAGCTACCTCTTGATGCTATAAAAGACTTTATTTAACTATCTCTTGCCTTGGATTAGTGCTTAGTTAGTTGTGAATGATGGCCTTGTCAAGGAGAATCTTCCATATCCATTGTCCTTCTTTATTTCCTTTTCTAAGGTGTTTTCAAGATATTACAGGTCTGAATTAGTGTTATTTTTTCCATTTATGTAACATAAATGTAAATCTTAGAACTTATCTTTATTTTCATTCATTGCTTCCTAAACTTGGTTTATAAAATACTTATGCAACTAGATAATTTTATGAGATTGTGTGAGCTAATATTATCTTATGCATATCTAATGTGGGTTCAAGCATATGACAAATTCATTTAAATTTGGTGCATCACCTTGTTATCTTTCTTAGGAGCCCTATTTCCCCATTTCTAACCCTTTTCCAAGTATAATCACTAGTTTATGTGATCCATCAAAAGTAAGCCATCCTTATTCAAAGATTCAACCCTATTATATGATACCCATAGCCTGGGGTTGTTCCCATATTGTGATTGAGAGTGGAGGAGCTTGAATAACTCTTCTACAAAGGTGCAATTCCACATCATATTAGGGCATATTTGAGCCACTTTGATGTTTTTAATTATCAAAGGAGAGATGAATAACCATATTCTAGTATGACCATGCTTTGAAATGGTTCAACCAAGTTTGAATCAGCCTCTACAACTCCATCTTAATGCCTAAAAAGATCATTAAAGAACATCCACTAGAAAATCCAATGCATGGAAATATGAGGGGATTTTTACATAGGTTATAACTAATTTTTGGAGTGAATGAAGGTTATCATTACCTCTTCTCCACTTTTTCATGCCTCATTCTCTCCTCCCTCATGTTCATTGTTCTATAAATTTAGTCTTTAAGGCCATTTTATTCATCCCTCAACTAGGTATGAGGAAACTTTGCCTAAGTTTGTACCTTGCCACCTCTTGAGCTAATATATGGACTATTTAAACTTATTCATGTTAGTATCTAGTGTGTTATATGCTTGTTTGATATGCATAAGTATTAGATTTTCTCTCTTTATATGTCCTTTCCTTACCTATATTATAATAGATATTTTGTGGAAGTCATATGATGGTCAAATGTTGGTGACTATACTTAAAGTGTATTCTAGTTGGAAGAGTCTCAATATAAACCTCTCATCCATTACCTCTAATTTGTAGCCATCTACCATAAAATTCATATGAATTAGTGATGTATAGTAGTATTGAATTTTTTGAATTGCCTTTGAGCTCAATAAAAATATTAAGATTTGCTAATACACACCCATATAAAGGCAAATTTATTCCTAAATCACTTTAAATTCCTACCCCTTCAATAATATCTTTTTAAAACCCTTTCATTACCATGACAACTCCTAGAGATTTCTCATTTGTGGCCTTTAATGGTCAAATTCCTCTAGACCTCCCTTAATATGATCCTATTCTAGTAGTATCTCTCAAAAGTGTCCCTTATTTTACTAGAGACCAAGCTATAATCCCTTCTAAACACCTCATGGATATACCCAACTTCTGCAACATTCATGATATCAATGAGGAAAATCTGGCAATTAGGTTATTAGCCATCTCTTTCAAAGGTAAAGCCTTAGACTAGTATATAAGCCTTGCTGCTAATTCTATTTCTACATGGGATTCATTAGGAGATGAATCATGTAAGATATTTGAAGATAAAAGTGACCATTTATCACTTGTAGAATAGTTAACCACAATTAAAAAGTGCCCCTCATGAAGTCATGCAAGACTTCAACACAAGGTTTCAAAAGACTTGGGATAGGATCCCAGTCTCTACTAGGCCTACTCCTAATTTTTCATTTATTTACTATTTGAAGGCCTTAAATAGTGACATTACAATAATGATCTAGTCTATGGGAGGGAATACATTGCCAAATACATATGAGGTGGAAATCATGGCAAAAAATTATCTAGTCCAAGCTGGCAAGCTAATGCCTAGACCACCAATGCCTTTATTTCTTGAGATCCAACCACATCTTGTTTATATTCATCCCCTTTTTTTTAATTCTTCTTGTGCCTACAATTTTTTCCATGCCTTCACCTAAGCAAGAAACGGCTTCCACTAGTTAATCAAGTGATTCCCAAGAACATAAAAACTTTCAAGAGCTTAAGAGCATGTTTCAATCCTTGGAAAATGAATTGGTGAATGTGAAAAGATAAAAATCCCAATTCAATAGGCCTTATGAAGCCTCATATCAGCCTTAGTAGAAATATTATCAAGTAAATATGCCACCTTATAAAGGAAATTCCCAAGACCAAGTCCAAGCTCAAGGCTAGGGACAAGGAAAACCTAGCTATAATAGATAGAACAACTATAATCCAAATGTTGCAAGAACTTCTAATAATTTGGTCCCTGTTCAAAATAATATTTCTCAATAAAATAAGGGTACCATGCCTTAGAATCAATATTTTGGGCAATCCATTATCCCAAGCACTGACTTCAATCAAGCTTTCAATGATCAATGGTAGTAGACTACCAATAATGAGTACAATCAAGCTTTTATGGATTAGAACATATAAATACCCACGATGACAAAACTAGAAGAGCCTCAATAAGTTCTAAGCCTTAATCAAGGACCAAGCTAGTTGGGTGTTATAATGGTGAATTTTGAGCAAGAATAGTATTATGCACTTAATCAATAGGCTAGTACTAGCTAGACATAAATTCTAGTGACAACAAATACAAGGTTTAATAGAAGGAACATGGATAGTAACTAGGAAGCAATCAAAAAGTCTCCTATCATTACTCCTTTAATATCAAACCAAAATGGACTTGATACTATTTTGAAGGTTCCAATAGCTCCAAGGAATCAAAATTAGGGGAATGTCTTTGTCCCTCAAAACTCACAAACTTAAGGTGTAGTTGTGGCTCCCAAAGGACAACCAAAGGTTGGTGGTTCACCCACCAACATTGTGGAACAAATGAAAAATCTAATGTGAATGTGCCAATGTGGGACATGATTTCCATGCTTGGACAAATAGACATCCTTTAGGAAGGATTATCAAAGATGGTATTTAGAATAAGATGTGGGATTGTCAAAGCTAAGCCCATTACATAATTCCACATAGAGCCTTATGGGATAGATAACATAAAAATTAATTACAACATCACTAATGAATATGAATTTATAGTTGGCTAATAACTAAACACTCATCCTAAAGAGATACCAAATATGTTCTTAGATGATCTATGAAATGATAATCAATTGGTTTATCTCTTATAAGTTGTTGAGGAAAAATACTTGGGTGTCTACTACTTACATGAAGAGAATCAATCTATGTCATCCCTAATTAGAACTCAATAAGATCCTACTGGCTTATGGAAATTGTTGTTTGATGGTTCAAGGAGAAAACATGGAGTGGGTGCATGTGCAATGATAGTATCCCCCTCCAATGACAAGCATTCCTCATATTATAGGTTCTAATTTAGTTGTTCTTGTAATGTAGTAGAGTATGAGGGCCTTATCTATGGCCTTTAATGTGATAATTAGAGATAAATGAAATAATTATAAGTTTGTCGAGATAGTGAACTGATAGTGCACCAAGTTAGAGGCTAGAATATTGCCAAGAATCCTTTGATGAATTCTTACAAACATAGATCGTGGGACCTAATTTAGGATTTTGAGGCCTTTAACATCCAAGTAGTACCAAGGAACCAAAATGGACATGATGATAAGGTTGTAGCTATGGGATCTCAATTTGATATCCTAAATGAGTTAAAAAATACTAAGGTGCAGTCACATGTCAAAATGGTGGTAAGACCATCAATACTAGATAATAAAGCTCATTGGTAAGACTTTGATAATGATGAGCAGATTATTTATTTCTTTCATTAGGAAGTAGAGTTTGCTTGAGTAAACCAAGATAGATTTCAACATTAGTATGAGGAGAAAGTTATTTAGTTAAAATCCAATAAGATTCCTAAAGGGCTAGTCATCATTGAAGGTCTTTGCCATGAGAGAGATCATATGAGAAAATACAAGGTAGGGATGTCAACAAGTGAAGAGAACTATGAAAGAATTATTCTCTTCAAGTACAATATCTTCAAGCTTGGGAAGGTAAGAACTAAAGTTGAGAGGCATGATTTAATATAACTTTGTAAAGAATATGTAGACATATTTGCTTGGGAATATAGTGACTTGAGAGGATTTGATCCCAAGTTTTCCCAACACACTATATAACTAGAGGTTAATGCCAAGCCTATTAGGTAGTAGTTGAGGCCTATAAACCCTAAAATTAAAGATATTATGAGTAAATAATTGACCAAATTAATTTAATCTAAGATCATTTTTCCCATTAATCACTCCTCATGGGTAGCCAATTTGGTACCTATGAGGAAGAAGAGTGGGGAAATTAGATTATGTTATGACTCCAAGGATCTGAATAGGGTCTCTTTGAAATATCACTACCCCTTACCAAATATGGATCAACTCCCTAATATATTTTCTAGTTCAAAACATTTCTCTCTTTTGGATGGGTGTTTAGGATACAACCATGTGCTAGTAAGAGAACAAATTTAATATAATACTACCTTCACCACCAAGTGGGGCACATATGCTTACCAGAAAATGTCTTTTGGGTTATCAAACACTGATGTAGATTTCCAAAGAGTTATGGACATGGATTTCTAAGGGTTTTTGAATCAAATATCACTAGTATACTTTGATGAAATCACATTTTATCCAAGAATTCCAATGAACACTTAGATCATCTAAGGTTGATCTTACAAATATCCAAAGAGTATGGGATCTATTTAAACTCCAAGAAATGTGTGTTTGTTGTTCATGAAGAAAAACTTTTGGGTTGAATTTTTTCAAAGGAAGGATTATAAATTGACCTTGATATAATAAGTTCCATATTGGCCTTATCTTTACCCAAGCAAAAGAAAGTAATATAGATATTTATTGGGAAAATAAACTTTTTTGAGAAGGTTTATACCTAGTTTTGCAAACCTAGTCAAACCCATCACTATCATGCTAGAGAAGAGCCAAGTGTTTTCTTGGTGAAATTAAGGTAAAATAGTATTTGAGGTCATTAATGAATCCATTTCCCAAGCATCCTCACCATGAATCCTAAATTCTCAAAGGATTTTATGTTGTACACATTAGCCAATATTCATAATATAGCAGCTATGTTAATGCAGAGGAATGGTGAAGGACATGAGAAACAAATTATATTTTTTATTAGGGGATAAAGGGATATGAGGTAAGGTATAATTTCATACAAAATTAAGTTCTTTCAAATTTGAGGAGACTAAAAAATTTCAAACCAATGCTCTCTAATAGTAAGGTCCATCTTATGGTGTCTCATCCTAGAGTAAGGTACTTTCTCCTCAACAAGGATCTAAATGAGAAAAGAGTTGATTAGATTACCAAAGTTATGGAGTATGATGTGGATATTAAGGTCACTAATCTGGTAAGAGGCAAAGGCTTATGTGAGAATATGTTATATTATCTTAAAGAAGATAAATATTTTTTTTTTGGTGACACAAGACAACTCACAGACAAATGTACCTCTGTCTCACAATAGTTGGTTCCAAGATATGACACATTTATTGGTAACAAGTGAATGTCCCAAAAGTTTATATAGAGAAAAAAATAAGGTATTTTAATTTTCATTCCATACCTTATGCATTAGTTGATGGTGTTATTTTTAGAAGGGACCTCAATAGGGTACTTCTTAGGTGTATTGACAATAATCAAGTGACAAATCCCTTAGATTAGTTTCATGATGTACTTGTAGGAGGTCATTTCATTCCAAGAAAAAAAACAATAAAGCTAATGAGAGTTGGTTATTATTGTCCCAGCCTCTTCAAATATGCCTATGCATAGGCCAAGAAATGTTAGAAATGTACTCTATTTGTAGGCAAACAAAGATTAGTTGGTCTTCCACTCAACCCAAATTAGGTGGAGAAGCCCTTCATGAAATGGGTGTTAGACTTCATAGGGATGATAAATTCACCTTCAAGTATATATAATAAATGGGTGCTCACTATAAATAACTACTTCACCATGTGGGTGGAATTAATTGCCTTGAAAAAAGGTAATGAGACAATAGTATTGGACTTCTATGATAGCATAGTAACCAGGTTTGGTGTCCTAGCTACTATAATTTTAGATAATGCATTAGCATTTGTTGGTATGAAGATAAGTGAATGGGCATTCAAGTTGGGCATCTACCTTAGCATATCCTCCAATTATTACCCCCAAGGTAATGGACTGGTAGAGTCCATAAATAATAATTTTCTAGGGACTATTAAGAGAACTATAAAGGAAAATCAGAGAACATCGCATATAAAAATAAGGATAGCTCTATGGGATGATAAAGTTACTCCAAAAGCTTATATTAGAAATTCTCCATATGTCCTTATATATGGAAGGGAAGCCAAATTTCCCATTTCTCTTGAACTAATTACCTTGGAGTTATCCCATCATATTGAGTTGATGGAGAGTGAGCCTATGAACATGAGGATGACAGAGTTCATGGAGCTTGAAGAAAATAGGGAACTTACAATAAATTCATTAGATTCACATCAAGCTCAAGTTAAGAAATATTTTGACAAGAAATCTATAGAAAGGGGCTTTAAGGAAGGGGACCTAGTCCTAAATTGGTATTCAAATAAGGCCAAAATAGGCAACCACACCAAGTTTGATAGATTTTGGAGTGGTCCTTATTTGATCCATAGATGCAAATAACATAATGTTTTTAATCTTGACTAATTAGATGGAGAGGTATTACCCTTATCAGTCAATGGCATTCATTTAAGGACTTGTTATTAGAATATTTTTGAACCATTATATAAATATTACACATATTAGAGTATTTTTGTATACTTTTCTCTAAGTGCTTTGAGCACATTTCCTTTTAGTTGTGTGTTTCCCTTTCAATAAGTGCCTTGGTAATAGTTGTCATTTTATTTCTTTTTGGTCCTTGTCATTTCAAGAGGAGGTTTTATAAAAAAGGGGCAGCCTTGTATCATTTTCATGATCAGTAGAGAGAAAAGACTATGACTTCATGTACCTAATGGATTGATTTAAGGTCACTAGTCTTTACATAACATGCATGTAATCCTAGGATGTCACTAAAAATGTTAGCCAATTTTGGCCCACATATAAAAACTTGCCTAGATGGATTATTTTATGGAAGTATTGGTATGCATTAGGTTTTCTCAAAGTCTTAAAGGGTTCTTCAAAGCTTTAACAGATCAAAATATGGCATAAGTAAGTCTAAGGGACCAGACCATCTTGGCACATCATGCAATAATGAACAGAGTAGGATTGGTTGTGCATTTCATAAGTGCATTTGAGAATTCAACCTAAGTTAGATAATTTCATTAACATGATGTTTTTTGTGCCAAGGTCATCTCCTGCAATTTTGTGGTCTTGATGAGTTTTCTATCTCAAGATCTAAATATTTAAATTCAAACCAATAGAATGGGATGGACATGGAGATGTTAAGTTTAAGCCACGGTAAGTAACTATTTGGATTTAAAAATCCTTAACAAGCTTTAAGTTTAACATAGATCCAATAAGTGTCAAGATCATGGAAGCTCAGATCAAATCTAATGACACATGGGTGAGGATAGTGTCAGTGGTTCCATCAGATCTAATGATGCATATTAAATCATGTCAAAGTAGATAAATGGTGAGAAAAGGTCAAAAAGTTAGTGAATCCTAAGGATAAACATGGTGAGGATAAGTGTCTCAATCATGGTACACTCCAAATCAAATCAATGGTCTATGTGTGATCTAGTAGACCAAAGATCTAATGGTGTGTGTTTAATCATGAGAAAGAATATCCAATGGTTCACATTCAATCATGAGGAAGATGATCTATGGTGAGTGAGAGGTCAATGAGTTATAAAATATTAAAAATTAATGTGAGGTTTCCATGTGGCACAAGTATAGGAATCACTAAAATTGACAACAAGATCCTAAGGATCGATGTAGATCTAACAAGTGGCATGATCTAAAGCCTAGATCAAGATCAATGGATGATATTAAAGGTTAAAGACAAGAGAATTAAAGTGGATATAGAGTGAGACTCAAGTCAAAATAGGGAAAGTATTTCAAAGATAATATGTTTCCATAAGATTTTAGTCAAGCACCATCAAAATAGACATCCATATAATCAAGATTGTTAATAATAAAGCTCCATCACCATTAATCCTAGACATTACCTCTAGTTGATAATTTAGAACATATCAACCCCATTCTATAAAATATGTAGGATCATTACATTGGTAGGTTTGTTTCTCTTTTTATAAGTAATATCCTTATATTTAGTGGCTTTTTAGCCCAAACATGGTTCAGATATAGAATAAGTTTGTTTAAACCTAATATAGTTTAAGACAGGACTATACAACCTATAGGTTTTCATCGATATTATATCTATATGAAAATAAATAAATGATATTAGTTTCAATATATATTAAATACCTATGTTAAAGATGGATTAGGTCTAGGTTTTAAATGTCTCATCTTTATACAAAGCTATAGGTTTGATATAAAGGTACCTACAATTGCTAAAAGTAGACTTAAGCATGGCACTATCAAGTTCATGGATATGAGGAATTTGTCATCATAATGAAATCAAGTGGGAGATGGTGTAAAATATCAAAGCAAGGGGATTTGGAGATTGGAGAGTATGGTATAGAATTCAATTATTTTATAGATCCCTTAAGGTTTTCCTTCCTAATAGATCATGACTCATCATTTACAAGATAGATTCTTATCTTCTAGTGCATTTCTTAACCAATGAGAGGAGCTTGAATACTATTAGAGACAAGTAAGGTTAGTTTGTTAATGAAGGGTTAGTCTTGATTAGATAAAAAATTGTTCAAAATTTAAGAAAGGTGTTATCTCAATTAATGATCTTAGATGGCATGCTCCCCCTTTCTCCTATATCTCTTATTTTATTCCACACTATAATTACTCTCACTTTTTATAAGAAATTCTCTCTTAATTATAGAAGATAAAACACTCTCATTTGATAAGGCTAGACCTTGTCAAAACTTGTAAGAACCTCTTGATGATATAAAGGACTTTATTTACCTATCTCTTAGCTTGGATCAATGTCTACTGAGTTGTACATGATGGCCTTGTGAAGAAGATTATTCCATATCCATTGTACTTCTTTCTTTCCTCTTCTAAGGTTTTTTCAAGATATTACATGTCTAAATTAGTTTTCTCTTTACCATTAATGTAATCTTGATGTGAGTCTTAGAAATCCTCTTTATTTTCATTCATTGCTTCCTGAACCTAGTTTATGAAATACTTATGCAACTAGATAGTTTTATGATATTATGTGAGCTAGTATTGTCTTATGAAAATCTAGTGTGGTTTAGGCATATGATATCCTCATTTAAATTTGGTTCATCAGATTTTTAGCTTTCTTAGGATCATTATTTCATCCTTTTTAACCCTTTTCCAAATAGAATCATTAGTTTAGGTGATCCGTCAAAATGAAGTTAGCCATATTTAGAGGTTCAACCCTATTATAGGATACCCATATCTTGGGGTTATTCCCATATTATTATTGGGAGTGGAGGACCCTAAATAACTCTTCCACAAGGGTGTAATTCCATGTCATAACAAAGCCTATTTAATCCATTTTGATGTTTATAACTATAAAATGAGAGATGATTGATCATATTTTGGCATGCACATGATTTGAAATGGTTAAACCAAGTTTGAATAAGAATCCACCACTCTATCCCAATACCTAAAAGTCTCATTGAATAATGTCCACTAGAAAATCCAATGCATGGAAAGATGAGGAGACTTTTATGTAGGTTATAACTAATTTTTGGAGTGAAATTCTACCTAAGTTTACACCTTGCCACCTCTTGACATAATATATGGACTATTTAAATGTCTTCATATTACTATCTAGTGTGTTATATGCTTGTTTGATATGCATAAATGGTAGATTTTCTCTCTTTTTAGGTCCTTTCCTTACCTAGATGCTAGTAGATGTTTTATGCAGGTCATATGATGTGTCAAATGTTGGTGACTATACTTGAAGTGTAATCTAGTTGAAAGTATCTCAAGATAGACCTCTAATATATTACATCTAAGTTTTATCCATCCACCATAGCCTTCATATAAAATAATTATGTGTAGAAGTATTTGGAGAGAGTTTCTAGTTCATGTATTATTCATTAGTTTTGTTAAGAGGTCAAATAGATTGGATAAAGTATATTCGTGCATCACCTCCAGTAATATAGGTTTTATTTTATGTTTTATTTTTATCCCTTTTCACCTTAAAAAGTTAGTATGTTTAGGATTTGAGCCATAATGGATGCACCAGGGGAGCTAACCCCATAAACTATAGGTTTAGCCCATCCATAGGTCACCCATAACCTTAGGCTAATCCCATGTTACCCCATACTTGGAAGTAGGTCTGAACAACCTCCTCCTAGGGTGTAGTTTGGAGTGTTAATAAGTATGTATCAATCAAAAAAACTTAAAAATGAGGGAAGGTTAGAGAATAAAATAAGGTTCTATGGTCTCAAGGGGTTACTTACTAGGTTGGTTCTTTTGTGGACAAGTGTTTCCAAAAATAATGCTTGTTATTTATAGATATTAAAAACTCAAAAGAAACCACAATTTGGTAGTCTAAGGAAATGGTATAGGAAACTCAATTGTGTCAACTAAAGGTTTCCCCTTTTAGAGTTGTTATTTCACACCCTTAGTTAGGATATTATAGCTCAAACCTATTGGTTGAGGCCTTTCTCCCACTGGGTTTTTCCTAAACAATTGTATTATATTACTTAGGGGTTTAGAGGTCATTTGGGTTACTTGGGAATATTAGTCCCACATTCACTATAATATGTGGTATTTTTCCCTCTCCAACCTATATATGCACCTCTCTCCCTTCATATTTTCATGGAAAGATATTGTATGAATTCTTGGAGAAATTATTTCTCTTTGATTTCATTCTTGCAGCTTTATATTTTTTCTCTATAGTGTCTTAAAAATGTGTCTTAAATTGCATCTTAAATTAGTGAATTCATTTGGATCAACATTCTTGGATCTCATTTTGATATGCACACTTCAGAATATTAACACATTTTAACCAATTGCTTAAAATCAATGACATGTACTAATATTTTAATAGCTTTTACACATCTATAATTAACATACAACAATGATAAAAACTAAATTATCTATAGTTTTTTCACACTTTCAATTAATAAATTAATATAACTAAGAAAAAAACCTCATAACATAATGATGGAAGGAAATAACACTGACACACTTGCATGATAATCAAACCAATTTCTTCCTATATTGATATTATTCTGACCATTTGGAATACATGATTACATGAATATATAGACTTGGGGAGGGTTTGGATCATATTCCAAGTACATGCAAACTCATAGTTACATTACACAATTTAGAACCTCAATTCTATATTTAGTATCAAAATTGCATGTGTGTATGATTACAGTTAACTATAACTACATCAAAAATAAGTTGTCCTATATAGTGTAATGTAATGTGTGCATTCTTACAAATAGGTCAAGAAACTTTTACAATTATTTACTAAGTATAAGTAAAATATAAGTACAAGGATTGGTCCTATCTACATGAATACATATAAAATTAGCCTTGTTGGGTGATTTCACGAGGTTATTTGTGATTTGAGGTGTTTAAGTGGTAGCTTGATTTGAATTGGAAGTTGAAATGTTGGCTTTATTATTTGCTTATAACACTTTAAAGTACTTGTTGCCAATATCATTTTGGTACCTAATAATATCCATGTTCAATAATTGAGTTTTGTGCACCCTATTGACTTGTCTCATAATTCATGCATGTTTATCTTTAGTATTTATAAATTTATTCTTGAATATTTATACCTATGTGACCTTTATCCTCACAAAATTTAACTTGGATTTTATTTCTTCCAATGTCATTCCTTGTAAGTTCTGCTTTAAGCTAGTTGAATCCTGTTGAAGAAGTTGATCAAAATTGGCCTTGATAATAAGCCTAATTGTGGAGTCCTTTACTTGTGAGATCTTAAATTCCTCTAGAATATACAAAATTAGGCTTTTATGCTCTACATATTTGGGAATTGTGGTCTTAGCTTCTATAATCTAGTCTCTAGCTTATTATTTCCTTATAAATACAAAGTTGAGGGCATTTGTATCCTCTAATGGTGCCATAAAATGAAGGTGGCCATATGCATTACTAATTTTATAAATAATAAGGAACTTCAACTTATTTTCATATTGTTTTAAATAATTAAAAAGTTTTTTAATTTCAAATATTTGAGGTGATAACTCAACCTTCATTGCAATTGTAACCTCTAAAATATTATATAATCTAGATGATGCATTTTGTATATCTATTTATATCTATATGGTAACATGCACCATTGTTATTATTCCTTTATTTATTTTAATTCTTTCTCAAGTTATTATCTATCCATTTTGGTTCCCTCATAAATCTCAACTATTTCATCCTTATTGGTTCCAAAATAGGATTTAAAATCCCTAATGTATGGGGACTAACCCAATTTTATGTTATTTCTTTTAGACAAGGTAAATACCTCTTGTCATTATTATAAAATAACCATACTTCTAGTCTCATCTTCTAGTTTTCTCTTCTTTACCCTTTATACACTCCCTATAGATTTATCAAATATAGAGCTCACTATGGGAAATTCTATAATTGTAAGATTAGGCCTTTGAGAATCCTCTAATTACATAACAATTGACCATTGTGGGAGGACCAATTTAGTTGTATATGTGGTTAGAGATTCTATAACTATAGCCTCACCCAACGACTCTCTTGAGGATTGTTTCAAAGCCTCTTCAAGTAGTGGATCAAGAAATCAAGGAAAGATTATTTTAGACTAGTCCACTCTACCATATTGAGGTAATGGGTGGATTGTATAAATGTGTTTCTTATTTATATCCTTATTCATTGTTACCATAATAGTTTCTTGATAATAAATGGGGGGAGGCACTAGTAAACCCAACTACATGGATGAACCATGAAGTTAAAGGCTTATTATTACTCCCCTAGCATTTTTCATTTCTTTCTTTTTAGTATTTGGGGTTGTTGGGATAGTGGTGCAATCAACCATGGTGGAAATAGAAGATATGATTAAAAGAGGTGGAATTATTGGGGGAGTAAGAATATAAGGGGTAGAAGAAGCATCCTCTACCTTTGGAATAAGCAGATTTGGTTGGGCACTAGGTTGAGAAGAAATAACATCTACCTTGGGTAACAAAAGGGGAGGAGGACCACTAAAACTAAGGTACATAAAATAAAATTAACTAATAATGAAAGAAGAAGCACAAGACATAATGGCAGTAGTAGAAACTGAAGGGGCTACTTACTCACCTGATGGTTCTCCATGTAGCAGTGTTTTTACCTTGGTGTCTTAGAGCTTAAAACCTTGGCTATTGGAATCTCTTCCTCATATTTGGATTCACCTTAAAATTCCTATCTTGATGGTATTTATATTTATTATTCCTTATTAGCTTCACTCTATAGAGGGAAGTGAGATTACATCATCCTCTTGTAATAGATAGTTACTTTATTAGTAGTGAAAGATACCTCTTGTGTGGGTGTGGTTAAGGTAACCATAGTATCAATATCTTTAATAATTATAGAAAATGGATAGGTATGTCCTTCTAAAATTTAATAATCAAGATAGATGGGATCATCATGTGCTCCCCCAAGTGAAGTATTAGGCACTCCAAGCTATTTTTTATAACTTTTAATGTTGTAGGGGGTGTCTATGAAGGGTTCCTTTGATATTTTGATAGTTAAGAGAGCTTGTTGACCCAAAAATATTAGGTATCCCATCTTCCAATAGGTGGGAGTCTAGTGTGTGTATCTATGATTTAAATATATGGCTTCCCTTAAATGATTTTAGGAGTTATCCAGCTAGCTTGACTATCTATGCCCATTTCTTGACCTTTGCATCATATTTGGCATTAATAAATAAGAATTCATGATCATATTTCTCATTCTGGTAGGGAATACCAAGGCCCTTGATGTGTTTTTTTACTTATCCATGAGGATCCCAGTCCTTATATAGTAGCATGACTAGTGAGTAATACTCCCTATACCTTCCAACATCATAGAAGTCTTTGTGATTTACATAGCACATTCTCCCAGTCATGAGGTGAGAGACATGAAAGGATATCTTATTCTTCTTATGTATATCTTCATTTATCCCCCACCATAGTTGGTAGGCAATTTCTCATTTTACCAATTTTTTGGGTATATATTTGATTAGATGCAGGGGTTTTACCTTATGGCCTATGACCATAATCATAATGTAGTCTAGGGATGAATAGTAATCTACCCTAATAAGTAATGTGTCTATAATGATTTTGGATATCTTAGGTCATGGGGACTCATGAATGGTCATCCATAACTGGGGGTATACATCCTATTTAATGCATGTGATGTTCTGGGTGCATGTGTATATGTGTATGAAGGAATACAAATTGCATATATGGTTTTTAATAAAGTCTAGAGATAGGACCTAGAGTGACACATTATGAACATAAATGATGTATAACACAATGTCAAGAAGATAGGACATAATATATAAATGTTCTACTTAGGGCCTCTTATCCTTGTGCATCACTTTCTCTCATAGTCTTGCACTAATTACCTTACCCAAAGTGAATGTCAACTCTGAGGTCATTGGTAAGTCCAGAAATGGAATGCACTCAAGGTTGAGAAATTATATGTTTGGGTAACTATATAACCTATTTAATATGGCCATCCTAATACATATTCCCATCCTAAACTTGGTAATAAACACTAACTATTTTTCCTTCAGATTGATGGTCTATCTGAGAACCATCTAATCACTTAATGTTTTTTTAATTAACTTCTCCTTCTTCCATGAGACTAACCTATGCAAATCATACATATCATATAGTATGGGGAGAGATAAATTCATTTATAATGCATCCTCTAATGTACACACTAAGATGGTATTATTCTCTAAATGGTAAAATAATGTACCTCTAGTCACCTTCCTAGAGAACAACAAGTCTCGTAAGAGGTCTATAGACATCATGACCTTTAGATTTACTAATGTGAAGTGTAGTCATTATAATTTAAAGGGGAGTATGTATGTAGCTAATTATCATTAATCTATATTAAATATCTCCTCATGAGTGTGCATGTCAACCTGGTAAATCACCTCCAATAATGTTGAATAATTATTATATTCATTCTTGAATATTATGAGGTCAAAGATTATGTTTTTATACTCTGTCAAATCCTTGATATAAAATCTTAATGGGGGAAGGATTAATATAAATGTCTAAGATGAGGATGTCATTGATAATTGACTCTATTGACAATGTTCTAGTTTTCAAATCATTAGATCAAATCTTTCATGTACACTATTTGTTCAAAATGATAGTTGTTAGGGTTTGTTGGTAGGGAAACAAATGAGTTCAAAGTTATCTTGGGATAAATGAGCACGTCATTTATTCATAGTAAGTTGATATATATTTGGCATTGAATTATATTTAGTGTGTCATTAATATCCAACATCTATAACTTTAATTTGTTTTTTCAATTCAAACTTTACCACTTCGTTTGGTAGGTATGCCATGTAGACATTATTGATACTTAATAGAAGTGCCATATCATTACCTTTTTCCAATTGTTGTTTCATCACTTTTTCACTTTGTTTTACTATTCCATGGGGGATATTGATAGTTAGGAATTGGGATATAATTTTAAAATTATGTTTTCAAGGTGAATGAATCTCCTAAACAAAATTTATGAACACTTTTGTTGAAGACCAAAATGAATTGAATAAATGTTCTAAACAATTTCCTTCAAGATAAAATCATCCAAACACTTTTGTCAAAGAAAATTTTTGAAGACCAAAATCTTGAACGTTTTCTTTGAACACTTTCTCCAAAAAAAAGTTTTGAATATTTTTAATGAAGACTAATTTCATACTAAGTATTTTTGCCAAAGAAATTCATCAAAAAAATTATCTAAAGACTAGAATGCCAAAGTGTAAAACTTCTAAAAAAAAATTCAAACAAAAAACTTGAAGAGTAACTCCATTCCATTGTTTATATAGGTGTAAAATGTTGAAAATTATCAAGAATAGGATTCCAAACAAATTTTTTGAATAAATTCACTAAAGACCAAAATGAGTTGAGACCTATACATACACAACTTATAAAGAGCATTAGTAGGTTAATATTAATAACTAAAACATGTTCATATGTTTTCCAAATAGATAAATTAGTGAAATAAATAAATCTCTCACTTTACAATACTTTCAAGATAGGTTTATACCTTTTCATAAATATAGTAGGTCCCTATTCTACAAAAATGAATAGGGGTATATTGGGTACAAAAAATGGAGAGTTATAGGGGAAATACTCTAGAGTATTTGAGAACCTAGAACCTTTGGTTAACAACTTTAGATAAAACATGAACAATTCCATAAAAGAATAATTAAATCATACACACATAAGAGACTCCTAACAACCACATAAAACATACTTGCCTTACTCATGTCCTATATCTATGTGGGGGGAAGTGATTTCTTTTTACCCTCATTGTGAGAATTTTAGAGGAGACCTAGGATAGTTTTAGGTTTCATTCTAGTTTTTGAGAAAATGTATTTAAAATTTGTGGATGTTCTATCATAGATTTACTACCAAATAGGCATACATAACCTTGATAGAGATACCATGGGTTATTTGTCTTTCCTCCTCATGTATTTTTATATGATGCATGATAAATTGACCTTAATTCATCATTTGAGCTTTTGATCACCTTGGGATTTTCCTTTAGGTTTGTTAGATCACTCTTTTTAGGATGCCTTGATCTTTATTTTGCTATTTTTTTTATTTTGTATAATATTATTGGAAGAGGGAGAGAAGAAACCATAGTGTTCTTATATATATGAAAGTATAAATTTTACCAGGTTGTCCCTACTATATACACCCATATTAATCATTATTTCCATAAACAATTATTAATATGCTAGGTACATTTGATCTCGTGAAGGTGAGAAAATTTTCTAAAATTTGTATGTTGTAATGAAAACATCCTTTATATGCCTGATTGAAGCATTCATTGGTAGCCTCGTCACGGTCAATTAACTTTTATATACCTAAATTCTAAATATCTTGAACACAAGTGTATAAATCTTGACCGTAAACAAATTTGTGTACCTTTTCTTGGTGTGCTTTCCCTCAACTAATATTTTATCTTATAAAAATGTTATAGGAATTCAAATGGATTAGATACTTTTTTGATAATTATAAGTGAATTCAATAATATTTCCAAGGAACAAAGAAAACATTTTATTAAGAAAGAAGAGAGTTAAATTGATTTAAAAAAATTTAAAATAGGAGAAGTTAACCTAGGAAGCATGGAATCCATTCTATGAAAGAAATAATTCTACTAAATAAAGAAGTAAATATATTCTAACCCTACTCTTACCACAAAACTATTGTTACTTAGGGATATCCAAGAATGGTACAACCATGAATTAATTCTTCAAAAACTATCCATTAACTAGATATGTCATCTCATTACCTTTGAGGTCCCTCAAATAGAAATCATTGTTACCCAGGATCTCTGAAATATGATAAGGTCTAATCCACAATGGGGTAACCTTGTCACGTTGTATTTTTTTCATGGTATTTATCCCATAGAATCACTAGGTTAGATATTATGAATTATTTGAATTTTTATCTTTTTTCAAATGACATTTTGACTATGTCATGTTGTTTACTAAAATTTTATAGGGCCTTTGTCCTAAAGTCTTCCATATCTATAATGTCTAGTAATCAAGACTCCACCTTTTCACTTGGTTCCATGTATTCTTGTATAAATTGATATGTTGTAAATTTAAGCATGATTGGGAAAATCAATTATCATCCATATAATAGCATGTAAAATGAGGCCTTAAGGGCCTACTTGTACCTTTTTCAATCAACCCATAGTGCAAATTTCAATAGATTATGCCAATCTCTTGGTTTGCCTACTGTTGAATTTTTAATGTCATAAATCTTGTTCTTGTTTGTTGATTCATTCAATCCATTTATTTTTGGGTAATGTTTGGATTATAACCTAATGGTGATTAAATTATCATTTGCACATTCATTGAATTAACTACTTGGAATACTAGCTCGTTATCATAAAATAGATAAATGTGAGTACCAAATCTAGTAATGATATTTTCCTCTAGAAAACTAATTACATATTATGATCATGAATGCTTTTTAGATACTATTTTGATACATCATGTGAAATTATCTATGGTAGTGAGTACAATTTTATGACTAGCTAAAGAATTGGGGTTAACGACCCCAATGAAGTCCAAGCCCCATTGAGAGAACAATCTTCCTTAAATAACAGGTTATAAAGGCATTGTTATGTGTGATTCTCTTTTCACTAGGACTTGGTATTCATGGCATGTTCTTACATGAACATGTGCATCCTTTAATACTATTGGCTAGTAATAACCCATTATGAAAATTTTATAGGCTATGGTATTTCTATAGGGATGACCACTGCTTATCTTTTGGTGTAAATTTTATAGAATGTGTTGAGATTATTCTCATGAAACACATCTTAGGTAGATTCCTTCATGATTCCTTCTATAGAGTATCCCTTTTTTGATCATATAATGAGCTACTTTTAGTATCAAAGCTGTCTTATGTTCTTTTTTGAGTTCTGGAGAACAAGTACTCATGAGTAGATATTAGATAATGTCAATATACCAATCTCCTTTATATACTTGGTTTTCACAAACCTCTTTGATAATGATGTGTGGATTAGGTTCATTCATGAGATGAATGATGCCTTAAACTCTAACAATCTTGTTAGGATTTATTTCTATGTTAAACTCTTGTAGTTTTACCAACCATTTTCCTCTATGTTTTCCTAATTAATTTTGGCCTAACTTGAGCTTGACAAAAAGATATGACATAATGGCAATGGTTTTGTTCCTTAGAATGTAATGTCAAAATTTATTTACCACATTGATGAGGGAAAATATTTTTTATCTATAATTTAATACCTTAGTTCTAACTCCTTCAAGTTTGTGATCATGAATGTAATAGGGTGCTCACTTTCATCTTTCCTCTGGGTGAGCATGATGACAATGGTATTTTTTGAAGTGAATGAATATAAGAAGTATTTAATGAAGTCTAGACTTATTAGTATAATGGCCTGATATATTACATCTTTAATGTCTTATAAAGACTTATGGACCTCGATTATCCATTCCTCATTAACATCTTATCTGAGCATTGCATTCAGAGGTCTAACGATCTCCACAAATCTTAATATAAAATTTCTCACAAAAATTATGTTCCCAATGAAAGATTTGAGCTCCTTATTTATATTTGGGAATGTAATTCCTGTTATCCCTTGAATTATATTTTGCATAATTATAATTTCATCTTTGGTGATGATGTGACCCAAGAGATTACCTTATATGATGATAAATATGATATTATAGAGGTTCATCAAGATGCAAAATCTTCTAAATATTTCAAGATTGATTATAGGTGACCTACATGATAAGTCCTCACTTTTACCTAAAACCATTAGGTCATCCATGTAGATTATTATCTATTTATTATCATCCCCTATAATGCATGATCCATGGCTCACTAAAAGGTGGAATCATCTTATATGCATAAGTACCCCACTTCTTGGTGAATGTGGTTTTACTTATATCCTTTGACTTAACCAATACCTGGTTATATCCTAACAATCCATCAAAGATGTACATCATTCTTGAACCACTCACTATTTAGATGACCTCATCTAAGAAAGGCAACACATTATTGTCTTTCTCAAAATCTTTATTCAATTTTATAAAATTAACACAAAGTTTAGTTTCCCCATTATTCTTGACTAGAAATAAATTATCCACCCAATAAGAATGTCTGATAGGGAAAAATATTTTGGTTCTTAAAAACTTTTCCTCTTCCTTTTAAACAAGAAGCTCTAGGAAAGGATTTACCAGCCTCTATCTTTCCTTGAATGATTTAAGGTCTAACTTTAGTGATATTTTAGGGGTGATGACCTTTGGGATGAAAAAATTCAAGTCCTCATATGTCCATGCAATCACATCCTTGTATTTGGTGAGTATATTCCTCACCATTTGCCTTTCCTCTTGAGTATAACTAAAACCAATGTTAACAAAGCACTAGTCATATTCATCTCCTAAATTCTCCCTTTTGAATTTATATTCTTTTAATTTTGGATATCTTTGATTCTATTCTTGAAGATCCAAATCAAACATCTTTTCCAAGGAAACCATTCCTAGAGGGATGCGGTTTTCATTCAACTGAATGATTTCTTCTTCACCCAATTCATCTTGTATAGGTAACTAATCTCTTTATCATCAATTATTTGAGACTTAAATTTCACTAAACTATTAAAGAACTAGATGATCTATTGGTCATAATTAAATACTTGGAATTTTTCCATGTTGTCAGGAATAAATGGACAAGGTACTAGCTTAATGGAGAACATTTATACCTTAGATTCTTATAGAGTTGCCAAGTTGGCAGCTAAAGCAGCCAATGAATCTATAGCTTGATTATGTTATCTAGGAATAGCCATTATATTAAAGGCCTAAAAGGGCTCAATTAAATCTTGGGATCTATTTTTTTTACCTATTTAGGTATGATAGCTTGCATTGGTATTTGTTCTTGAACTGATTGACTACCAATTATAAATCTCCATAGATTAGTAGTTATTTGACATTATTTTTGAGAGAAAAATACAATCTCAAAATTAGTGCCTCATATTTTACTCTATTAGTGGTGAAATTAAATTTAAATATGTATGCTACCAAGTATTTCTTGCCTTGTGGGTCTACCAATTCAACACTAACACCTAATCCTTTCTTGGATCTTTCACCACTGAAGTGGAGAATCCATAATTAAGAAGGTCCCTAGACTTATAGTTTTTGTACCTCATGTTTTGTAATAAATAAATAAATCCCAAAGTTAGGAGATTTATAGCTTACTTATTAATTATTTTTATTGTATTTAATAATAGGTTGATTTATTCTTGGCTCCTGATCAAATGGAATCTATTTTCAACACCTTTTCATGGTAACCAAATTTGAGAGAAGTTTATTGCTACATACCCATTCAACATCTTAGACTAGTCTCTAATGAGGAGAATTCTATATCCTTATAGAACATACAATACAATTATGTCTATTATCATTTTTACTCATGGATAAAATTTTAATTGGGTGCTTATGTTGTTTGGTTCTCCAATTATAGGAACCATGGTCTTATCTAGATATGAAACTATCCTTTTTAATGGGCTTGGAGTTAAACCAAGATTTTTGAAAATGGAATTTGGAATCACCATGGAGGAATCTCCAATAATTACTAAAAAATTGTGGATGTTCTTTCAAAATGCTTTGATAGTAAATAAGAAAGGTGTAATTTGTGATTTGCTTTTATATATGAAATTAGTGTGACTAGCCTTTATATTTATTTTAGTTTCATAGTAGTCATTATATTTATTATAGTTCCAAACCAAGATTTTGGAAAATATAATTTGGCATCACTATGGAGGAAGCTCCCATAATTAATAAAAAATTGTGGATGTTCTTTCCAAATGCTCTGATAGTCAATAAGACAGGTTTAATTTGTGATTTGCTTTTATATATGAAATTAGTGTGACTAGCCTTTATACCTCCATAGGAGTTCATTTTTTTTTAGTGATTTGAGATAATTCATGAAGATTTATTTTGGCTTTAATCTTATTCATGTCTTCAAAAAATTTATACCCTCATTTTTTTGCTCCTCTTTATTCTGGTGATGTTCATTCCCTTTTGGAGGAGGTGATTATTATCACCCCTTGGATTTGGTGGAATAGTGGTATTGTTTGGAGAAGTAGATGTCTTTAAGGGCTAATTGTTCCTCAAATTGAAATAAAACTTTTGATACTATTGTAAGGCATGTATCGCATCAGATTTATCCTCTAGTTCATTTTCATCTTCATCTAGGAAAGAGGACTCATGTATTTCAAATACCATGGTGGTGTTTAAGTAACCAACCTATGGGTGGAACTTTGGTGAATTTTTCATAAAGTATTTCCTTACCATATACCTTTGGAATATATTAAATTATGCACAAAATTCCACACATTCAAGCTCATCATGTTGTGATATATCATAGACTCTACACCAATTGGGCAAAGCCATTTCTATTATGTTGATTTCTGATAACTTATTGGGATGTTACTATTATATATTATTTGTAGATTGGTTGAAAAGGTATAATATATCTTTGAAACCTAAAATTATGGTTATTATTATATCTAGTTGTTTTACCCATCTTCCTTTGCATGTTCAATAAGTCATTGCTCAATTTTTGTACCATTCTTTGTATATAATCTAGTTCTACTTTGGTTGAATTAGCACCCTGTGCAACTATAGTATTAGAGGGAATTAAAATTTGTTTCTATTGATGATTATTCATATGTAGCTGATTATTCATAAATCCATAGTTTTGATTGGGTGTTTTCTACATTAGAGGAGGTAGTGCATATAATCGATTCTAGATGAAAGAAAAAACATTTTGTTTAACACGAGACACTAGATTTAAGGTTGGAAAACTAGTGTTGATGTTGGGAGTGCCTAATATTTGAAGATTTAGTTGTTTATAAATATTGATGGCTTCTTCATATGCTAAAGATATAGTGGTGGAAATAGGATCTCTTCACAAGAACACTAAAATGATGGGATCCAACGTGTTTTTATATGTTTCTAATGTTAACACTCCATCTAGTCTATACACTATACTTAGCCATCTGTATATATTTTTAAACCTTGTGTTGAAATCCTAAATTATCTCATCATCTCCCTCTTCATACTAGTGAAATGTTTATAGACTAGGCTAGGGTAGGTAACTTATCCAAATTGGGTAATAAGTGCTTTAATATGCATTATAGGAATTAATTGAGTTCTTTTGAAGGTTGTGGTACAAATCATAGGCAACATCCTATAAGGTAAATTGGAAAAGCTTGCATGTAAAATATTCATAATTAAAATTCATTAACCTCAAATTAACCTTGAATGACTTAATGTGTTCCTCTATAGTTCTTCCCCTTAAAGGGGAGAAAAAAGGCAAATACTTCTCTAGATTCCTTTATACACATCTCCTAGGATGGCAATGGTAGATCCAACCAACCAAAGTTTTTAGGACATAGGATGATTGATGGGATGGATATTACTTATTATAAAAGGTGTCCTAACCTAAGGTCTATTGGAAACAAATGTTATAAATCTAGGACTTGAAGGTGATGATAAAGGGAAACAAAAAGTCTAGCTTGGGCCTTAGATCTGGTAACTCTCATGGGTGTCTCTAGTGCAAATCAAATCTAGGGGATAACCTCTCACTAAATAAGGCACATAAGTTTCCTTCCTTATAGTTCCATATTTTTCTTGTTGATGTGGGTCTTATGCTCATCCCTATATTTAATAAGGTAGCATGTAACATTTTATGATCTCAATAGAGATGAACTCCTCTCCAAGGCATGAGTTACAAGCATGGGTTAAACAACTTGGTGGTGGAAAAGTAGGCTAATAATTCATGTTATTAAATGACTTTTAATTTAATGAGATGAGTCCTAGTAAATAAATCAAAATATAAGTGATTTAGATCGATCGATGAAATCTATTCTAGTTTAGGTAGGTCTCAATCAAACAAACTTCAAAAGGAGGGAAGGGTAGAGCATAAAATAAGGTTATATGGTATCAGTGTGTTACTTAATAGGTTGGATCCTTTATGGAAAAGTGTTTATATAACTAATACTTGTTGTTTTTATCTATTATACACTCATAGGAAAACACAGTTAGGCAGTCTGAGGAAATGGTATAGGAAACTCAAAGGTCTCAATTGAAGATTTCCCATTTTAGAGTTTATATTTCACATAGTTAATATATTATAGCTCAAACTAGAAAGGTGTCTAGATCAACTATGGCACACACCTATAAGACTATACCATAGAGAAAACACTCCTACACACTTCAGAATATTAACACAGTTTAACCAATTTCTTAAAGTAAATAATATCTACTAATTTTGCAATAGATTTTGCATATCTATAAATAGAATACATCATTGATAACAACCATAATTATTCATAGCTTTTTCACAATTCAAATTATTTAATTAATGCAACCAAGAAAATAAAACCTCAATATCATAGTGATGTAAGGAAAAAACATCGACATAGTTGCATGACAATCAAACTAATTTAATCATGTATTGATAAAATTCTAACCCTTTGGAATACATGATTACATGAATATATAGACTTGGGGATGGGTCATCTCATCCTCTGAGTCCATACAAACTAAGTTAAGTTACATAATTTATAAGCTCATTTCTATTTTTAGTATCAAAATTACATGTGTGCATGCTTACAGTTAGTTGCAACTATGTACAAATAATTTGGTCTATATGGTGTAATGCAATGTGTTCATGTTTATAAATATTTTAGGGAAATTTTAAATTTGTGTACTAAGTATAAGTAAAATATAATTACAAATATTGGTCATATTTACTTGAATACACACAAAATTAGTGTACAAATAAGACTTGTTAGGTGTTTTCATGGCACTGCTGGTTGTTGGAGGTGTTGAAGTGATAGCTTGATTTGAATCAGAAGTTGAAATGCCAGATTTTTTATTTACTTAGAACACTTGAAATTACTTGTCTCCAATATCATGCTGGTACCTAATAATATTTATGTTTAATAATGGAGGTTTGTGCACCCTATTGAATTGTTCCATAAGTCATGTATTTTTATCTCTAGTAATTCTAAATTTATTCCTAGATAATTATACCCCTATGACCTTTTTGCTTGCAAAATTCAACACATATTCTATTCTTCCAATGTCATTCTTTATAATTTATGTTTGAATAGTATTGAATATTGTTGAAGAAAATGATCAAAATTTGCCTTGTTAATAAGCCTACCCATGGAGTCCGTTGTCTATAAGAGCTTTAATTATTGTAGAATATGTAAAATAAGGCTTCCATGCTCTTCATATTTAGGAATTATGGCCTTAGTTATTGCAACCCACTCTCTAGCTTCTTATGTTCTAATGATTACCAAGATGAGGGCATTTGTATCCTCCCATGGTAACATTAAATTAATCTATCTATATGCCTTAATAGATGTGTAAATGATAAGGAAGCTAAATTTATTTTCATCTTGTTCCAAAGAATTAAACAATTTGGCATTTTTAATTATTTTAGGTGCTAACTTAGCCCACATTATAGTAGTAGCCTCCAGGATATTATATAATCTAGTTGTTACATTTTGTACATATGTTTCTATCTATATGGAAATATGCACCATTTATTGTTATTCATTTATTTGTTTTAATTATTTTCATGTTCTTTTTTGGTGATTTTATTCCCTTATGAATCTCGACTAGTGCATCTTTGTTTGTTTAAAAATAAGATTTAAAATACTCAATATATGGGGAGTGCCCCAAATTTTTGATTTTTATTTTAGACAAGGTAAATACCTCTTGTATTTATTGTAAAATGACCCATTTTCTAGTCTCATTGTCCAATTTTCTCTTCTTTACCCTTTGTACACTCCCTTTAAATTTTTCAAATGGAGAGTTCATTATGGGAAATTCTATAATTGTAAGATTAGGCCTTTAAAAAGCATCTAATTTCATATCAATTTCCCACTGTGGGAGGACCAATTAGGTTGTATTTGTGGGTTGAGTGTGTTGAACTGTAATCTCACCCAATAACTCTCTTAAGGATTGTTTCAAGGCCTCTTCAAGTAGTGGATCAAGAAGGGAAAGCTAAATTATTTTAGACCAATTTAATCCATATTTAGGTAGTGTATGGATTGTGTAAACTAGTTTATTCTTTCCATAATTCTTCATTATTACCATAATAGTGCCTTGATAAGAATTGGGGGTGGCACTGGTAAACCCAATTGAGTAGATGAAACATGAATTTAAGGGTTTTCCACTTTTCCCCTATCCTTTTATGTTGCCTTCTATTATTTTGGAGTGTTGGGATAGTGGTGGAAGAAACCATAGTGGAAATAGGAAAAATGGAAATAGAAGATACAATTAAAGGAGATGGAATTATTGGGGGAGTAGGAATAGTAGGGGTATAGGAAACATCCTCTACTTTTGGAACAAGAAACTTTGGTTAGACACTAGGATGAGAGTAAATAACCTATACCTTAGGTACTAAAAGGAGATGGGGACCACCAAGGCTAAGGGACACAAAATTAAAGGAATGAATAATTAAAGGAGAAACACAAGACAATCGGAGTAGTGGAAACCAAAGGGGTTGTTTCCTCACCTGATGGTTCTCTATATAGCAATGTTTTTCCCTTAGTGTCTTAGAGGCTTAAAACCTTTTATCCTTGAAGCTCCTTCTAATCATCTATGGATTCACCTCTAGATACCTCTCTTGATGGCCTGTATGTTGATGATTCCTCAATAGTTGGGATCTATGGAGGGAGGTGAGCCCTCAAATTCCTCTTTTAATATATAGGTACTTTTTTAGCCATGGAATATACCTCTTATGTGGGTGTGGTTGAGGTAACCATATTATTAGTCTCTTGAATATATGTATCAATTATTTGGGTAGGTTATTTTGAATCTTATGAATCAATACAGATGGGATCATCATGTACTCACCTAATTGATGTATCAGGCACTTCATGCTTTTTCTTTACAACTTTTAATGTTGTAGTGGGTGTTTATGAAGGTTTACCTTGATATTTTGATCATGAAAAGGGCCTATTGTCCCAAATGATATGAGGAATACCATCCTTCTATAGGTGCGAGTCTAATGTGTGAATCTGTAATTGAGATAGATGGCTACCTTTGAATGATTTTTAAGAGGTCTTAGGTTAGCCTGACTAGTTCTACTTATTATTTGAACTATGAATCATCTTTGGTGTTGAAAAACAAGAATTCATGATCATATGTATCATGTTGGTAGGGAATACCAAGTACTTTAATGTTTTTTTACTTATCCATGAGGATCCCAATCCCTATGTGGTAGTGTGGCCAGTGAATAATATACCTTATACATGATAGCCTCATAATTTTTTTTGTGATTTACATAACACATTATCCCAATCCTGAGGTGAAGGACATGAAAGTATTTATTATTATTCTTGTGCATATATTCATCTATCCCCCAACATATTTTTTATGTGATTTCTTGTTCTACCAATTTTTTAGGTGCATATTTGGGTATATGCAAGGTTGTTACCTTATGGCTCATGACCATAATGATAGTGTAATTTGGATATAACAAGTAAGCTCCCCTAATCACCAATGTGTCTGTAATGATTTTATATATCCTAGGTAATGGGGACTCATGAATGTCCATCCATACCTAAGGGTATACATCATCTACAATGTGTGTGATGTTCTGGGTGTATTTGTATATGTGCATGAAGGATGAATCACATATAATTTTTTTGATAAATTCTAGATATGGGCTCCAAATTGACCCATTATGAACATAAAATATGACTAAAATAACATCAATAAGATATAAAATCATATATAATGGCTTCCCTAGGGACTCTTATCCTTATGTAATACCTATTATCACATCATGGCACTAATTACCTCAACCAAAGTGAATGTGAACTTTGAGGTCATTAGTAAGTCCAAAAATGGAACCCACTCAAGGTGAAAGAATTTTATGGTGGGGTAACCATATAGCCTATTAAAGAGGGGCATAATAATATGTTTTCCCATCCCAAACTTGGTCATATCCACTAATTTCTTCTCCATTAGATTGATGGTCTCCCTAGGAACCATCCAACTACTTAATGTTTTCTCAATTAACTTCTCCTTCTTTTATGAGACTAACCTACGAAAAGCATAAATAACATCTATGATGGCGTGAGAAAAATATCTTTGGAATTCATCCCATTATATGCACTTTACAATGATCTTGTGCTCTAAATTGTACATGAATGAACCTCCAGTCACCACCCCAATGAATAACATGATTTTTAAGACATCTATGCATGGCATGACCTATAACTTTACTACTGTGAAGGGCAGTCCTTAGAATTTTAATGGGAGGAGGTATGAAACTAATTATCATTGAACTAAAGTCAATCTCTCCTCATTATAATTCTTGTCAACCTTGTGAATCACCTCCCACAATGTTGAATAATTATTATATTTATTATTTAATACTATGAGGTTGAATATTGTCTACTTATACTCTTTTGAATCCTTGATAAAAAATATTGATGGGGGTGGGATTCCTAAAAATGTCTTGGATGAGGATGCCATTGCTGATTTATTATGTTGAAAATGTTCTAGTTTGAAAATTAGTAGCTCAGCTCCTCTATGTGCACTATTTGATCAAAATGCTAGTAGCTAGGGCTTATTAGCATGGAAGCAAGTGAGTTCAAAGTTATCTTGGGATCAATGAGAACATCATATATTAATAATGATTTGATATATATTTGGTATGGAATTCTATTTCATGTTCCATTTATGTCCACCATATATAACTTTGATTTCTGTTTTCAATTCAAACTTTGTCACTTCATTTGGTGGGTATGCCATGTAGACACTATTGATGCTTAATAGGAGTGCCACATCATTTCCTTTTTCCAAGTGTTGTTTCAATATTTATTTCAATTTGGTTTAGTATCCCATGGGTGTTTTTTATATTCAAGAGTTAGGATATAATGTTAAAATAGTGTTTTCAAGGTGAACAAATCTCTCGAACAAAATTTGTGAACATTTTTTCCAAAGACCAAACTAACCTAGAAAAATGTTCAAAATAATTTTCCTAAAGACCAAATCATCTGAACACTTTTTCTAAATAAAAGTTCTGAATAATTTCATCCAAAACCAATTTTTTGATGAGTATTTTTGCCTAAATAGATTCACCTAACAAATTCTCTTAAGACTAGAATGATGTAGTGTAAAACTTTTTAAAAAACCTATGAACAAAAAGCTTGAAGACTAACTTCATGCCATGGTTCATATAGGTGCAAAATGCTAAAAACTATTGAGGATAAACTTCCAAACAAAAGTTTTGAACAAATTCACTGAAGACCAAAATGAATTGAGACCTATATATACACAAATTTGTAAGGGCATTAGTATGTTAGTCTAAATAACTATAACATTTTCATACATTTACCGAATAGTGAAGTTAGTTCAATACATAAAGCTCTCACTTTAGAATATATTCAATATAGGTTTAGACATTTTTAGAAATATAGTAGGTCCTTATTCTTACAAAAAATAATGGGGGTATGTTTGGTATAACAAAAGCTTGAAAAACTTTTTCTATGAAAGAATTTATCATATATGAAAACCATAGGAAAATAATTAGAAATAGAAAAAATAAGTATATAAACCCTAGAAACATCTATGGATATAGTTTGGAAACATTCAAACAATATATGGATTCACCAATATGTTTTATTAAATTTTGATGAATTAAGGAATTAATAACTTAGATAAGATAAACATAGATTATTATGTAAAATTAGAATGCTACAGCTATGAAATAATTGACACAAATTAATTTGGAACTTACTAAAATTGAAAATATGATAAAAATAAATATACTAGAGAAACACAACTTAGCTATAAAATTATAATGTAAGACTTTACTAAGAATATAAAATAAGTTGTGTGATTATGTTGACTCATTATGGATTTGAAGTAGGCTTTGAATGATCCATATAAAAGAGAATTATATTTGGATAGGGGTGTAAGGTGATGTTGTCCTTAGGGATCACTAGTGTCCTTTAGGTAATGAATCTCTAATTTTTCTATGATATGTTCACCTTTTCCTATGTCTTTTATGAACTATGAAATATCCTTCAATTATTAAAAACAACCATTATGTATCTTTTCCTTCACTTATAACTCTATCTCAATAGATCAAGAGGACAAATTAAATCATAGGATAATAAGGGGTTACTGGTTAAATTTGTACTTGATATCAACACACATATTTTTGAGTGATTCATACCTACCAATACTCTAAATAGGGATACAATTTAATGTATTTCTCCCATGATATGGTGGTATCTATGAAAAACATGTGAAAAATACTAAATGTTGTTGAAATCTTGGTGTGACTAAGTGCCTTAAACATGATTGGTGACCTTAGGAGTGTATTTATAGTTTTTCTCAGGGATACAATGGATGTATGTATTCATAATTAAGAGAAATATTGAATTGAATCTCAATGTGAAATTAAAATTCTAGTGATTTTCTATGTGGAAGACTCTTGAGTGCAAAATGGTTTGAAATATTGATATATAGTGATATTTTGGTAATTAATTTAGATGGGGATTAATAAACTTATAGAACAACCTATTACATGAATTTTAATCTAATAATTAGTCATTATTTGGAAATATTACAAGAGCAGAGGAACTATACACTATCAAGAAGCATTGTTGTCCAAATGATGTGTTATATCCTAGGAACACAAATATTTGATCTAATAGTATGTAATGGTCTATAGATAAGCATGGGATATTTTTCATGAGGAATAGATATATTATATGATCATTAATTTTCTTATAATAATGGGCCATCTACATGGAAAATGAAGGAAAATGTTCAAAAGACCATGGAATAAGGCATGAGCTAAGTGTTTTAAAAGTGTGGTCATAAATGCATTGGTTTAGCTTAAATGTTAATTTATGTGTTTATAGATCCTTTCCAAATTTATAGTTCCCTAGACATACCATATTAGATTTAGCAAAAAAGTCTACAATATAGTCAAACCTATAAAATTTTAAACTCTTCTCTTAATCCTCAAACTCATCCATTTGTAAAATATCCTTTCCTTCCACATTAAAAACTAGAGCCTTGGTACCCAAACAAGCATAATCTACCTCCACCTTTATTTTTAAAAAAACTTCATTTTTACCACAATTCCTAGGATCTATTTTTAAAAACTTCCTTAAGGCATCCTCAATGAATTCAAACACATACACTTTCCAATATTCTAAAGTTATATATTATAATTTAGACCACACCTATTTGGACATGGGGTGAAACTTATCTTTTACAAATTTATCCTGACAAAGATAGATCTCCAACTTCGTACCCTTGATCAACCAATTATGATTTTGAATAATCTTATATCTACCCTTTATAATAGGAAATTTTAGTATGAACCAAACTTTCAAAAGATAACAAGGATTACTTACCTCAAAATTATTCAAATGTTCCCTCAACTAATCATCAAGTAGATTCCCTTTCAAATTTCTTGTAGGAAGTTTCCTCAACATTGATTTTGAGACCATTTCTTCACATTTAATTTTTATCCAATCAAAAGGAATGTTTTTCATATTAATTGATTGATATATAAAAACTAAAAAATCTAATTCTATATTGAAGAAAATATTCATCATCCCTTCCAAAATTTTGTAAATCCATTTTATTTTTTTCCCATCTGATTATTTTGAGGAGAAGATACATCTCTATTTGAAAATTCTAAAGCTTCAATATTAAAAACTCTATTTTTTTGGATCAATGTAGTTGTAGATAATAAAACTATATTGGGTTGGCCAATATATTTATAAAAATAGGATTCACGAAAGTATATGGTGAATATTAAGATAATTATAATAATAAAAAAGGAAAAATATGAAATTTATCCAACCAAAAGTGATAATATTCACATCAAGTTCACAAAAATGTATGTAGAGTCTAGGATGACCAATAACAATCCTTTTTATCTTTATAGAATAATATATAACTAAGGTCATAAAAATAGATCCTACATATACTTGGAAAAATGGATAAGGACATATAAATACCAGATACATAGTTAAATTTTCAATAAGGTAGGGTTCCAAAGCCTATGCCTAGATATGGGGTATGGATCTAACTTGGTATCAAGATAGATAAAAGGTTGTAATAATGGTAATAAAAGGGTATATCAAGGATGTAATAAATATGTACCACATGTAATGAAATGGTGAAAAATGGTAACCTAGATACATGATATCTAAAAATACTAAACTAATAATTAGGTAAGTCTTACAATGGTCAACCAAAGGATGGTATATATAACCTAAGGTAATAAATGGAAAGACTAAGCAACCATATAACTATACAATCTTATTAGATATAATGAGGAAAATAGTCAATGATAAACAACATACATCCAATATATAAATAAGCCAAATATTTATGCTAAGTAAATATATAAAATATAATAAGGATAAAGATACTTACCTTTGGGTGGACTTGTTGGCACATCAATCTCACCCTTTGGTTCAAGTGACACTTGGAAAGAGAGATTGTACATTGAATGCATAAAATAGAAACAATAAGACCTATATATCCTTTTTTTGTGACTCCAAATATTGGGAAACCTCTTCAAAACACCTCCTCTTATTAACCTTCAAAGGCCTTTAATAAATAATTTACCTCCAAGATAAAACTCTAACCTTTAACTCTTCCTTTTATGACTTAAGATCAGAATTGAAAGTGTAATTAGATCATATGAATGTGTTATATATTTAGGAATGATAATATAAACCATATATTCATGGATCTAATAACAAAAACTAACCTTAAATCTAAGTCAAAGGTATCATCTAAGATGATACAGTTAGAAGGATGTCAACTAACACAAAACTATATCGGTCATATTGATATAATACAAATAAAGGAGACATGACTCATACTTTTATTGGTTAGGGTGATAAAATATAGGGATAGAAAAGTATGAAATATATTTTATAATCCTAGTAAATACAATGGGACTATAGAGTGGCTAATGAGATTAAATGGAAAGTACCATGAGTCAATCCCTCCCCATTATTTATACAACCTTTAAGGGTGCACTTAGGGATATTGATGTGCTAACAAGTCCCTAAAATTGTGAATCTCTAATATGTGAAATTTGTTGTAGAATTTTCCACACCATAATTTCAAACTTATCTTTGTAAATTGATAAATTAATTACTAAAATTTCAAACCATACACTAAATAACATCTAGCTCATTTTAAGTTATTTTTTTGGGAAATGTCTATACATTATTAAAATCAAGTATTAAATAAAGATTTTGATTTGTAACATATTAGTGTATACATAAGAATTAATATTTAAGATGAAACAATGTACTTGTGACCACCCATTTTATGCACTTATGTAATGCCTCATTCTAAGGTCTTTTGACCACTTTTAATCATTTTATATGTGGATGACCCATTCTTACAAGTAACTAATGATCACCGAAAAAGGAGCTAAGGTCCTAGCTATCAAAACTCTACCCAAATTAGGAAAATCATCTAAAATGGAGATTTTTTAAAAAAAAACTCAAGAATATATAGCATATGGATTTCAAAAAAGTCTCCCTTTTAAAGGGCTTTTCTCTTCTTCAAGATATTAATTATGTTGATTATTACTTGGAACATAAGAGGGATACATAGTACAGGTAAGCATAAAGTTTTTAAGGATTTTAGAAAGACTAATAAGGCTATAATTTTGTCTATCCAAGAATCTATGATAGAGGAAAACTACTTCTTAAAACATTAAAAAATGTACTATAATGAAGCAGAAGTATTTTGTATCAGCACTTCAGGAGCCTCAAAAGGTTTGATTACATTTTTGGATCCTAAATTTATAATGGGTGAACCCATTCTCAAGACTCAACATCATGTAAAAGTCTTATTGATTGTATTGAGAACAAGTAGTGGATATTTTTCAATGTTTATGTTCCCAATATAAGGACTATGCATAAAAAATTATGGGAGGGTATTAGATCTTTCAAAATTAATTATATACATATCCCTTAGATTTTGGTAGGATATTTTAACTCACATCTTCATCCAAGAGATTAAAAAGGAAGAAATATGGTATGTATGGATAATATGGATGATTTTTCTTCTTTGGTGGTTAATATTGGTTTGATGGATTTAGAACTTGGGGGACCTAAATATACTTGGAAAAATCATAGGCATGATGAGAATATTATTCAGTGTAGACTAGATAGAGTATTTATGTCTTTAGAGTGGCTACAACATAAAAATTTATATCTAAAAACTTTGTCAAAAATTGGTACAGATCATTCCCCATTAGAATTTAGTATATCTAATCAACAAGACAAATATAAAAGGTACCCTTTCCACATGGATCATACATGGTTCACGCATCTTGATATCCAGGAGAGAATTTTGGACTAGTGCATAAATAATGGCAGTGGTTCAGCTCTGTTCAATCTTGCTGAGAATTTTAAAAAGGTAAAAATTAAGATCAAAAAATGGAACAAATAGGTTTTTGGAAATGCTTATTTACTAAAAGGCCCTTAAATCTGATTTATTGAAGATATAATAAGAAATTGAGGATAAAGGTTATCAATTAGAGATTCAAAGCATAAAAAAATAACTATTAAGTGACTATCATACTATTGCAACTAGGGAAGAAACTTTATGGAGGTAGAAATATAGAAACATTTGGCTTAAGGAGGGTGATAGAAACACTCATTTTTTTCATTTATCTAATTTAAATCACATGAAACATAATTAAATTATGGATATAATCAATAATGAGGGTCATTTTCCCTTTGATGCTGATGATATTAATCATACAAGTGTTCTTTTTTATAAGAATTTGTACAAAATTGATTTCAAGAAAAATATTGGATTTGAACAAGAATTTTTATATGTGATTCCTAAATTGGTCATCCAATAAGATAACGACATGTTTACAAATATTAACACAAATGAGTATTTAAAATTTTTGATTTCCAGAATGAATCCAGATAAGGCTCCATGACCAGATGGAATACCAATAGCTTTCTTTAAAAATTTATGAGACATAATTCGTAATGATGTGGTCACAGTAGTAAATGAATTTTAGAATTTGGATAGATACTTAAAGAGTTCAACCATAATTTTATATAACTTATGCCTAAGAAAGAAGGGGCACTTAATTTTATAGATTTATAGCCTATTATCCTATGCACTTCTTTATACAAGATCATTACCAAGCATATAACTCTGTGGATGAAATTATGCATGTAAAAAATTATTCAATCTCAATAGGGAGGATTTGTACTAGGAATAAAAATACAAGATGGATTTATTGTGGTTCATAAAGACATATACTCTATGGAAAAAAAGTCAAAAGGTAGCTATGGTCCTTAAATTAGATATGACCAAGGCATACGATAGACTAGATCGGAGTTTTTTAGATAAAGTAATGGTGCAATTTATTTTTAGTTATAAATTTAGGGAATTTGTTAGAGCATGTATAACTACTTTCATGTTTTATATGTTAGTTAATTGAGTGTCTCAAGGATTATTCAAGAACACAAAAGGAGTTTGATAGGGTGACCCTCTGTCACCATTCTTATTCATCATCATGGTAGAATCATTGACCAGATACATCTCCAAGGATTTTGATATTGTTCAATTGAAAGGTGTCAAGATAGCTAGGTTTATTGACTTGGTGACACATCAATAATTCATTGATGACACTATTTTATTGGCTAATGTTTCTATATAGGAAGATAAAACTATCAAAAATATTTTGGTGATGTATAAAAAGGCATCTAACTAGAAAATAAATTTTGAAAAGAGTTCAGTCTACTTCTTAAATACTATGGTGGCTAGATAAGCTAGGATAGCTTTTATTTTGGGTTGTCAAATCAGGGATATACCTTCATATAACTTGGGAACGGTAATCTTTACCAATCAGCTTTAGGTTTTAGCCTATAATATTTTAATAGAGAGATTTCAAAAGTAAGTCATAGGATGGAAAGGTAAGCTCCTTTCTCAAGATGGAAAGGTAGTGATGATTAAGAGTGTTTTAAAAAGTCTACCACTGTACATTCTATCATTTTTCTATCTACCTAAAGGATTGGAGGATAAAATTATTAAGATTCAAATAAATTTCCTTTGGGTGAGGATGGAAGAAAAAAGAAATTTTCACCTTGTGATGTGGAGTAAAGTTTGTAACAAAAAAGGTATAGTGGACTTAGCATTACAAACTTTTAGTTGATTAATAAAGAACTCTATCTAAGATTTTTTGGAGATTCATCCCAAGAAATTAGTTTAGGTTTATAGCCTTTATTTTAAATAGATTTAAGGGAGAGACCTAATCTCCATTCTAGTTGGAGACTAATTTGTAAGGGATTCACACATTTGGAACTTTTTAATTATAAACAAGGAATTAATTAATCAAGGTTCTAAATGTAAAATAGGAAATAGAAGAAGGATTGACTTTTATAAACATAATTATATATTAGACTTAACACTATACTAGAGGGATATAGGTATACACCTTTAGGAGAACATGAGACAAAAATATGGTGACAAGGTTGCTGAGTACTAGCATGTGTTAGATGGACTTAAAATATGGAAAAATCTAAGCCTCTATAATCTAATCCAAGAATACATATTGAAGATAACAAAACTAAATACTTTATTATGGAATATCCACATCCCAGGGGTAGATAGAGAAGACTAGTTGGTCTAGATTGACTCATTTGATGGACAATATAAAGTAAAATTGTGGTATGATTTAATTTCTTAGGAAAAACAATCTATGGTAAGCTAGGAAGGTGTGTGGGATAAATTGATTACTCCAAAAATAAGTTTTTTCTAATAGGTATCAATTCAAAGTAAAATACTAATAGATGATAATCTTAAGAAAAGAGGTTGCATTATTATCAATAGATGTGTGTTGTGTAAAGAGGGAAATAAATTTATATTTCATCTATTAGTTAGTTTCTCTTTCACTCAAAGAATTTGGAGTTATTTATTTAAAAAAATCAATACTTCATGGGTACAACTAAGCTCCCTAATGGAAGTTTGGTAGTCTTGGAGATGTCCTTTCCAAAATGTTCATTTCAAGAAGATATGGAACTTAAATCTACCTCACATTATATGGGGGATTGGGGGAGTACAAAATAATATAATTTTCAAGGGAAAAAGTTAAAATATCAAGATAATCTCAAAATTAATCTTTAATTTCATCAAAGAAAATTATAGGTCTATTAAAATTTAAAAAGGTAAAGATCTTCTAACTTTTGAAAAAATACCAGCCCTAAATTAGCAAATAGACTCCTCAGAGTTTTGGAAAACAGACCCTATATATGAAATTAGGAAAATAATGAAGTGGAAACCTCCTCTTGAGGGTTGGATGAAGCTCAATTTTAATGGATCTTTGAAAGGAAACCTAAGGGAAGTAGGGAGATCTGGAATTATCATAGATCATAAGGGTAATTTGATTGCTACCTATGTGAGAGACATGGGGCTAAGGTTAAATCATTGGGTAAAATATCTAGCTTCATTATGGTAGATCAAATTAGAAAAACAAATAAATTTTCAAAACTTATTGGTAGAGGGAGACTCTTTGAATATTTTGAATTGTTTGTTTGGAAAAAATGCTATAAGTTGGTTTATCAAACATGTTATAGATGAAGTGAAAGGCATTTTGAACTCATTCAAGTATGTGAGCATTAAACATACCTATAGGGAAGGGAATGGGATCGATGACTCATTTTTAAATATGGGACTCAATAATGTGGATTTTAAAACTTGGATAGGCCATGAGGATTTCCCTAGGGAATTACTTTTAAAGGTTAATAATGAAGGAAAACATAATGCTATTAATTCTATGCATATGGGTGAACCTTAGAATGCCTAAAGGTGACTTGTTTGTTTCTAAAGTGAGTTGGGGACATAGGTATATTGATGTGAGTCTTATGGGTTTGAAGGATAAGCCTCTATAAGATCCAAAACAACTCATAGATGGCCAAAACACAACTTTTAGTTGTAGTTCATTTTATTTTTCTTGGGAGAATCACAATAGTAGAGTTAGTTGGAGTGGAGGTGAGAGAAATAAAATGTGTTTATTGAATATAATTAAACCAAAACTACAGTTAAAAGTTAGGAAAAATGAAAGAGTGTGGGCTACTCTACAGGTTGGTGGCTTTGTGAATTTTATAGAAAAGATATAAGGTTTTTGACACACATTTATTTATCATGTTCGCAAAGGCTTAGGAGGATAGATCAATGACCATTAATGGAGTCACTTTAAATATTACATAGGAACTTATCTCCCATGTGATTGGATTGGTTATTGAGGAGATGAAGAGATATTATAAAATAATATATTTCTAACCCAAAAAAGGCTTTTTTAGAGGAAGGTGAGCAATTGGAATAGCTACATAAAACATTCAATAGGGAATCCTTACCTAGGCCTTTTACAGAGGTAACATTTCTTTTAATGTAATATGTCACTTTAGAAGTTAGATATAATGTTGTGAGATGGTTTTTGTTTATAATGCTAAACTATTTTAGACATGGATTTACTTTTAGTCTCCCTTTCTTTATCCTAAAATATATGAAAGGGTCTATTCTAAAATTCAATCATGAAAATTACTCCACTCCTAGACATGAGGGAATACTTTACCCTAATTTTAATTACTTTAAAGGCATGAATCAAATCATGCCTGATATATCTCAGACTTAGAATGAGAAGCCTAGGGAGGGGATTATGGATATTAAAAAGATTTAAAAAGTGTGGATAAAGTATCCAATGAGCTTGAGTAGGGTCTTAGGAAGCAATAAAATTTATGTTGAGAATGTTAGTGTTAAGGAGATTGAAAAGAACAAAAAAGACCAAGAAAATATTAAGAAAAGGCTCATAAGTGCTTCAAAATCTTTAAGGCCCAATAAATGGAAATAGGGGAAATAGGGAAATAAAGGTACACAATATTTACATAACAATAGGGGAGAGGATACTATCATTGAAGTGAAAAAAGATAGTGAGGAGATGGAAGAGTATCAGAAGGAAGTGGAGCAGGGAAGTAAACCCTAATAGGAACCAAATGCAATAGATAAGTAGAATAGGATTAGGGAGATAATGAATACCTTCCCAGAGAAATGGGAGACTTCCCTGAACTAGAATTATCAAAATGTGACCTTCAACAACTTGGTTTATTCACTCGAAGGCAAGGAAATCTCAAACAAAAATATGGAAGAACTTGACCTATAAAAAGCCATTATGAAGTTGTTTATGCACAAGATTACTAATCTAAATGGAAAGGTGAATGTACTACAATAGTAAAATGAAAGGATGAGACAAACCTTGGTAGATAAGGAGGAAGATAACCAGATTTAAGGACTAACTTTTAGAGTGGAGTTGTTGGAACAAGTTAATGAAAATCTACGTAATAAGATTAGCTTTTTAGTTAATTGTAGTAAAATGATAATGTATGAAGGAATACAAAATATTGAAAACCTTAAATCATATCTTAGATAGTTATTTGAACCTATTTTTATAGGTAAAGGTAAGGGTAAGAAAGGATAGAGTAGTGGTTATCAATACACAGTTGATCATCAAAATTTGTTGATGCAAATTTATATGAATCTTAAGAAGATGAAATCATGCTGGGAGGATGTGTTTGGAAGCTTCGATTTATATTAGTGCTTTTATTATTTTTTAAATATTTTAGGTATGTTTTTTTTAGTTGTTTCTAGACTTTGTTAGTCCTTATTTATTTTCTTGGCTTGGTTAGCCTATTATTTATTTTGTATTTGAACCACTCCTAGGTTTTGGGGACCTTAGTTCAAAAAAAATCCCCCCTCTTTAACCTAAAAAAAAAACTAATGATCTAATAATGTACCTATTACTCATTAAAAATAGATCAAGTTTACCCCATGACTAATTCATACTCAGCTCAACTATCTTTTTTCATAGGACAATACCACACCATTTGGACTATCCTTCTCCCTGATCCTATCCACTTTTGTTTATCATGCCCTCCCACAAAATAATGATAAAGTTTTCATTTTAAAATTATTGTAATGGGTCATCTTTCATGTTTAATAAACACTATCTAAAGGAATTACATTTTTATCACTATAAAATCATATTTTCAAGTCATTTTCTAGACAAGAATCTTCTATATTTAAAAACACCAAAATTATAACTATACATTGAGATAAATTGTTCTATTTCTCCCAATTCTAAACACATACAGACCTAGTAGACTTGAGATAAAGTTTGATTAAAATTATAAGGTAAAAATTCATAGTTGAAACACTTAATCACATAAAAATTACACAAATATATGCATTACATCAATCTTTCACACACACCACTCTAACATGGTATAACTACATGGATTCTAATCCCTATTTGGAGTATTGGTATGTATGCAATGCTTAACATAGGGGATGTTGAGGTCTAACACAAATTTAACTACTATTTTTTTTATTCCATTAATTCATATTTACCTATAAAACTAGGGTATTTAAGTGAATAATAAGTTACACAACAACTTCTAAATCAAATCACACAAATCTAAATGCTTACATAATTTCAATAGGTGAAGGCACACAAGTCAAAGCTTTCACAAATTAATAAAAACCTATAAGAAACCAATGAACCCTAATTATGAAAATTATTAATGCCCATATATTATTATAGTGGCCTTTTTTTATAGAGTGATATAATCCTTGTTCCTAATTCACAACATCATCATAGAATCTCCTAGTCAGTTTCATAATTTTTGTCTTGATCCTGCATTATCAAATTTTCAATTAAGTAATTTGTCTTTTTTATTTCCCCTTTTATTATTTTAAAATATATATTAAGCTCCAAATTATTTTTTGTATACCACTATGATGTGATATAGTAATTTATCACATTTAATTATTTTTTTAATCTATTTTTCCAAATTTGGTAAAACCTATTAGTGAACCTGCCTATTATTTAAATGTTGTAAAAACCCTAACCATAGATATTGTTAGGGTTTTTATATTTATTTTTGATATTTCCAATTTATATTTTTGAATTTTATCGATTATTTATTTTTATTAATATTTCAAGTTTTAATTTATTACATTATTTAATCTAAGAAAACTAATTCTACCTCTCTTAGAATTACTAGATTAAGTGGTATTTTAATTGAGCATACACATATTTTCTTTAATAAATCACATAACATGGATAAGAACAAGGATATATGAGGAACTATTAACCTTATAATTCGCCCCTAGCTTGTGCATATTTCATAAATATCTTATAGAGGGTTTATGTGCATGTGAAGTATCAAGTTATTTGAGACAAGCCTATGCATCGATGCTTCCCATTTACACCTACACTTAAATCAATCAACACAAATAAAAAAATTAAATAAATTTAAATTTGAGATC